>BSBK01005906.1:710000-1163071 GCA_027943335.1 Chamaecyparis obtusa
ACACTTGCTTGATCAGTCACCACAAAAAAAAAATCTCCCACTTGGGGACTAATTAGGCTCCACACTAAAAAAACCTCCCACTTGGAGACTGATCCTATAGCAACACGGTTACCCTTGAAGCTACCACTGGATTGATGTACCTTAGACTCTTTTGTTCCTTTTATTGTTTTCAGCCTTGAAGAATAACTGAACTTGAAGAGGATTTCAACTTCTCCCTTGTTACTACCTTTGTAAACATATCCATTAGATTTTCATCTGTATGTATATTTTCCATCTTTAACTGTCCATTATCCAACACCGACCAAATGAAGTGATACCTCAACTATATGTGTTTGGTCTTTGAATGCAAGGAAAAATTATTGGCAATATGGATGGCACTCTGACTATCTATAAGAAGATATTTTTTTACTATGATTTTCCCAACTCTTCCATGAAAAATTGTAGCCATATTATCTCCTTAGCTGCCTCTATTGAAAAAACATACTCTTACTCTTTAGTGGATAAAGAAACCACCTTTTGCAAGTGATAAATCCAACTCACTATTTTCCCATCAATGATAAATAAATAGCATGTTGTACTCCACCTAGTATCTAAATCCCTTGCCAAATATGAGTCAACATAACCTTTTAAACTAGTATTAGAGATCCCAAAATATAAACATTTATTGGATGTACTGTTGGGACTCAAAATTGCATGCTCATTTTGAGTCACAAGTTGAGAAATTGTAAAATTCTAGCTCCTATAAATGCTTTTCATGCATATGTATCCGACTATCATTTTGAAGCCTATGAGGTGCTCCAGGTGTTTACCACATTCCATTAGGTGTATGCATGCATTCTGTGATGTTATTTTGTCATCTTGAATCATTCGGTGAAGTCCCATTTTGAGCATGTGTCAATATGCACAATTCTGCCCAAGTGTCAAATAGAGTACAATAGCCCAGTTTGCCTTTGAATATCTTGCATCTAAAAATGTTTCATGACTTGCCACTTTGAGGATGTTTAGTATGCATATCAAAGAACCAATGTTCCAATTTTTAAGTCTTTCCAAATCCGTTTGATTAGGTTTCTAACCCCTCAAAGTTGGCAGTTTGTTATTGTCATGCAATTGTGTAATTGTTTAGAATTCTAAAAGAGCCTGTTTGACCAGTCATATCTCTAACCCAGTTGACCCTATTGAGAAATTTCCCTTTGCATCATTTTCCAGGGGTCAAATACTACCTATGTTTCAATTTTGAGGTCATGATTAATCCGTTTGCTCAGTTTGCAAATGCGATTCTGAATGAAACTTCTATTGTTTTACAAGTTGTGAAATGTGCAAATTGATCTGTACCCCTGTTCATGATGTTATAACTTTTGATCCCTGATCGATGAGCCTGAACGGGTTGTACCACTATGTTCTACTCTAAAAATACTACAAGTATGCCAAGTTAGAAGTCTTGATGAATCTTTTAGCATACTTTCCCAGGGTCATTCTGTATGCACAAATCACTATTTTACTGTCTCCCAGTTTGCAATTCTGAGAGCCTATCTTTGCCTGATTGCCAAATGCACCCTGTTATTCGTCATATGCCCTAATTGTGCATTTGTACTCTCTATATGAAAAAAAAAAAATGCTCCTATTTTTAGATCCTGATGTCATGTTTAGCCTAGTTTTCAAAGCCGATTTCAAACCCAATATGTGTTTTCTGACATGTTTGATTTGTAGGATAATTTGAAGTAGGCATGTTCGGAAATCAATATCTTCTGATTGGAAGTTCCTCATAGGCTGAGGTTTGGCTTGTTGATGAAGTATGTTTGAAAAAACAAATGTGCCAGGTTTCATGCTTCTATCAGGTGTTTTGGTTAGTTTTCCAAGCCAGTCCCTGATGCCAGGTGGTGTTATTTGATAGTTGTGCAAAGGTGTAAAGAATGTATGTTATGGTCAGGTTTTATGATGCAGTGAGGTTTGTTCTTATCATGGGGTCACATTTTGGATTCGCAAAGGTGAATACAAATTTCTTGAAGATGCTTGTCTTCTCAAAGGTTTGTCCAAGTTGATGTTCTCATCAGGTGTCCAAGTGCGCGCTCTTCTGTCTTATATGCAAAATGTGTTGTATACTAACAATTTTCAAAGTGCCACTAGTTGTGCAATTTCTAAATGTGGTGGCTTATTTCTCTGCCATATATTGATCAAGTGATGTACACACACCATGTCAAATATAGGCTGACTAAATGTATATATACTTGATGTGATTTGAGAAGGGTGTGGGCTTCACATTGGTGCACTATGTTTTGAAGTAATTGCTAGTCAAGCATGAAGTATTGTAAACATAGATGAAAATGATTTGAATGTGTTGAACATGCTACTAATTATGCACTTTCTTATTATGATGACGTGTCTTATGTACTTGGGCATGTGTATATGTGTGCAACACATTGTTCTAAAGGAAGAGGATTTGGTTGTGGACTGGAACAAAAAATACCATCACAACGCTATGTCTGTCATAGATTGAAAGTTACAAGACATTTCTTCCAACATTGCCTAACACATAAGGCTTCCCTCTGGTTGTTTTGTTGGTGATATGCCACCTAATTTACATTGTCCATTATGTAAAGAAGAAATGAGAGATTTTGTTCTCACTACCAAATGCCAAACAAAGAGGGTCTGATGTGTAAAAAATAAAGAAGAGCCTGTAAGCACGTAAATTGCAAATAGGCTATGCATTAACAGAGAGTGTGAATGCATTGAAAGGCGGTCTTGTTTGCAGTAAGATGCATACAAAAAGAATGAACAGAGGCTTCATCATTTTAAGAAGAGGCCTTGTGCAAATGCAATGGTGAAAGCTTCACACAAATGGCAAGTAGATAGGGAGTACCTTGCATAATAAACAAAAGAATCGCCATGCAATCAAAGAGACCAGTGCATGAGAATGGGAGCTGCATCAAGCATGGTTGCATGAGGTATGAGGGGGTCCACACAACACAATAGGGGAAGTTACATGGAGACTGAGGCACATCATATTAGAGGGTGCCAGCATAACAAAGAAGAGCCTTGCATTTAGCAATAAAGGAGGTGTGGCTAGATTCAATAGCCAGTGTATCAGTTTGGTGGATAAGCCCTACGCAATGCATAAAGGGCAGATATGAATGGCCATTGTAATGTAAATGGGGTCCTGCAAATTGGGAGCCAGCGTTATCAATCTAGAGACCCAAACAAAATGGTCAATGCAATGGCGATTCACACTTGTTTGGGAACTAGTAGCTTGAAAGAAAAATGCCATCATATATTTTAAATGGGGCCTGTGCAATGGAGGCATGTATGAAATGAAGCCAACATGTTAATGTTTGAACTGGCATTGCAAAATGTAATGGAGCTAGCGATTTAGAGAAGGGAGTTCACGCAATTTGAAGTAGAGGCCCACACAAATGTAAGACAGACCTCACACATGGTGTTGGGGCCTCACGCAACAAGGGGATTGCCAACATGAGGTTGCTCACGATCTGTTTGGAGGCTACCAGGTAACGTGAAAGAGCCTTTCAATGGGCATATATGTGGCAGACTTCACGCATGGTGCAGAGGGCACAGGTTTGTACAGTGCTATGCGCAATAGAAACTCATTTAAATTAAGGGAGAAGTGCTTTATCTTCAGGGCCAAAGATTGTTCACAGGGCCTAGTAGACACACCTCTCTCTACCTCAATTTTGCAAACATTGGGTTTTCTGAGTGGTGTACCTATTTCACATGGGTTCCTTTTCCAAAGGAAACCCTTTACTCTTCCATAGAGAATCGGTAATCAATTCCTCATGCCTTTGAGGCCCTCCATGCCTTCAAGTGAGTAGTTAGATTTTGTTTTACTAGCATATAGCCACAATTTAATCGATATATGCTCTCTGTTACTGGGAGTTTTTAGCAAATTGAGGACTGGTGGGTAAAACTTGAGGGCCACGTACCAAAACAAATGCATGGCAGAGATCATGGAGAGTTTACTCTAAGATAAGGTGTGTAAGTGCACGAGGGAGTGCACATTGAGTTTTTAAGGAGGCTACTAAGTGAGCCAAACAATATGTGCATGAGATTTGGAGGGATGCGTAAGTTGGACACGCATTGGCCACCAGGTGCATTGTGTGGTTAATCCCACATGCACCGTGTTTTGTGGATTTATGATGTTTATAACCAGCAACACTCACATTGCATTGTAAGTAAAGAGCCAAGGGCTCTCGGCGGGCCCCTTGGTTGGAGGTATGAAGTGCGCGGTGGGCCCCACTGTATTTTGAAATGAAATGCAGATAATGCTTTAAAACTTGTAAATGATTTATCCCATATTCATTCCGATGGGGATGTATGAGGTGTTTATAAGCGAGCCTCCACATAATGTAAAATAGAAAGAAGAATGGGAGGCTCTGCCCACATGACCAGTTGGAGGCCGCCTCAATTTCCTTGCTGACAGGCCCGTGCAAGTAAACAAGTTTTGCAGGTAGTAGGTGGTAGTGACAAGGACAAAGTTGATACATGGCACGAGGTCATGGATTCACCAAACGAAGCTGGCGGTTGAGAGATGACTGCGCGACTTAGCGGGCGGTTAGTTAACCACTAGTCACCAAGTTGCTAGATCCTGGCGGTCTAGCCCTAACCTTTCTGCAATTCAGAGAGCCTTCAGTCGCTAAGTTGCCAAATAACTAGCAGTCAAGGAATTTATTCCTGAGATTATGAGAATGGGACTAGTCGCTAGTTCGCCTGATTTCACCTGAGGTTAGGAGTTAATTCTGAGAATTGGAGAATAGAGCTATTCGCCAAGTCACCAGAGGTAACTGTAGTTAGGGATTTTATTCAGAGACTCAGAGATACATATGGTTGCTAGTTCTCAAAATAGGATGGTTAAGCTATGGTCAAGTTTGAGCAACCAATTAGTATAGGACACTTGGCAGATTCTGGTGCTTCTTGAGGCATATGTAGAAATTGATATAAAATGCTAGATTTGAATGATTTAAATAAATGACATAGTTTGGACTATAGGCTAAAATCCAAAAATTTAAATGACCAAGCCTATTCATAGAAAAATGTCCTTGGAACTCTTTTTTTGTCAGAATATGCAAGTGTTATATGTTTCCGAAAATAGTAAGGAATGAGGAATCCAATAGAAATGATTATTTTTAGTTTAAGTGAAGTGAATGAGAGTAGTTTGGGTTCAAATTCTGAGGACAAGAATCAGAATCATATCAGTTTTGGCATGATTGTAGATAATGGATCAGTTGAAGGAATCAGTTGCAGATCAAGGTGTGGGAAGAACCTGGAGATATTTTCTTGCCAAAGATAGACAACTGTCAGTTGGTTTTGAACTGACTCTCATTTGCTATATCTTAGTTTTTCTTCTCATTGTAAAGGGATGTTGAAAAATTTATGCTGCTAGGATAGCTTTAGGCTTCTGAGTCTTTTATTTTTGGGTTCATAGTTTTGCAATGTACAGTTTCATATAAGTTTTAATGAAAACAATGAAATCCTTGTTTAGTTCTTTGTTTGAAGTCTTTGTATGCATTGTTTAAATTGTTGTATATTGACTTTTAAGGCATGTTAATATACCAGTTATAAGGTATCTATGGGTTTGAATTTGAGTTTCTTTCAAGGAGAGAGTAAGTCTTGATTTCAAATTCTGAGAATTCTATGTTTGCATATGAGTTTGATGTCTAGGTATTGAAGTGAGAGGAATGGTTTGCAAGGCATTTCATTCGGGTTCTTGAGTTGGAGTCAGGGTTTTTTGGGATTGCATATTTGTTTGACTCTATTGCCCAATAGATAAGGCACTGGTCTTGGCTTGAATAGCAGTTTTCTTCATCAAGCATTATTTGAAAGCATTTTACTTTTCTGTTGTTATGAACATTCATGTCTGATTGTATTCAAGAAGTACAATTCATTTGTTATTCCTTGAAGAGTGAATCACTAGGTTTCCCCTCCTTAAAAGGGAAGAAGGATGAAGATCCTTGTCTCGCCAGTTCTTTCTATTCTTACAATCATGGTTTATCTAGTTAAACTCTATTTTTAGTTGATTTTGGTCATCTGTAGAGTGTTTCATAAGTTGGTTTATTAAGGGTGAATAGAATAACAAGTCCAATTTTATATATTGTGTAATCAGTCATTTGTTTTAGGTACATTCACCTGGGTCTGTGGAGCCCGAAGTGTAGAAGGAGTTTCTCCTTATCAATTAGTCTTTTCTTGCTTGGAATCATGAGTCTAGGAATCAAAGAGTTCTATCTAAGCACCGAGGGTTGTGTCTTAGGATTCAATAAGAAAAATAGCTAACATATTGGCGACTTTGTTGGGGATGAAATAAGGTTACCATTAAGAGTATCCCATAGTCTTGCTATATTCAATTTGGGGATGAGTCTCATAAATGTAATAATCTGAAATTTGTTTTCAGGTCTGACAGTATATTACTTGGAATTTGTTGTAAAATTTTTAAAATAAATGTGACTTTGTTGTGAGGAATGCCCAGAATCTGTTGATGTTTTAAGAAGACCAGTGAAAATTTGTGTCCTCTGAAAAGAGGTGGTGACTCTGTGCTTAGAATGAACCTAAGGTGTGAAGCCTTGTTTTAGATTTTAGTCAATAATGAAGGGAATAACAACAATCAGCAAAGGCTTCCAGGTATTCTCCATTCGGTATTTTATGTGTTCACGCGGTCCTTATCAAATGGTTTTGTCATTAAAGAAAGGACATATGAGTGTGAAATTACATACTTCTGGTTTGAACCGTGAGTTAAGTAAAAGTTTGTGAAGTGTGTTTGAAGAAGTCGGTTTGGTAGAAAGTATATATGTCTACTGCAAGTTGAGAAGGAGAGTTATTGTTGGTGAATGAGATCCAAAGTTTCAAAGAATGTCGAATTTCTTTTTATCAAGCATGCAACTGGTTAGTGAGGTTCCTAGATCTATTTCTACCAGGAGATACAGGAGATATATGCCATTATGTTTTGATGGTATTCATAGTTTCCCAAATCTCATTCTTAATGATATCAGGAAAATTTTGCCTAGGTTTAATGGGAACTCTCTTGTTTCAGCTAGTCATCATGTTCAGTTATTTATTGACTTGATGTGTGACTATGAAATTGCTCATGAGGATGTGCATATGAAATTGTTTGTTCAAACTTTAGAAGGTGATGCTAGAGACTAGTTTTCTTTTGTACCAGCATGTTCTATTTCATCTTGGAGTGAGTTGCATTCAACCTTCATGGAGTAGTTTGGAGAAAGGGTAAGCATATATGATTCTTATAGTAATTTTTTGAAGATTCATATTGGGAGAGATGAACTTGTTCCTCAATTCAATATCAGATTTGCAAAAGTTTTGAATGAGATCCCTGAAAGTTATAGACCCAATGATCAAGTGTGTGTAAGTGTCTACTTTGATGCATTTGATAAGAAAATGAATTACTTATTGAGGGATAAAGAACCTAAATCATTATATCAGGCATTTATAACTACGATGGATATTGAAAACAATTTGAAGTATGGATTGACTAGAGGTCATTTTGCCATGAATGTTTGCCGGTATAATGAATGTGAAAGAAAAGAAGAATGTAGTGTTGATACCTTAGTTTCAAATCAGCGTATCAACACTTCTATTGTAGTTTATAATCAAGTTAAAATTTCAAATCAAAATATATGTATAGATGCAGTTGAGTCTTTTTCTATTGAAGAAACATGTGTTCATGATGCTACAACAGTATATATTTCAGACCTTGATAGAATTGAGCAATGTGCTGATATTTTTAACCATGAATTAGCTACATCAGTGAATTCTTGTAATATTGATTACAAACATGATACTGCTAATGTTTCTAAACATGAAATTATTGCGTCTATATCTCAGTCTTGTGCAAATGAAGAGGCTGAAAGTTATGTCTCTAATGATGAATTTCAAGTTGTTGATCTGACATTTCAAGAAGAGCTGGTAACAAAAGATGAGGAATGTGATTCACATGCATGTCGGTCACAGTTAGAAGAAAATAGTGCTAAAAGTAGTCATTCAAATGAGAATGATGAAGGAAGTAATGTTGAGATGTCTTCGTATGAGTCAGATGCAACATGGGAAGAAGAAAGTAGTGATGGAAGTGAACACTCATTTGAAAGTGAAGCTATGATTTCTTTTTCTAAATCTGAAAATGAAAATGAATCTCGTCTTTGCATTATACAAATTAGTTTGAATATGAAGATTTTGAGAGTGATCTATCCTCAAAGTATGAAGATAAGGAAATAGTGATTCAATGTGATATCAATGAGGTTGAACATGAAGGTTTGAATGAAAGGTTATCTAATGGTTCTATATTGGATAATGAAGTTGCAGCATATAGTAGAGAGTTTAGGGGTGAATCATGGTCTTGCCATAATGGTTATCCTAAACAAGATAATGAGAGGATGTAATTATGGACACTATATGCTTGGTAGGTGATGTTGATAGTGAATCTTCATATAGTTCTGATTTTTCTTCATATGCTAAAAGTCTCCATGAAAATGAAATGGGTAGTGAGTTTAAAGTGTTTACTAATGCTTTATATGATGAGGATTTTGATGATGATCAACCCATTTTTTGTCATAGTGTTCAAAGAGGAGTATTACATGGATTTATCAATCCGTTGTTTGAAGAACACATGGAGGTTTCAGATTTAGTTGAGCTGGATTTAAATGATGACATACTGTCATACTATTGTGAGAAATCAGAATGTTCTTCTTCCATGTGTGGTAGAGTTTTAAATGATGATGTTGCACTTTGTGAGTTTGATGATCAAGTGCCTGATAGAGTTGTATTTGAAGATCAGCCGACATGTTGTAGTAAATTTAATAATGATTTAGGTGATATGAATACTAATCAGCATTTCGATTATGAAGATGCATTGGAAGTTTTGGAGTGGTTTCATAATTTGATGATGATGATATGTGTGAGTATAAATCTGACTATTCATTTGAACTCCAACTGGCTACACTTGAAGATATGCAAAGTCAAGGTATAAATGATGTTTTTTATCAAGAAGAGTATGAGGCTTTTGTGTTTCCAATTGATAGCATGCATGAATCAGTAGATAAAGATCAGTTTCAGTCTGATGGCGGTATTGATGAGCATGTTGAGTCTTATTTTCATAGTGAGCAGGATGGAGGAAAGTGTTTCAAGTTTTTACATGCACTATGAAAATCAAGATAGTTATTTTGTTTTACCTAATGAGCTGATTGAGAGTATTGATATGCTTGGTGAAACAAATGGGAATAAAATGTCCAGCTTACCTCAAGAAGAAAGAAATGAAAATCAGGTATATGACAGAGGTAAGAAGTTTTGAAAATTTACGGTGACTCGGGGCCATTGTTTGTACATAGTAGGAGTTGTTTTCTTGCTTTCAATAAAGCTATTCGAGAGAGGTTTTGTGGGGTGGTCTTCTTCTTCTAGAGATCTGAATCCTTTCCATACCCAAAAGGGGCATGCATCCACAAATAGAGCCACTATTGGGACTCAAAATTGCATGCTCATTTTGAGTCCCAAATTGAGAAATTGTAAAATTCTAGCTCCTATAAATGCTTTTCATGCATATTTATCCAGCTGTCATTTTGAAGCCTATGAGGTGCTCTAGGTTTTTAGTACATTACATTAGGTATATGCATGCATTCTGTGATGTTATTTTGTCATCCGAATCATTCGGTGAAGTCCCATTTTGAGCATGTGTCAATTTGCACAATTCTGCTCGTGTCAAACAGAGTACAGTAGCCCAATTTTTCTTTAAATATCTTGTGTCCAAAAATGTTTCATGACTTGAAACTTTAAGGATGTTTAGCATGCATATCAAAGAACCAATGTTCCAATTTTTAAGTCTTTTTGAATCTGTTTGATTAGGTTTCAAACCCCTCAAAGTTGGTAGTTTGTTATTATCATGCAATTGAGTAATTGTTTAGAATTCTGGAAGAGCCTGTTTGACCAGTCATATCTCTGAACCAGTTGACCCTATTGAGAAATTTCCTTTTGCATAATTTTCTAGGGGTCAAATACTACCTATGTTTCAATTTTGAGGTCATGATGAATCCATTTGCTCAGTTTGCAAATGTGATTCCGAATGCAACTTCTGTTGTTTTACAAGTTGTGAAATGTGCAGATTGATCTGTACCCCTATTTGCGATGTTATAAATTTTGATTTATGATCGATGAGCCTAAACAGGTTGTACCACTATGTTCTACTCTAAAAATAATACAAGTATGCCAAGTTATAAGTCTTGATGAATCTTTTAGTATACTTTCCCAGGGTCATTTCGTATACACAAATCACTGTTTTACTATGTTTCCCAGTTTGCAATTCTGAGAGCCTATCTTTGCCTGATTGCCAAATGCACCCTGTTATTTGTCATGAGCCCTAATTGTGGATTTTTACTCTCTGTATGACAAAAAAAAATGCTCCTATTTTTGGATCCTGATGTCATGTTTAGCCTAGTTTTCAAAGCCGATTCCGAACCCAGTCTATGTTTTCTGACATGTTTGATTTGTAGGATAATTTGAAGTAGGCATGTTTGAAAATCAATATCTTTTGACTGGAAGTTCCTCATAGGCTGAGGTTTGGCTTGATGATGAAGTATGTTGGAAAAAACAAATGTGCCAGGTTTCAGGCTTCTGTCAGGTGTTTTGGTCAGTTTTCCAAGCCAGTCACGAATGCCAATTGGTGTTATCTGATAGTTGTGTAGAGGTGTAAAGAATGAATTTTATGGTCGGGTTTTCTGATGTAGTGAGGTTTGTTCTTATCATGGGGTTTCATTTTGGATTAGCAAAGGTGAATACAACTTTCTTAAAGATGCGTGTCTTCTCAAAGGTCCATCCAAGTTGATGTTCTCATCAGGCGTCCAAGTGCGTGCTCTTTTGTCTTATGTGCAAAATGTGTTGTATACTAACAATTTTCAAAGTGCCACTAGTTGTGTAGTTTCTAAATGTGGTGGCTTATTTTTATGCCATTTATTGATCAAGTGATGTACACACACCATGTCAAATATAGGCTGATTGAATGCATATATACTTGATGTGATTTGAGAAGGGTGTGGGCTTCGCATCGGTGCACTATGTTTTGAAATAATTGCAGTCAAGCATGAAGTATTGTAAACATAGATGAAAATGACTTGAATGTGTTGAACATGCTATTGATTATGCACTTTCTTATTATGATGACGTGTCTTATGTGTTTGGGCATGTGTATATGTGTGCAACACATTGTTCTAAAGGAAGAGGATTTGGTTGTGGACTAGAACAGAAAATACCATCACAACGCTATGTATATCATAGATTGAAAGTTACAAGGCATTTCTTCCAACATTGCCTAACACATAAGGCTTCCCTCTGGTTGTTTTGTTGGTGATATGCCACCTAATTTACATTGTCCATTATCTAAAGAAGAAATGAGAGATGTTGTTCTCACTACCAAATGCCAAACAAAGAGGGTCTGGTGCGTAACAAATAAAGAAGAGCGCGTAAGTATGTAAATTGCAAATAGGTTGTGCATTAACAAAGAGTGTGAATGCATTGAAGGGTGGTCTTGTTTGTAGTAAGATGCATACAAAAAGAATGAATAGAGGCTTCATCATTTTAGAAGAGGCCTTGTGTAAATACAATGGTGAAAGCTTCAAACAAATGGCTAGTAGATAGGGAGTACCTTGCATAATAAACAAAAGAATCGCCATGCAATCAAAGAGACCAGTGCATGAGAATGGGAGCTGCATCAAGCATGGTTGCGTGAGGTATGAGGGGTTCCACACAACATAATAGGGGAAGTTATGTGGAGACTGAGGCACATCATATTTGAGGGGGCAAGCATAACATAGAAGAGCCCTGCATTCAGCAATAATGGAGGTGTGGCTAGATTCAATAGCCAGTGTATCAGTTTGGTGGAGGAGCCCTACACAATGCACAAAGGGAAGATATGAGTGGCCAGCATAAGGTAAATGGGGTCTTCCAAATTGGGAGCTAGTGTTACCAATTTGGAGACCCAAACAAAATAGCCAATGCAATGGCAGTTCATACCTATTTGGGAACTGGCAGCTCGAAAGAAAGACGCCAGCATATATTTTAAATGGGGCCTGTGCAATGGAGGCATGTCTAAAATGAAGCCAACATGTTAATGTTTGAACTGGCATTGAAAAATGTAATGGAGCCAGTGATATAGAGAAGCGAGTTCACGCAATTTGAGGTAGAGGCCCGCGCAAATGTAAGACAGACCTCACGCATGGTGTTGGGGCCTCACGCAAGAAGGGGACTACCAGCA
Organism: Chamaecyparis obtusa; assembly: GCA_027943335.1. Taxonomy (NCBI): domain Eukaryota; kingdom Viridiplantae; phylum Streptophyta; class Pinopsida; order Cupressales; family Cupressaceae; genus Chamaecyparis; species Chamaecyparis obtusa. The sequence goes on from BSBK01005906.1 coordinate 722,248, forward strand.
TGAGGTTGCTCACACTCTGTTTGGAGGCTACCAGGTAATGTGAAAGAGCCTTTCAATGGGCATATATGTGGTAGACTTCACGCATGGTGCAGAGGGCACTAGTTTGTACAGCTCTATGCACAATAAAAACCCATTCAAATTAAGGGAGAAGTGCTTTATCTTTAGGGCTAGAGCTTGTTCACAAGGCTTGGCGGATACACCTCTCTCTACCTCAGTTTTGCAAACACTGGGTTTTCTAAGTGACTTACCTATTTCATGCGGGTTCCTTTTCCAAAGGAAACCCTTTACTCTTCCATAGAGAATCGGTAATCAATTCCTCATGCCTTCGAGGCCCTCTATGCCTTCAAGTGAGGAGCCAGATTTTGTTTTACCAGTATATAGCCACAATTTAATCGATGTATGCTCTCTGTTACTGGGATTTTTTAGCAAATTGAGGACTGGTGAGTAAAACTTTAGGGGCACGCACAAAAACAAATGCATGGCAGAGATCGTGGAGAGTGTACTCTAAGATAAGGTGTGTAAGTGCATGAGGGAGTGCACATTAAGTTTGTAAGGAGGCTGCTAAGTGAGCCAGGAAATATGTGCATGAGATTTGGAGGGATGTGTAAGCTGGACATGCATTGGCCACTGGGTGCATTGTGTGGTTAATGCCACATGCACCGTGTTTTGTGGATTTATGATGTTTATAACTAGTAACACTCACATTGCATTGTAAGTAAATAGCCAAGGGCTCTTGGCGGGCCCCTTGGCTAGAGGTATGAAGTGTGCGGTAGGCCCCACTGTATTTTGAAATGAAATGTAGATAATGCTTTAAAAATTTTAAATGATTTATCCCACATTCATGCCGATGGGGATATATGAGGTGTTTATAAGAAACCCTCCACATAATGTAAAATAGAAAGAAGAATGGGAGGAGGGCATATGAGGTGTTTATCAGAAACCCTCCACACAATGTAAAATAGAAAGAAGAATGGGAGGCTCTGCCCGCGTGACCAGTTGGAGGCTGCCTCAATTTCTATGCTGGTGGGCCCACGTAGGTAAATAAGTTTTGTAGGTAGTAGGTGGCAGTGATGAGGATGAAGTTGACACATGGCACGAGGTTCTAGATTCACCAAATGAAGTTGGCGGTTGAGAGATGACTGTGCAACTCAACTGGTGGTTAGTTAACCGCTAGTCACCAGGTCGCCAGATCTTGGCGGTCTAGCCCTAACCATTTTGTGATTCAGCAAGCCTTTAGTCGCTGAGTCACCAAATAGTTGGCGGTCAAGGAATTTCTTCCTGAGATTAGGAGAATGGGCCTGGTTGCTAGTTTTCCTAATTTCACCTAAGGTTAGGAGTTGATTCTGAGAATTGGAGAATAGAGCTATTCGCCAAGTCACCAGAGGTAACTACAGTTAGGGATTTTATTCAGAGACTTGGAGATACATATGGTTGCCAATTCACCAAATTGGATGGTTAAGCTATGGTCAAGTCTGAGCAACCAATCAGCATAGGACACTTGGTAGATTCTGGTGCTTCCTGAGGCATATGCAGAAATTGATATAAAATGCCAGATTTGAAAGATTTAAATAAATGACATAGTCTGGACTATAGGCTAAAATCCAAAAATTTAAATGACCAAGCCTGTTCACAGAAAAATGTCATGGGAACTCTTTTTTTGTCAAAATATGCAAGTGTTATATGTTTTTGAAAATGGCAAGGAATGAGGAATCCAATAGAAATGATTATTTTCAATTTCAGTGAAGTGAATGAGAGCAGTTTGGGTTCAAATTCTGAGGACAAGAATCAAAATCATATCAGTTTGGGCATGATTGCAGATAATGGATCAGTTGAAGGAATCAGTTGCTGATCAAGGTGTGGGAAGAACCTGGAGATATTTTCTTGCCAAAGATACACAGTTGTTAATTGGTTTTGAATTGACTCTCATTTGCTATATCTCAGTTTTTCTTCTGATTATAAAGGGATGTTGAAAAATTTATGCTACTAGGACAACTTCAAGCTTTTGAGTCTTGTATTTTTGGGTTCATGGTTTTGCAATGTACAGTTTCATATAAGTTTTAATGAAAACAATGGAATCCCTATTCAGTTCTTTATTTGATGTCTTTGTATGCATTGTTTAAATTCTTGTATATTAACTTTTAAGGCATGTTAATATACCAGTTATAAGTTATCTGTGGGTTTGAATTTGAGTTTCTTTCAAGGAGACAGTAAGTCTTGATTTCAAATTTTGAGAATTCTAGGTCTGCATATGAGTTTGATGTCTAGGTATTGAAGTGAGAGGAATGGTTTGCAAGACATTTCATTCAGGTTCTTGAGTTGGAGTCAGGGTTTTCTAGAATTTCATATTTGTTTGACTCTATTGCCCAATAGATAAGGCACTGGTCTTGGCTTGAATAGCATTTTTCTTCATCAAGCATTATTTGAAATCATTTTACTTTCTTGTTGTTATGAACATTCATGTTTGGTTGTATTCAAGAAGTACAATTAATTTGTTGATTCCTTGAAGAGTGAATCACTAGGTTGCCCCTCCTTAAAAGGGAAGAAGGATGAAGATCCTTGTCTCACTGGTTCTTTCTATTCTTACAATCATGGTTTATCTGGTTAAACTATATTTTCAATTGATTTTGGTCATCTTCAAAGTGTTTCATAAGTTGGTTAAATAAGGGTGAATAGCAGAACAATGTCCACTTTTATATATTGTGTAATCAGTCATTTGTTTTAGGTACAGCTGCCTGGGTCTGTGGAGCCCGAAGTGTAGAAGGAGTTTCTCCTTATCAATTAGTCTTTTCTTGCTTGGAATCATGAGTCTGGGAATCAAAGAGTTCTATCTAAGCACTCAGGGCTGTGTCTTAGGATTATGCAAGAAAAATAGCTTACATGTACCTCTCAAGTATCTTACAATTTATTTTACTGCATTCTAATGCTCAACTCCAGGATGACCCATATACGTGCTAACAACTCCTACAACATGTGGAATATCTGGTCTAGTGCATACCATGGCATACATAAAACTACCTACAGCTAAAGTATATGTTACCTTGGACATTTTATCATCCTCCTCTTTTGTCTTTGGACACATCTCCTTAGTCAATTTCAAATGACTAGGAAAAGGTGTTGATTCTACATATGGAATCTTTGCAACACCTTTTCAACATAATTAGCTTGAGATAGAGTCAATTTTTTTTTCTTCCTCTCTCTGCAAATTTTCATACCAAGGATTTTTGTTGCTTCCCCCAAATACTTCATAGAAAAAGAATGTGGTAACTATTGTTTCAACTCCTTAATGTGCTCTATGTTAGACCCTACTACAAGCATATCATTAACATATAAACATTAAATAATGTAGCTATCAACATCCAACCTCTTAAAATTAAAAAAATGGTCTAAATTAAACTGACTATATATAGCCATGCTCAACCATAAAGCTATTATATTTAATATAGCATTGTCGAGGTGCTTCCTTCAAGCCATATAAACTTTTCTTCAATCTTCACACTAAGTTATCCTTACCTTTTACCTCAAAAACTTGTGGTTGTTGCATATATATTTCTTCTTCCAAATCACCATGGAGAAAGGTTGTTTTAACATTGAGTTGTTTAAAATAAAAATCTTCAATAGCCACAATACTTAAAAAAATACGTATAGAAGTCATTTTTACAAATGAAGAAAAGATCTCATCAAAATTAATGCCCTTTTTTTTCTGTGTAAATCCCTTTACAACTAACTCGGCTTTAAATATTTTCTTACCTAAATCCTCCTCTTTCAACCTATAAACCCATTTATTTGGTAAATCCTTTTTACCTGCAGGAAACTTACATAATTTCCAAGTCTAATTTCTTAGCAAGGAGTTCATTTCTTCTTCCATGGGAAGATCCTATAGAAAGGAGTTCATTTCTTCTTCTATGGAAAGATCCCACTAAGATTTTGAATCCACCTTCACAAATTCATCATATCCTTCTGGTTCACCAGCATTAGTTAATAAAATAGAATACAAAGAAGGGGAGATCCTTTCAGGAGGTGTGCTTAGCCTTTTTGACCTTCTAACATTCACTAGGGTTTGTGGTATTTTTTGTTGTTTTTATTGCCAAGCATGAGGGACCATTGGAACATCATCTTTTGGAGTATCATCTAGCACTACAAAATTATTTTATTTCTTCTCATGTTGCTGCAATTGATCATTGTACAACACTTTCTCATTGAATATGAAATCCCTTCTTACTATTTTATGATTTTCAACATCCCAAAGTCTATAGCCAAATTCATTAATGCCACATCCAAAATATATACATTTCTTTAACTTAGCTACTAGCTTGGTTCTATTTTTAGAATCTATCTGTATAAATGCTTCACAACTAAAGGTTCTTAGAAAAGAATAACTCACCTTCTTACCTGTCCATGCTCCCTCTGGAATACCAAAAACCAAAGGATTAGAGGGACCTATATTGATTAAATAAACAATAATTCTTACAACCTCTTCCCAAATGTTTAAGGGAACCCCAACATGCAACTTCATGCTCCTTGTACACTCCATTATTGTCCTATTCATATGTTCAACCACTCCATTTTATTGTGCTGTCCTTGGAATCATGTTCTACCTACAAATACTATTAGATGAACAATAATATTCAAACCCTTTGCTATAATACTCACCACCATTATCAAATCTAAGATATTTTAGTCTTTTGCCAATCTTATTCTCAACCAAGCTTTTCCATCTTTGAAAAGTTTCAAATACATCATATTTTCGTCTAAGAAAATAAATCCATACTTTACTAATTGAATCATCAATGAATGCAACATAATATAGAGAGCCACCAAGGGAAGATATGTGAGATGGTCCCCATACATTTGTATGCACAAGCTCTAATTTCTCATCTTTCTTTTCCTTTCCACTTTTTAGAAAACTAACTCTCTTTTGTTTTTGATACACACAACTTTCACATAAATCCATATTGACACATTTCAGACCTGGTAAGACTTTCTTTGAATGGAGTAATTCCATACCTTTTTCACTCATGTGCCCAAGTCTGTTGTTCCATAGTGATTGTTTTATGTTCTAGTTGCTCAACTATAACAACTATTCCTGAACATGACTTTTCTTTGTAACAATTAAAGTTGAATGAATAGTATGACCTATACAAAGATATAAGGTTCCTACTTTCACACCTTTTTATACTACTAAGGAAACTTTTGAACCTTCCTATTTTTGTCATTAAAAGTATCGTACTACCTTCACAATTTAGTTTCCCTACTAAAATTAAATTCCTACTCAAGCTTGGAACATGCCTTACCTCTTGTAGTAGCCAATGATCCCTATTCTACAACTTAATCTTAATCCTTCCCTTTCCAAAAATCTATCAAGGTTTATTATCTCCCAAATAAACAATCCCAAAATTCCCTTGGACATAATCAAGAAAATAAATTCTATGGGGTGTAGCATGAAATGATGTCCCTGATTTTAGAAACCATGAATCATCAACATTTTTAAAGGAAATAAGAAAAACATCCTCTTCATATTTGTTACTTACAATATTTTCCTTCTTTTTTCCTTCTTGTTTGTCTCCTTGTTTATTCTTCTAAGACCAACAATTTTTCTTCTTATGACCTAGTTTCCCACACTACCAACAATCATTTGGTCCTCTGGATTGAAACCTCTTGCCTTTTGATTTTCCTCATGATTTTCCATGACTTCTAGAATTGTTTCCTCTTTCCCTTGATCTACCTCTTCTTTATGCATTCAAAATACTACCTAATGTGGATCCACGTGAGCCTTTCCTACAAATTTCCTCACTTAGAATAACACTAACAACATCATCAAATTTTAGGGTATTTGAACTTGAAAAAAAGTTACTAGCAGTTCTTACCAAGCCATTCCATCTTTTAGGCAAAGAGAACAAAATCAAAAGAGACCTAATTTATTCTTAAAAAATGACATTAATAAAAGATAATTGACAAGGAACTGTATTAAATTAATTTAAATGATCAACAACTAACCCACCTTCTACCATTTCCATATTAAATAAACACTTCATATGAAATACCTTATTTGAAGTAGAAGGCTTTTCATATAGCTTCACTAGGTTTTCCATCAACTCTTCAATTATCTTTTCTTGTGTAATATTAAATGCCACCAATTGTGCCAGGCATAAATGAATATTTGCAAGTTCCTTCCTATCCAAAATAATCCAATCCTCATCAGACATTGCTGTCAGTTTCTTGGATTTTTCTCCTGATGGCCACCTTAAATCCTTCTAATAGAGATCATCCTCCATTTTAATTTTCCATAAATGAAAGTTCTACCCATTAAAATTTTCAACCTTCAAATTACCATCCTCTGTCATTACTCCCACTCAACCATGAGACTTCCACTCAATTGTAAGACCTTCTTGTAGAGGATAACTGAAAACAACCTGCTCTAATACCACTTTTTAGGATTAGAAGATATATATCTAACAGTTACATGGAAATATAACTAATAATGAAGAGGAATAAAGCACACATAAGTAGAAGAATAAGACATAAAAATTTCACTTGGCTCACCCAATCTTGTGCTACATCCACCAAACAGAGAGTCCAATCTTATTATCTAGTAAATTTAGCTTGTTATAATCTGCAATCCCTTGCAGCTCAATACTGCTGCAAGAAGCTATAAAATTATCATCATGAAAAACCCTAACCCTAAGCCATTATAACAAGATTTATGTCGGTTAACAAGTTAACCCTAAAAATATTTGATGAGTCAACCTAGGGAAAAGATTGACAAGTTGACCTAGGTAAATGCTTAACGAGTTAACCCCACAATAAATAAAAAGTGTACAGTACTTAACTGATCAGTCACCACAAACCAAAAATTACTTATCCTTTAATTTTTGGGATATATTGCATATATGTGCTAACATTGATATTAACATATCACATTATTTTGGACAGTATTCTTGAGTTACAAAGTAGAGTTCTATGATTGATTAGAGAGTTGGGTTTGTGTATCAAAAGTTGTGATGTTATAGATATTTTGAGGAGTGCCTCTACTTGATCTCAGTTGAGTTATAGAGGATCAATATATGTTTGGAGTGAGCTACACTTGATTCATCAGAGATAGTTTTTGGTGTTCTAGTAGAGACAATGTTGTTGTTTTCTGATCGGTGTGGCTAGGTATTATAATATATTTTGTTGCTAACGCAGTGGAGTGTTAAAGACATGGATGTGTGTCCTCACCTTGAGTGGTCAATGATTTAGTTGTTGGAAAGCTATTTTTCTTGATTAATAGAGGTTGATGTTCAGTGTTTCTGTTGAACAGTGCAAAGATGTTTGTTGATTTTGAGTTAGAGAAGGTCATTTTGCTAATGTGCTATTTCACATTGCTTGCTGATGTTTTTAGATTATTTCTTTTTTTTTTGTTGGATCACATTGTGTTATGTGATCTGATTTGGTAAATTAGTGTAATGTGTTGATATCTTCTATTGTTCTTGGTGAGCTTGATGAGAAACCATGTTGCAAATATTTATGGCGTGTTCAAGGATGTTATTTTTGGTCCTAGCTATGTCCCTGGTGACTTGTTTTGGATTAGCTCATTAAATGTTATGTAATTTATTTAATATTTATAATTAAGGTGGTGTTCTCCAACCTGATAGAATAAGTTGATGAGTTGAGTTTAAAGTTGTAATTATTTGAGTGTGAAGCAAGAGGAGAGAGGTGGCATATTTTTGGATGTGTATAGTGTGTGAAGGTGTTGTATCAGTGATGTTGAGTAGATGTATGAGTGGAATCTATTGATTGTTCAACTTTACTCCATTGGAATTGTTCTAGCATATGAGATGTTATTTATTAGTTCATAATTTAGTGGATTGTTGTCTGCAGTGGATTTTTATCCACCTAGGGTTGTTGTCCTTATTGTAATCTTAGGGTTGTAGCCCTTTATTTTTTTGAGCAGTGAGGTCTAGGCATTGATCCTAAATGAATGTGCATTCCCCATTAAACCTTTAACAAGGTTATATGTGCTAGTACATCATCTAGTGGGTTTGATACCCATTGTGATTTTTCCCCTAATAGGGTTTCCATGACAAAAATATGGTGTTACATGTTATGGTGTTATTTTTTCTTAAGCTTTATCACTTATCTCTCAGTTCTATTTGTTGAAATTTGTAACTTAGTTAAAATTTTAAGTTTAAGGACACAAATGATTCACCCCCCCCTTCTTAGTTGTGTGTGTTGAATTTTTCCTATCAATTGGTATCAGATCTTGGTCCTCTTTTGGGAGCTTGACCTCTTGTGGAGATCTGTGATGGAAGATTTTAAGAAAGATAGTCTAAAGTTTGATGGAACCAACTATGGAGCTTAGAAAGGTAGAATGATTAGACATTTGATATGCACATGATTGGAATATTGGGAAGAGACTAAGAAAGACTACCATTCTCTTGTAGATCTTGCTAATGCTACCCCTTATGAGGAGTTTAAATGTAATATGAGAGAAATGGAAGCCTTGTACAATGCCTTATCAGATGCAAAGTATACTAATGTCATAGAGTTCACTATAGCAAATGAGATATGAATAAAGTTATAAGGTATACATGAAGATTATGTCCATGTGAAGTGAGAAAAGATACAAGATCTGAAAGGAAATATTGAGAATTTGAGGATGAGCAAAAATGAGAACATTACTAAATTTGTGCACAAGGTGAACCAAATGATTGTTGGAATCAGACACATTGGTGGAAAGATGGATGAGGATTAAATTGTATCAAAGATTCTGAGATGCTTGCCTCCTTATTTGTTAGAATGATTTTAGAATAATTGAGAGGGGGGTGAACCAGTTATCCTCAGGTCTAGATGTACCAACAGAACTTTTAAAATCTTCAACAAAATTAGATCTAATAATCAATTCACTCGGTCTTTATAGAATATATTAGCAACATAAAACTTGTAGTCCACTATCCAACAGTAATCAACTTGCAGAGTATAAAACTTTCAACAAAATTTACATCAAATAAGATTCACACAAGTATAACACTAGGATTTAACGTGGAAATCCAATATGGAAAAAACCACCAATAACATGCTACTAAATTTTCACTCTTCTGAAGTGAGCTCTATGAGAATCCAACGTTGTTAAAGGTTTACAATACACACTACTAGGTGTGACCTTGTTAAAGGATTTAATCACCCTATTAAGAGTGGCCTGGTTAGAGGGCCTAGTTAGAGGGCTTAAGAACATTCCATTAGAATGTCACCTTGATTAAAGGGTTTACAAAATGACTGTTAGGTCAACCTTGATTAAAGGATTTTTACTGATACAATGGTTAGAAAGTAACAATAGGTTTTGATTTGAAATATACAACTCACTTTGCAAATATAGATCCAATACACTCAAATGTTTATTTATTGGATGACCTTCATTACCATTTCCATCTGTGATATGCTTGAAAATCTCTTCAAGTAATCACCTCAACTATGTTCAGCTCTTCATTTCTCTTCTTATCCTTTTTCTTAGGTTCGTCAGTCAATAAAATCAACCTCTTTCCACACTCTACATAACCTCACAATTAGGTCATCCTCCTTGATCAAGTAGATTAATCTTTTTTCGCTTGATCTCTTCTATAGATCTTAGGTTTAGGTCAGATTCATCGAATCCTTCCATCATTTTGTTCTCCTCCTTTTCCATCTAGATACTTCTCCAAACTTCTCCTTGAATCCATAAGAAAATGGTTTACCATGCATTAAATGCCCCAGATCATTCATTATTAATGTCAACATGTTTTACATATCCTAAGAATTCAACTATGTCAGCTAGGATTCTCAATTCCTTCACAAACTGTAAATTACTGGCACTTGGTCAATACTGTGTTCATCTACTTGATCATCATTGGATATCTTAGTCATCACTAAAACTTTTTTTCTTAGAAAACACTGTCTTCTCTTGGTTAATTATCTATTAGTCGACAATTACTATTGCTCGGTTGACGCTGAATTTTCTCGGCTTATACTGGTGCTCAATCGACACTAGCATCACTCAACATAAATTGAATTTCTTCTCATTTTATCGGTTAATCCTATGCTTCAAATCTATTGAATTCTTTATTTAGCGTTAAAAATGTAGAGATCTAGGACATGTTTATAACCTTTTTATCTTTTCTTTTGATACTAAAATTCTCTTTCCAGAAGAGCATTCATTGTATCTATTTTTCTTTCCTCCTCCGATCGCCTATGCATGATATCTTGATCTGCATCTTCCCTTATGAGGGCATCAAGTTCATTAAATAAATCATCATGACCTTGTATTCTTGCATATGATTCTAATGTGTCTCTCATATCTATAAGATTTATTTCATTGTAAAGGTTTTGGGTCTGTAGATGTACATTATGTTGTGTTTTTTATGGGTTCCCACACTATGTTATACCCTTTGAATGACTTAATCTATCTATCCCAAAAGCAGTGTTTCCAAGTGATGAAATACATCTTGGTAATTTGGCTAGGTAGGATATCATGATGTTGTCATTTATGGAAACATATTATCAGTATTAAGTTAGGAGGACTTAAGGATGAAGTTTTGGGATAAGGACTTAGAAAATTGTCTAAGTATCATAGGATTTATCTGTCAGCACATAGATTATTTTGGTCAGCATAGTTCATAGAGACATTTCTAGTATGTACACACTTGGGTATGAATAGTACAGAGTGTGTAGATCCTACTACTAAAAGTGCATGACTATATGACTTTTATGGACAAAGTTATTATTATTTTATAGAAATAATTTTGAGTTGACAGAACAAAGTAATAGCCAATAATTGTATATTTTGTGTTAAGGGATTATTTTGTTTATCAAAATAAGGACTTAACTAATTAGGGATGACATCCTAGATGCTAACCCTAAATCAAGAAGAAGTAACTTTATGTTTTGGGAAGCATGTAATAAAGTGAAGGTCGACTGAAAGGTTATTTTGTAATAGCTTGTATAAAGGAAAGAAACTTGTAAGGTGAAGTTGTATTAAGTTATTGTATTGATGTATATTTTTGTATTATGTGAATTTTGATGTATGATCATAACAGTGTGAGTTTGTGATAATTTTTGTAAAGAGCATCAAAGGAAAATCAGAATATTGAATATATTCAATAATAGTGAAAGGTTTTGTTCATTATCTTTTATATTGAAGATTATCATTGTACATTGCATGTTTGGGAAGTGAGCTCATCTTGCATACATTCTATTTTATTTTTTAATACCAACTCCTAACAGGGTTGAGGCTTCTAACAAGGACTGAGACACTATACATATGTAATAGACTCCTTACAGGGTCAATATCTTTCACAAGATACTTTTGATTAGTGGATCATTTGTGGGTACCATCTCCACCAAGGTTTTCCCTTGGCCAGGGTTTCCTTGATAACAAATATGGTGTTATGAGTTATATTGTTTTATGGTTGTGTTTACTATTTAGTTTATTTTCTTATGCATGTTACAAGTTAATCAATAATATCCATGCTTGGGTAAAAGTTAGAGTTTGTGAAATAACAATTCACCCTCCCCTCTTAGTATTTCCTATTTCTACCAATTGGTATCAAAGCACAGTTACTCAGAGAAGGCCTAACAACTTGAGTAAGATATCTATGGATATAGATCAGTTGGAGAAGAACCTAGAAGAAGCTCTTGAGCAGATTGATATTATTATTGAAGAAAGAGATGCTCTCAAGAACACGTACAAAAACACAAAAGACTACATTGAGAAATTGAAAGATAAGATAGAAGATCTTAAATCAAAGAAAGAGCCTAAAAATAAGATCAAGAATAGTGATGAAGTTTCAAAACTAAAAAAATAAAATGGGATTATGAAGCATGAACTAAAGATTACAGATCTAAAGTTAAGCTTGAAAGATGATAACAACAAAATTGAATCATATTTGAACTTTGAAAATGTAGATCTAAGGTCTAATCTTACCAAAGTAACATTCGAGCTTGAGACTACAAAGTTTCAATATGTTGAAGTTGATAAGTATAATACTATTGTGAAAGGAGAGCTAACTCAATCTAAGAAACATCTTGAGAAATTGTATTCCAATAGTGAATTGATTGATGAATAGATTTATTTCTAGAGACCTTCTTATGATAATATTGGTCTTGGATATCTTGAAGAAAAACTCTCAAAGAAGATTGAAGAATGTAAAGAACTAGATCTGGTAATTCAACAGCCTGAGAAAAAGGAAGAATAAAAACAAAGAAAAATTGAGTCTAATCAGTCTAAAGATGTACCTAAGCAAGTTGAATCACCTAAAGAAGTGTGAAATGAATTCAAAGGTAGATGTTATGCATGCAACTCATTTGGACATATGAAAAGGGATTGTACAGGTAAGAAATTTAAACCTATCTCTGGTTATTGTTATAATTGTCATGGTTTTGTTCATAGAGCTATTGATTGTAAGAAACCTAGATCTAGCAATAAAGATAATAGTAGAATGTTTATAGGTGCTAACCCTGTAGATAAGAGACCTATTGAAGAAACCAATATTATAAGGAATGGATTTGTGTGTTATAAATACAACAACTTTGGACATATTGCTAGAAATTATAGATCATAGATCAGTCAATTAGGACTGAGATATGGAGACATTGTTATAGTTTTTCATTTGTAACAACATGTAACACACAAAAAGATATTGTATAATGAACAAAATGAGGAATCCTAATCATAGAAGAAACATGAACTACATCAGGAGGAACGAAGATAACAAAAATAGTCAGAAAGGAAATAGCAACATCAAGGAAGATATTTTATTTGTCAAAGCTACAGATCCAGCAAGTGCATTTGTTGTATCGGGAAGTCAGTCAAGTGAAGCATTTGAGAGTAAGTTGGAATTAGTCCTAAATCCATAGAAATCTGATTAAGCATAGTACTTCATCAATTAAATGACAGAACAAGCATCAAAATAGTACAGTAGATAGTAGAATTTCAATCAGGTCTTGTGCAATTAGTATGTGATATTAAATGATGTAAGAAAGATATGGTTAAAAGTGCATTAGATTCTGAGATTTTATGGAAGTGGGAGAAGTGAAAGAAGTTCACTAATGGACAAACAATTTTTTTTGGGAAATTGCGTACATGCAAAATTAATGCGAAGATCAATGTAGGGTTATTTATGGATCAAAATGAAATTTGTAAGCACCATTTGGTCAAGAAAAAGTTAAAGTTTGTAAAATAATGATTCACCCCCCTCTCAGTATTTCCCATTTCTACCAATTGGTATCATGGGAGGAAATTAGGAACAAGTTAAAAAGAAAACTAGGGAAGCTATAGTGTTGATTGTTAGGAATAGTCCCAAGAGATAACTAAGAGGGGGGGTGTGAATTAGTTATCTAAAAGATTCAATTATTTATCCAATTAACCATACTTAAACATAAAGCATAAACACAATGAAAGAACACATGAACACAACGCCAATATTTTGGTTACGAGGAAACCCAAATAGGTAAAAACCCCAGTGGGAATTGACACCCACTAATATTCTACACTAGTGTATTATGATCCTTGTTAGAAGATCCTTAACCCTATTAGGAGTTTCTTTACAATATATTTAGTACAGTAGACCTGGTCAAGGGTTAGACCCTGTTAGGAGTCTTTTACAATAATCCATGTTAGGGGAGAGGACGCACTGTCCGAGAGCACACTGCTCAAAGGGGTAAAGGCTACAACCTTCTGAATAACAGATACACACTATATCTAGATCTTGGTGAACTATGCTTAGACTTGTTGTCTGGATCAGTTCCAATGAATAGTAAAAACACTTTACTTGGTCACATAGACCTTCCTCTAATGGATCAACACTTCACACACTCTTCTCTGCTCTTCTTTATCAACTATGAACCACTCAAGCATTCACAAATCACTGCCTCTAAATATCTTTCTTCTACATGATATAATCAAGTTGGCCTATTAGAACCACCTTGAAATCATATTAGAGAAACCATAACAAAATTTGAAAAACATTCTGTCGGCTCTACTATGCACGCAACACATTCTGGGACTTGTCCAATAAGATAATTGGAGATGCACGCTACACACTGTCAACTCTACCAAAACAACTAGATCTTTCTCCTCAAGGTGAATTACTCCATGCATTCTTAACCAAACATAAATAACTCTCCTCTAAGCTTAAATCCAAGGGAGCATACCCACATGATAGGTGCAACTCCAGAACCAATAAAATCTCTATAGGCTCTTCTGAATAAACATAGGAAACTACTAATGGCAAATAGTGACTGCATAACTTCACTTATACTGATTATCAGACTATGCGTCCATGACTAAAACATCAATAACATGTCTTCAACATATATCCAAGTGTGCAAGGCTCCATGATAACTGTACGGATAACCATACACATAAAACTACCCGTTACTCTGTCAGGAACACTGCTGACACAAGCTGCTATATAACTATCTGTACTAACAGTTAACCTCTACACCCATGATATCATGTCCATGCTACATATACTAAAATCTTACTGCATAAGACTTCCATGCATGCTACTTTCCATATGTTGTCATCAATGACAAAATATAGTCAGTACTGGCCTATTGGCAAATCTCCAACAATCTCCCCCTTTGGCATTAATGGAAACATGTGGAATGAAAAAATACCACCAACCCAATGAGAAATAATTTTATAAAATTCTCCATTTCCTCATAAAAAACTCCCCCAAAGATGAATCTTCCTATTGTTGCACTAATTTTCAATATTCTCCATTTCCTCAACTGAACTATCTCCAAGACTAAATACTACTCCCCCTTATTATACTATTCCTTCTTTTTACTTCTATTTTTCATGACTCTGTATATTACTCCCCCTTTGACATCAATGGAAAAGGGTGCCATTCATTTTAAGCACTAGTACTACTCCTAAGGTAGAGTAGTCAACCTTCCATCAGTCCCTGAGGACTAATGCATTTCCTTCTTTCTTCTAAGCAAAATTAGGGAAGGGAATTACTCCCAACTTCTTCCTAAGATACTCAAAAGTATCCTTAGGCAAGGGCTTTATGAATATGTCTACCAACTGATCTTTATTACTTACATAGTCCATCTTGACTTCTTTCTCTACCACTTTCTCTCTTAGGAAGTGATACTTGATCTCAATGTGTTTTGTTTTTGCATGCATCATAGAGTTCTTAGACATATTGATAGTGTTAGTGTTATCATAGTGAATAACAATAGGATAATCATTCTGAATTCCAAAATCCTTTATCATCTATTTGATCCAAAAAATTGTAGAACAATTCAGGGCTACTGCAACATACTTCGCTTTTGCTATTGACTAAGAAATATAATTTTGTTTCTTGCTTGTCCAGGTGACAAGTCTATTACCAAGAAACACTGCTCCACCTAATGTACTCTTTCTATCATATACACATCCTACCCAATCAACATCAGTGTATACATGAAGCTCAACATTTTTTGAATTAGGATACCATAGACCATAATCTATAGTGCCCTGTAAGTATCTAACTATTCTCTTTATTGCCATGATGTGACTTTGTTTAGGCTCTGTTGCAAATTTTCCAACTATGCCAAATGCATTGGAAATTGTTAGAATAACTAAGAGGGGGGTGAATCAGTTATCTAGTGTCCCAAAACAAAATGTATAATTCAAAATAACTTTTTAAATTTCTGCTCCTCGGTAAACAATTACTTTCACTATCTGTGCTTTTACCAATTACCAGTCTAATACTATAACAGTTACCGATCAAATCTAACATGTAACATGCAAAGTATGATAACAAACAAATATCACAATCAACACATAACACAAGAGATTTAACATGGAAACCCTATAAAGGGAAAAACCACCTGGGACTAGCAACCCAAAATTGTTCACTCTTCTGAAGTGAGGCCAGTTGAGACCCAACCCTGTTAAAGGTTTACAAACACACTGTCAGGTGTGACCTTGTTAGAGGATTTTAGACTAAAAGTTATCATCCAACTAGCATTCACTATGGGGTTGATAGGATAACAATGTTCATTCTATGAATGATACATCATAAGACTTTCAGAGTCCACTTGGTTAAGATATTTTGACTGTATACAATGGTTAAATATGTAACAGTAAATGATCTGCTTTAATACAACTTTAATTGCAGATTATAGATCAATATTCAGTCCATACAAATCTTTTTGACCAACATTTCACTTCAGATTCAATACTATATCAACTTACTATCCATCGGTAATTGCTCTTTGTAGCTCGGTAATTGTTCTACAGCTTGGTTCTTACTTAACTAGTATGATCAGAATGCATGAAAACCTTGTTCACATGATATTCTTGCAGCTTCTACTTCTTCTGGCATCATTTCATAATGAAATTATGCTCTCTTATATAGATGAGTAAATCATTTTCTTCTCCTCCATTAGATTTTTCCGCTTAACCACATTCATAGATTTTTCCACTTCAAACTTTCTCAGCTGACGTGTCAATAACACAGTTCAATCTACTCCATTGGATCTTCCTTTAATTTTGTTAGTCGTCGATCTTTGTAACAAACATTATCTGTTATCACTAAAATTGAGGTACTTTACAGCTCATCAATCTTATCAGCTAAACTAATCATGTAGTTCATTTTGTTCTGCTCAGTTAACAAAGAAATGCGTCAATGAACACTACTCGGTTAATACTACAATTGATATACACTACACTCCGTTGTTGTATACTAGAATTGCTTCATTTACCGACAACACTACTTTGTGTCTTTTAGCTCTATACTCCATCATAAATGAATGCAACATAATAAATTCAATATCATCAAGTCATAGACTCATCAAAAATTTACTTAATGTGTTCCTTATCCTCATCTATAATGTACATCTTTTCCCATGTATATTTCTCTGTTCTTCATCTCTTTCACCTTTTTTCAGGTATCTCGGTATAGTAACTTCCAAGATAAGTGCTGTGAAACTAGTTGACATCAATGACAACATAATACTAATTTAATCATATTAAATATCTAATCAAAAACTCCTTAGTGATCTTTAATCATAGATTCTTCAATCAGATTCCAAATCAGTTGTAGTCCAATAGAAATATTAGGTCTAGTCTGAGTAAGATAAATTAGTTTGCATTTCATAGACTTGTACAATGTTATATCAATTACTGGTGAGTCATCTTCTTTTTTAAGTTTGCATCTAGTGATCATAGGTGTTCCTACTTGCTTGCAATCATCCATCTTGAATTTCTTCAGTATCTCTTTCACATATTTGGATTGATTAATAAAAATTCATTTTTCTGTTTGCTGCACATTTAGTCCCAAAAATTATTTGATAGGACCAATCATACTCATCTCAAACTCATTCTACATTTCTTTGGCAAATTCTGCACTTAGTTTATCATTACCTCTAAAGATAATGTCATCAACAAATATAGCTACAAGTAGTAGACCTTCATATGTCTCTCTAATGAATAGATTACAATCTGTTGCTCCTTTCTTGAATCCAATCTTTGTTAGATATCCATCTAGTCTCTCATACCATGCTCTAGGGGTTTGCTTAAGTCCATATATGGCCTTCTTCAATCTACATACCATATCAGGTCTATCTGATAAGGTGAATCCTTCTGGCTGCTCAATGTATACTTCTTCTTTCAAATTTCCATTTAGGAATGCTAACTTGACATCCATCTAATATACTTTGAAGTTTTTGAATGTAGCATAGGCTAGAAATAACTTAATAGCTTCTAATCTTCTCACAGGTGCAAATGTGTCTGAATAATCAATGCCTTCTCTTTGCGCATATCCCTTACTTACTAACCTTGCTTTATTTCTTACTACTGTACCATCTTCATTCACCTTGTTTCTGAATATCCACTTTGTTGCAATCACATTCTTATCACTAGGTCTTGGGACCAATTTCCAAGTATCATTCTTAAGAATCTGATCAAGTTCTTTTTTCATAGCATCATGCCAATCTGAATCATTACATGCATCTTCAACACTTAAAGGTTCAATCTGAGATATTAAACATACCAATTCACTGTTAGCTGAGTTCTTTTCTTGTGATCTTGTTAAGACTTTTCTTCTTTGATCTCCAATGATGTATTTCTTGGAATGATTTCTAGATGTAAACTTTGGAACTTTAGGTGATGAAGACTCATCAGCCTTAGGAGTTTCTTCTTTGCTTGTCTCAGGGTCATTGAATAACACATCAAAACTGTCAAACATTTCTTCAATAACTATCTCACTAGTGGAGGGTATGGGTTCTTCTTCAATCATGGGTGAGTAATCATGATATCTTTCTTGAACCATACACTTTTCATCAATCTTAACATGAGCACTTTCAATGATCTTTTTCAATCTTAAATTGAAACATCTATAAGCTTTACTTTTAGTAGAGTAACAAAGGAAAATACCTTCATCACTTCTTGCATCAAACTTGCCTATTGCGTCATCCCTATTGATGTAGTACTCGCTTCCAAAGATTTTGAAGTATTTTACTATGGAAACATTACCAAACCATAGCTCATATGGTGTTTTGTCAGTGCCTGGCCTTAATTGAATTCTATTGATGGTGTAGATTGTTGTATTGACTGCATCTCTCCAATAGGTGTGTGCAACTTTTACTTCAATCATGATGGTGCGTGTTGTATCAAGGATGATCCTATTCCTTCTCTCTATAATTCCATTCTGTTGAGGGGTTCTAGGTGCACTTACCTGTCTCTTTATGCCATGTTTTTCATATTACTCATAGAATCTGTCAGACGTGAATTCTCCTCCTCTATCCAATCTCAAACATTTTATCTTTAGTCCAGATTCATTCTCAACCTTAGCTTTGAATATTTTGAACTTCTCAAATGCTTCTAACTTATCTTTCAAGAATGCAACCCACATCATCATAGTATAATCATCAACAGACAAAATGAAATACCTTTCACCATAGTATGATCTTGTTTGAGTTGGACCACATAGGTCTGTATGAATCAGATCCAACTTGTTCTCTATTGAATTTTTCTTGCTCCTAAATGAATTTCTCACATGCTTTCCCATCACACAGTCCCTGCATATAGTATCAACTAGCTTTGCTATGCTAGGTAGATCTCTTCTTTTACATTGCTTATCTTTACTATGTTATCAAAATTGATATGACATAGTCTTTTATGCCACAACCAACTGTCATCAACTTTAGCAACAAAACAACTTGCTTCTGAATTGAGTTGGAAAACATTACCTCTAGTCTTTGAGCCTGGTGAAATCATAACACCATCCTTGTTGTTAATGATGCATTTGTCATCTTTAAACTCCAACTGATAGCCTTTTCCAAGTAACTGTCCAACACTAAGAAGGTTATGTTTCAAACCATCAACATAAAGAACATCATCAGTACTATTCTTTCAATCCAAGGTGATGGCTCCTCTACCAACTATGGGTTTAGGAGTGTTGTCTCCAAATCCAACCATGCCACCATTATATTTTTCGAGATGAACAAATCTATTTTTATCACCTATCATGTGATGTCAATAACCACTATCTATAATCTAGTCTGTCCTTATGTCATCTTGTGAAATCAATGCTAGCTCTTGTTCCTCTTTCTCATCTTTATGATTTGTCTTATTATTCAGTTTTTCTATAATAGTAATGAATCCAATTTCTTCTTCACTAGATTCATCATCTAAAACTCCATCTTGAGCATAGTAACATTCCTTAGAGTACTTAGGCTTGTAGTCCTTTTTGAATTTTCTAGCTCTAGTAGGACACTTAGATGTAAAGTGACTGATCTTATTACATGAAAAACACTTAAATAGCAATTGACCTTCATATTTACCTTTTCCTTTTTTTTCTCTTTAGGAAATCATAACAATGAAATCATCTAGAGTTTTCTCTTCATCGTCATCATCAAAATTTACAGAAGTGTTTGCCGATTTCTTACCATGAACTGTTGCTTTGAAGGTTCTCTCACTTTTAGGTTCTGTCTTCAATCTTGAAATCTCAAACGCTGAGATTTTGCTGATCAAGGCTTCTCTCTTGAAATTTGATGTAAGCTACATGGTCTCATCAAGGATGTTGATCTTTCTTTCATATTCAGGAGTGAGAGTAGTCATTAACTTGTCCATAATGTCCTCCTCTGAAATCTCTCCACCATTGTTTATGATTCCAACAACTGCTTCATTTCTCCTTTGATTGTAAGCTCTAATATTTTCTTCAGGTAGCATCTCTAATTCATTGTATCTTTTCTTCCATGTCTTTCTCCTTGCAGCCTTTGCTTGTTTGTCTCCTTCAAATATGTCTTCTAGGTGCTTCCATATTTTGTGGGTTATATCTACCTTTTTTATTTTTGAAAACTCACCATCAAATAGAGCACTGATAAGAGCTTCTTTAGCTATAGCATTCTAATGAAACAATTCCTTTTTCTTATCAGTAGCATCATCCTTTGCAAGGTCTTCCAAGGAAGGGATCTTGACTGCTTTGATAGTTACATCAAAAACTTCAAAAGCAATGCACTGCAAATGGGTCACCATCTTGTTCTTCCAATCAAGATAATTCTCTCCATCAAACTTAGGACTTTCTTTCTTGAAGTATGCCATTTGATGAACCTCAATCTATTAAAATTTCTCTCCGAGGCACTTGGCTCTGATACCAATTTTTAGGAATAGTCCCAAGAGATAACTGAGAGGGGGGGGGGTGAATCAACTATCTACAAGATTCAATTCTTTATCCAATTAAGTATACTTAAACATAAAGCATAAACACAATGAAAGAACACATGAACACAACACCAATATTTTGGTTATGGGGAAACAAAAATAGGTAAAAACCCCAGTGGGAATTGACACATGCTAATATTCTGCACTGGTGTATTATGATCCTTGTTAGAAGATCCTTAGCCCCATTAGGAGTTTCTTTACAATATATTTAGTACAGTAGACTTGGTCAAGGGTCGGACCCTATTATGAGTCTTTTACAATAGTCTTTGTTAGGGGAGAGGATGCACTATTTGAGAGCACACTGCTCAAAGGGGCGAAGGCTACAACCTTCTGAATAATAGATACACACTATATCTAGATCTTGGTGAACTGCACTTAGACCTGCTGTCTAGATCAGTTCCAATAAATAGCACAAACACTTTACTTGGTCACATAGACCTTCCTTTGATGGATCAACACTTCACACACTCTACTCTACTCTACTTTATCAACTATGACCCACTCAAGTAATCACAAACGACTACCTATAAATATCTTTCTTCTAAATGATATAATCAAGTCGTCCTATTAGAGCCACCTTGAAATCATATTAGAGAAATCATAAAAAACTTTGACAAACATTCTGTCAGCTCTACTATGCACGCAACACATTCTGGGACCTATCCAATAAGATAATTGTAGACACAGGCTACACATTGTCGGCTCTACCAAAATAACTAGATCTTTCTCCTCAAGGTGAATTACTTCATGCGCTCTTAACTAAACATCAATAAATCTCCTCTAAGATTAAATCCAAGGGCACATACCTACTTGATAGGCACAACTCTAGAACCAATAAAATCTCTGTCAGATCTTCTGAATAAACACAGGAAACTGCTACTGGTGAATAGCGACTGCATAACTTCACTTATACTGATTATTAGACTATGTGTCAATGACTAAAACATCACTAACATGTCTTCAACATATATCCAAGTGTGCAAGGCTCCATGACAACTATATGGACAACCATACACAAAATACTATCTATTATTCTGTCAGGAACACTGCTGACACAAGCTGCTATATAACTGTCTATACTAATAGTTAACCTCTGTGCCCATGATATCATGCTGATATCATGTCCATGCTACATATACTAAAAGCTTACTGCATAATACTTGCATGCATGCTACTTTCCATATGTTGTCATCAATGACAAACATATAGTCAGTACTGGCTTGCTAGCAAATCTCCAACACTGATGATGTCAACTATTTAGACCACTGAGGCAACAACATCCACAGCAGCATCGCAACTAACCATTGGTAATGATAGTATGTAGATTGACAACACAAGTGTCACAATAGATATTACATAAGATCCATTTATGGACTATAAAGAAAGCATTTTTGATAATTTGGTAGAAGAAGAAGAGTTGAAGAAGGAAGTAGAGGAAAAATTGAAAGCTCAAGAAGATGAGAAGAAGAGAGAAGAAGAAGAAAAGATTAAGGAAGAGAAAGAAAAGAAAAAAAAAAGAGGAGGAAGAAAAGAGGAAAAGAGATGAAGAAAAGGAAAAGGAGGATAAGATTAGAGCATCTACAGAGGAGATAAAAAATAAATGGAATCAAATTGTACAAGAATTAGAGATTTTACCTCAATTGAAGTAGACCGAGACTAAGGTTGATAAAGTTATTTTCTAGCATGAAGCTGGCTAACATATTAATTATTCCAAACCCCAATGAAACTAAAGATGAAATTAGAAGAAGCAATGTAGAACCTATTTGGAGATGATGATGATCAAGATGAGATAATATCATTATTAAGAAAAATCTTTGAGAAGAAAAAGCTTTGAGAAGAATAAGCAAGTAAAAAGTTTGCAAAATTCACTTATGTTAGTCACAAAGAAGCTACATAGTATTATAACAAAAAAAGTATCTAAAACTCAACCATAAGATAGAGAAAATGTAGTAATGAAGGCATTTGATAATGAGTTCTTGAAGTTATCTGAGGTAGCAGCCACCCAAGCATAAACCAAGAACAATGCACAACTACACTCTTTGTCAGAACATAAAAAATGACTTCATTTTTCTTGACACTAGCATAAAAGAACTGAGGAGATGTGCAATTAAAGGAAAGACACTATATGGTTAGTGCACATTGGCACATAATTTTTTTAGAGACATAAATGAGAAGCTGAAAAAGAAATAGACAAAACTTCAAAAATTAGTCAAAGAACTTCAACCACCTGACATGAAGATTGAAGATTTGGGAAACAAAATTGCAAAGACCTATAATGGAATAATTTTGATTGAACTTTAAAGAGAAAATGTTATTAAAATATTTTTTTTGCTAAGAGATCTATTAACTATGAAGATATCCATAGTGCAAAAGAAACTGGATGAATGCCTTAAGATGAAGGCATTGTACACACTAAATAGTGCACTTCTCTAAGTCATTACTTCCAAGAGAATCCATGAATGGAAAACCTTGAGAAAGTGACCTAGAGCTCCCTAGGCATGGAGTCACAAGGATGTTGATGGTGCTCTCAGCTAGAGCTATTGAAGCATGCAACCTTGCTAGTAAACCACACAATGGGAGATTCAAAGAGACAACGAAAAGAATGCCAATATCCTCAAGAATCAACAATGGAAATACAATGTAACTATGCTAAGAATGAAGCTGCAAGGTAAGATATGAAAGGAAAGTATTATGAATGCTTGCTAATTAAGCCATGTGAGCTAATCTAGAGCATAAAGGAAACTAAGCTAGAAAGCATAAACATGAAGCTAAGATGCAAGAATGAAAGCTAAATGCATGAAGATCTCCAAAGTTCCAAAGTCTCCAAGAAATCCTACAACATAAGATTAGTATTCAAAGTTGGGATCTTCAAATGAGAAAAAAGCTCTTCTTTTAAAGGAATTGAAAAGGAATGGACCATGGAGATTAAGAGGAAAAAGATTTAATCAAGGGTGGAGCTTGAAAGAGGAGTAATCCATGTGCACAAATATCCTCCAATGAGAAAATAAGAGTTGACTTTTGTGTCCATATGAGACAAAAAGTGATTTTCTTCTTTTTATAAAATAAGAATAATGCTTTATTTTTGCAACTTAGGATAAGAGGAAAAGTGGGGGCTTTTTATTTAATAAATGGGGAGGAAATTTCTTTTAAATAAATAAAGACTTTAGGATAAAATGGTTAACTCATAGAATAATAATCGAAAATGATAGAATAGGATTTGATCAAGGAAATTGATATAATTGAAAAATATTGATTTTTGAAAATATTGATTCAATGATTTGATAAATTGTTGAATGGGGGCCCAAAGTCTAGGCAACCATTTTAGGGTGCATACATTTGCCCCTCTTTGAATAATGTGAGATCGATTTGGGATCACATGTGGTCAAAGAATGGAATTGAAGTGTGAGATTGATTTGGGATCACAAAACAACCTAGATGTGTGTTCGATGGATGGGAACACATCAGGACAAAGATAAGCATAAGCTGACAAATATAAGCTAAAAGACAAGACCAACATACCTGTAAATAGGAAATTGTCAAGTCTCAAATAAGAGATAAGAATCTCAAGCAAGGTTTGATTGATAAGCTGAATCAAGGATTGAAGTTGATAGGTACTACCCCATAGGAATCAAAATCAAAATTAGGTAGAGGAGAAACAACAAATTGATAAACTTGATCAAGTCACTAGAAATCATAATCGAAGATGAAGAATGATAGGATAACCATCAAGAAGTGAAGATATGCCCTAGTTTGACTGAGAAAGATATAGGATAAAAATGAAGTCAAACCTTAGAGAGATGGATCAAATGAAAGTGAATGAAAGACTAGAAGGTTGAAAGAGATGGGGATGAAGAAATGAAGATGCCCCAACAAAGATCGAAGGATCAAGCCTCAAACGGTCAGCCAACTGTGTAGAAGAAGGGGAAAGTTTTGAAATATGATTTTGACTATCAAGATGAACTCGAATTTTGATTTTGATCTCAAAAATAGATCTAGGATGTTGAAATTAGCTAGGGGTACAATTTTTGCACAATTTTGAGGTGTTTTAAAAATTGGTCAAAAAGTCAAAATGCTATATAAGGGGCAAAAAAAGTCATTTTATATATGATGATAAGATTAACCCATTGTGATGATAGGAAAAGGATGTGATGTGAAAGACAAGGAGTGAAATACATGATCGAGAAAAGGAAAGGTGAGCATAGTTGACCGACAGGCCCACGAAAGATGAAGGAGAGCTCTCTCCATATGCAAGATGCAAAACTAAATTAACATGAACCTAAAAATGCAAGCTACTATGAAAAGTGGTTTACTTGCAAGGTCACAAAGCTATTAGACTCTAATATTCATCATCGAGCGTTATTGGTAGCATTGTAAGATCATACAATACACACTAGTATAACTATGTGAATCTGAATATGATCTTTATCAGATAGGTATGTGGGAATCCCACCTAAGCATCAAAGACATATAAGTCAAGATGACTAGTGCAGTGAGGTTTCCTAAGTTTAATATAGAAAGATTATACTCGCATCAAGACAAAAGGAAAGTCAAGATGACTATAAGCATGCACTTGCAATAGCAGTCAAGGATAATACCTTGTAGATCCTAATGTCAAGTGGAACAAGCATAAATGCTAATGATAGTTAGGACCAACAAAATATACCCACAAGTAGAAAAATAAATAAAACATGTCCTCATGCCCCCAGTCTTCTAGCTCAACATCATCGAAAACTATTAGGGAGAGAACACTCATCAAAGAAATCATCATAGACAACACACAAAGAAATAAAGTTAAACAAGTCTCAAAAAGTTGAGTTTTTAAGTGCGTGTGTGTAGGTCATAGAGTCAAACTTTGAGTATCACATCTGCGAGTGAGAAATATCATATCATGCTAGATTGTGGGTAAGATATCTGATAAGTGTTGAGAAACACTTGATGCTAGGGTAGTGTTGAAAAACACAGTTTGGGGATGGTGTTGAAAAACACCGTTTGCAAGATGTCCTAAAGACCAACGCATCCTAGAGACCAAAGCTAACACAGTTATGGTCTGTAGACAAAGACAAAGACCAATTCCAAACCAAGGCAACAAGGTCAAGGCATGATGGAGAGAGGCTAAGTGTTGAGGACGCATGCTAAGAAATAAGGGTGCAAAAGGCCTCAAGTAGCACCTGTTTCCAGGTTTTCACCACTTGGATATTTTTTTATTTTTTCAATTTTTTTTTGTATTTTTTCTACCAAGGCACCTGTTTCCAGGTTTTCACCAAGGCACTTTTTCTTTTTTTTTTTGAATTTTTTGAAGTTTTTAATTTTTTTTGTATTTTTGAAATATATAATTTTTTTGAGATACATCAAAGTGCCTATTGCTAGGTTTTCACTAAGATGATCATTTTTTCAGGACATTTTCTGATCATTTTTAGAATTTTTGACAATATACCATTTTTTGGGATTTTTTATGATCAATAAGTATGCACAAAGGATGCCCCTAGACAGAATGGGCATCAAACTCCCAAGCAAGATCACATCGTGTAGTACCAATATCTGGCAAGGTGGAGAACAAGAGGGATTAGCAAGCTAGTGGAAGAGATGGAAGACAAGAGAATGAAGGAGAATGAAGGGAAGAAATCCTCAAGGGAAAACTCCTCAAGAGTACCCAAGCTAGGGAAAAATTGTCATGTAAAGCACATTTGGACAAGCAATGAAAGGCCAGCATAGGATAAGTCACAAAAGTGTAGTGCAAAAGAAGGAAAGGATGCAGTCCAAAGTAGTAGACATGTCAAGAGGCTTCATAGCATCGTGTTTTACTCTTTTTTATTAGATCAAGACCAAAGGGAAAAAAGGATAGCAAAAGGCTAGAATGAATGGAGGAAAATAAATATGAAGGCTAAACATGAATGGAATGAAAGCAAGATCATCGTAAGATAGTTCACAAGATAGCCAAATGTTCTTGTATAAGTCAACATTGCCAAGATCAAAGAGAGAAGATAGAATGGATGAAATATGTAGAAGAACTACGCATGATGTTTGATTGCTAGGTTTTCATCACGGTACTTATCCAAGGTGCCGCAATGGAGTGGTTTTCACCATAGGATGAATTTATTTCTCTTTACTTTTTCTACCAAGACGCCTGTTTCCAGGTTTCCACCAAGGCACATTTTAATTTTTTTTTATTTTTTTATTTTTTTATTTTTTTTTTGGAAGAAGGCAAGCTTTTTAGATAATGCTCCTTGAAAGGATAAACCATGATATGCCAAGGATTCAAAATGATATGCTCAAAGATGCTAATAGGGAAAGGAATATGGAAGAGAAAAAAAAGGAGGATAAGGTTTTATGTAAAGCGAGTGAGGTTGGAAGATGGGAGGAATAGGAAAATGAGAAAAAATGATAGAAGGTAGAAGGATAATGAATGGAAGGATTGTGAAAGGATAGATGGAAAGGAAGACAAGATCAACATCAACACACACCTTGAAGGGTGGGGAGAGGATGGACAAAACATGAATGAAGGAATACGTGAAGAGATATGGTGAATGGATAGTAGAGGTTGTGGTTTAGGTGCATGGAATGGAAGAATGTTTTTGGAAGATGAAGTGGAAGCCTTTGGAAGCTTGAATGTCAACTTCACTTATTTCTCAACACCAGACTCTTTCAAGAGAGACTTTGGAATCTATATAGCTGTAGGATTTTTATTTCTTTTTGATGATTTAGAGAGAATATCTTCAATGATGGATTTTGGAATCCATACTTGTCTTGTAGTTTTCTTCTTAGATATCTCTTTTGACTTGATGCCTCCATGTTGATTAGAGGAGACATGGTGATTTTATTTTTTTGATGGGTTCTGATATTGCTTCTTTTTCTTGTATTGAACATTCAAGTTACTTCCAAAATACTTGGGACTTGTGGAAGAAGAAGGAGGATATGATTGGTTTAGATGGGTGGGTGGATGAAAAGGATTCAAGGGTATGCATCTATGTTGATATTGAGGAAATATAGGAGATGGAGGGACGTAAGGACCCAAGATGGATGATGAATTAGGAGAGTTAGGAGGTGAAAGTGAAGAGACATAAGGGCCAAAATGGAAGGAAGACGTGAAGCCCTTAGCATTGGTGGAGGAGGTCCAAGGATGGATGTGGAAGATACAAAAGGATAATCAATAAGTTCATCATCATCTATATGACAACCAAGGACATCAACATCTTTAGAATGAGCATTAGGATTTGCAGTAGGATTATGAACATCTTGAATATGAGCACCTTCTTTGATAGGATTTTTCAAAGCTTGCAAAGACTTAGGAAGAGTAGAAAGTGGAAGCGAACATGGAGTGGTAGAACCAGAAGATGGAAGACTTTGATCTTGACAAGGAGCTTTGGTTATCACAAGCGTACAATTTTTCTCTTGATTTTCAATAGGCTCAACACTTTTTTTAATAACCTTAATGGAAAGCGCAAGTGTAGTAAGGTTATTTTGATCGTCAATACACTCAACGGTGTAAGTAGTAGCTTGATCTTACTTAGGAGAAGACTTAAGACATGGTGGAAAAAATGAGAAAGGGCATGTAGGATCAAAAGAACCATGAAACAGATAAGTGACATCATGAAAAGGATTGGATGACATGGAGGGTTCTTGATCTTGATCTTTCTTTATGTTCTTTTCTTTATCATTTTTAGAGTCCTCTTGACATGGAGCCATTTCTAAGGACAAGGAAGCATGTTGGAATTGTATGGAAGACTTTGGAAGAGATAGTGAAGGACTATTTGAAGTAGGCATTATAGCGTATAAAGGATTAGGCTCTTTAGGTTTAGCATTATTGAAAGTATTTGCAGCCAGGTGTAGGTTAGCTTGAGTTTCTTTAAGAGGTAGCCCTTGAGGATAACTATAGGGAACCACATGAAAAGTATTAGGATCTTTGTTGGATGAAGGATTTTTGAAATATTTGAAAGACTCAGAAGCTTTAGGAAATGTACGGGTATTGGAGGAAGTAGGGGATGGAAGGTAACCATCATAAGACAAAGGTCCATCATTAACATAATCTTTCTCGAGAGTGTAATCTTTACTTTAAGCATGAGAGTTCTTAGAGGAAGAATTCTTATAGTATTTACATTTCAAATCAGTGTGGCACACTTTATATTCCTCAATATAAGTAGATGTATCATCTAGGTATTGTTCATAGAAATCATCAAAGTCTCTTTCAAAATTAGAATCATATGGATCGCATCATGATCTGTCCAATGTGATGACCCATTTCCAGTAAGCACAAGCACATGACTAGGAGGACTCTTAGGAATAGAGGTGTCATTGGTATGAATATATGGTTCATCATCATAGCCATCATAATAGTCATCAGAGTCATCAAAGATGGGTTTATCACTCTTACTAGGACTATCATATTGCTCATTATGGTATGTCTTAAGAAGGGAAGTAAGACTCTTGGGAGAAGTAGAAGAGGAACGAGATCCTGAAGAAGAGGAAAGTGAAGACCTAGTGGAGGAAGAAGACTTAGAATATGAAGAATGTGAATAATATCTAGAAGAGTCATGGTAAGACTTGGAAGATGAGGAATGATGAGAAGACTTAGAAGATAAAAAATGTTTCGAAGAAGGAGGTTGTGACATGATCATGTCTATGATCCAAGCAAAGGCATCAGATTCATTCATCTTTTCTTTTATTTTTGTCTTAAGTTTAGCACCTATGCAATATCTAGAAGGACTATTGGAGGAATAAAACTCTTCAAATTGAGCAATGAGTTCAAGATCATCTATTTTCAAGAGAGGTTCCATAATAAGGTAATTGAAATTCATAGTTCTAGAAGAGGAGAAATCAAGCATGGACAAGATAGAAGAGATGAATAGAACAAGGTAGACTAGATAATAAGAGGAAAAGAATCAAGAAGATGTGAAGAGTTTAGGAAGAAGAGGGAGATGTGGAAGAAAGAAGACCAAGAATCATTTTGTGCAACTTGATACCATTTAAGTCCATTTGAATGTTGAGCGACATGTCATAACACCTAAGATCTGACCTAGACTGACCAAGGGAGGCTGGAAATAGGACACAAATTAGCTTCAAATTGTAGACAAATGTGAGGCAGCAAAATAAGTCTGTGTGATAGTTCTCAGAATAGTAGGATGATACAATTTAGCAGGATGATAGTTTGCATAAGGCAGTATGATAGAATCCAAGAAGGTAATGCGACAAAGTTTATAGTATGCATACAATAAATAATTAGGAATGATGTATCACACAAAAATTCTCAGGAGGGTGTACGATGATGTTTCAGTATCATATGACTCTTGACTAGTGAATCTGAAAAACTCAATTTTGAAAGTAATTTGGTCAATGTTGTAGGTTGTAGGTACAATTTCTTGGTTTCAAGCATAGTAAGATTAGGAAATAAACAAGTTTGCAAACTATAGGTGATCAAACATGTCATAAAACACTTGCACAAGGGCAAAAGCAACCTTGCCAAGATAAGCAATTGTGATATCAAAATGAAAAATTCTATGAGCACTACCGTGATGTTTAATGTTCAAGAACCTTTGCACGGGTAGATCACAGTGAGAACACTTCAAGCACTTACTACCTAGAAGGACAAAGGCTCAATACTTAACAACTTGGCCCACACTTGATGTCCCATCACCTCACACAAAGTGGTTGCCCATAATAGATGTTGGCTTTGTCGTGGAAGTGCCAATGACACAACTAAAGGAACACAGATGGTGAGTAGTCTTGGGGTGATCTGGGTTAATCCACTAGGATCAATCCTTGCACCAAGATGTTAAGTAGA
This sequence comes from Chamaecyparis obtusa, assembly GCA_027943335.1. Classification (NCBI taxonomy): domain Eukaryota; kingdom Viridiplantae; phylum Streptophyta; class Pinopsida; order Cupressales; family Cupressaceae; genus Chamaecyparis; species Chamaecyparis obtusa. The sequence continues at coordinate 752,691 of BSBK01005906.1, forward strand.
AAAATTGGGTAGCTTCTATCTATGGTTCTTAGTAAGGGCTTCCATTTGTAATACCCCTCTTGCTCCCCAAAGGGACTCCTTACCATGTGGCAAGTAATGGACCTCACGGCCACAAGAGTACCTTAAGCATTCTTGCTCAACATTTTCCTCATGGTCACAATCCCACAAGTACTCACATCAAGTAAAGACAAGTACTACATCTACCAAGGTTTTGTGTCCTTGATAGCCTTCAGTTTATACTGGGTCAGAATAGCTGACAAAAAGCTTGTCCCCACTTGGGTCATTCCTCTTGATTGCTCAAGAGCAGGCCTACTAAAGGATTCTAAAAACTAAACAAAGAGTGGATCAACCTTTGAGTTTTAGGATTTCTATTTCACCTCAAGGGTGAAGAGCATATTCTCCTAGCTCAAAAATTTCTCCCAAACACACCAAGCAAAGGTTCAATTACCCTCTTGCTTTCAAAATCCAAAGATGGGTCAAGATTTTTGTTTCACCACAAGGGTGAAGAGCATACTCTCCTACCACCCAAAGATTCCTACAACAATATATTAAGTGCCTATGAAAAGAAACAAATAGTATATGCCACACTAAAAAAGAAAGCAATTAAACAAGCACTTGATTGGTTTTTATGCTTTAGGAAGCCCTACAAAAACCATTAGTAGCCCTTGTGCATTTGGAGCTTTGACATGTGTTCTTTTAAACAAATATTTAAGCAATGAGAGCACCTACAAGCACAACTTGTTAGCACTACAAGGGTTAGCACATCAAAACCAAATGAAATCTGCAAATCAAACTCTATTCTACCACAGCAAATCAGAAAGCTGAATCAAAATAGATCAAATCTTGCAAAGAAATGTCAAAGATTACCCACTGCCAGGCCTGGGCAATATTTTTGTCAGAGAAAGAGTCATGCGATACTTTGTTGCATACTACTATGATACTTTATCCCTATGTGATAGTTCCTGATACTTGCATGTGACAGAGAATAATATAATAGTGTGATAGAATCTACCAAGGTGCGTGATACTTTAACTGGTAAAGTATCACACTGATATACAAGAAACTATCGTACGACACTGGAAAATTGTCACACGATAATTCTATTAGAAAAATAGAGAGTCAAACTAGCAAGCTAAAATGACTAAAATGATGACAAAAATACATAAAAAGAAGGACAAAACCAAAGTGTTCTACCCCATGGTGGGCACCAAAAATGTACACACTAAATAGTGCACTTCTCTAAGTCATTACTTCCAAGAGAATCAATGAATGGGAAACCTTGAGAAAGTGACCTAGAGCTCCCTATGCATGGAGTCACAAGGATGTTCATGGTGCTCTTAGCTAGAGCTATTAAAGCATGCAACCTTACTAGTAAACCACACAATGGGAGATTCAAAGAGACAAGGGAAAAAATACCAATATCCTCAAGAATCAACAATGGAAATGCAATGCAACTATGCTAAGAATGAAGATGTAAGCTAAGCTATGAAAGGAAAGTATTACAAATCCTTGCTAATTAAGCTATGTGAGCTAATCTAGAGCATAAAGAAAACTAAGCTAAAAATCATAAACATGAAGCTAAGATGCAAGAATGAAAGCTAAATGCATGAAGATCTCCAAAGCTCCAAAGTCTCCAAGAAATCCTACAACATAAGATTAGTATTCAAAGTTGGGATCTTAGAATGAGAAAAGAGTTCTTCTTTTAAAGGAATTGAAAAGGATTGGACAATGGAGATTAAGAGGCAAAAGATTTAATCAAGGGTGGAGTTGAAAGAGGAGCAATCCATGTGCACAAATATCTTCAAGTGAGAAAATAAGAGTTGACTTTTGTGTCCATATGAGACAAAAAATGTTTTTCTTCTTTTTATAAAATAAGAATAATGTTGGACAACAACTGATTTGGAATCTGTGAGTAAAGATCACTGAGAAGTTGTTGATTACATATGTAATATGATTAAATAATTATTATGTTGTCATTGATGTCAACTAGTTTGACAACACTTATCTTGTAAGTTACTATATCAAGACATCTGAAGAAAGGTGGAAAAAGAAATGAAGATCAGAGAAATCTACATGAGGAAAGCTGTACATGACAGATGAGGATAAGGAACACATTGAGTAACTTGTTGATGAGTCTATGACTTGAGGATATTGACTTTACTATGTTGCATTCATCTATAATGAAGTATAGAGCTGAAAGACACAAAGTAGTGTTGTCGGTAAATGAAGCATTTTTAGTATATACCGACGGAGTGTAGTGTATAACAATCACAGTATTAACTAAGTAGTGTTCACCGACTCATTTCTTTGTTAACCGAGTGGAACATAATGAATTAAATGATTAGTTTAGCTGATAAGATTGATGAGCTAGTAAGAGTATAACATTGAGGTAACAGATAAAGTTTGTTACACAAATCAATGATTGGCAAAATTTAGGGAAAATCTAATAGATTAGATTGAAACATGTTATTGACACAAGTACCGAGAAAGTTTGAAGTGGAAAAATCTATGAATGTGGTTAAGCAGAAAAATCTGATGGCGGAGAAGCAAATGATTTACTCATCTATATAAGAGAACATAATTTCTTTGTACAAAAAGGTTGGAAGAAGTAGAAACTGCAGGATTATCGTATGAACAAGGTTTTCATGCATTCTGATCATATTGGTTAGTAAGAACGGAGCTACAAAACAATTACCAAGTTACAGAGAGCAATTACCAACGGACAATAAGTTGATATAGTATTGAATGTGAAGTGAAATATTGATTTGTAATCTGCAATTGAAGTTGTATTAAGGCAGGTCATTTACTATTACATATTTAACCATTGTATACAATCAAAATCTCTTAACCGAGTGGACTTTGAAAGTCTTATGATGTATCATTCATAGAATGAACATTGTTATCCTATTAACCCCATAGTGAATGCTGGTTGGATGATAACTTCTAGTCTAAAATCCTCTAACAAGGTCACACCTGACAGTGTGTTTGTAACCTTTAATAGGGTTGGGTCTTAACCGACCTCACTTCAGAAGAGTGAACAATTTTGGGTTGCTGATCCCAGGTGGTTTTTCCCTTTATAGGGTTTCCACGTTAAATCTCTTGTGTTATGTGTTGATTGTGATATTTGTTTGTTATCACTCTTTACATGTTACATGTTAGATTTGATCGGTAAACTGTTATAAGTATTAGACTGGTAATCGGTAAAAGCATAGACAGTGAGAGTTATTATTGCTTATCGATGAGAAAAAATTGAAGAAGATGTTTTGAATTATACATTTTGTTTTGGGACACTGGATAACTGGTTCACCCCTCTCTCAATTATTCTAACAATTGGTATCAGAGCGTTGGTTTCTTGGAATAAAGTTTTAAGGACTTAAGCATAAAGGTCTCAAGATGTATAAGAGGGAAGTACTGAAACTAAACAAAGAGAACTTCACAGTATGGAAAAGTAGAATGAAGCTACACATATTTGGAATTGGGAACTCTGTACTAGATCTGATGGAGAATGGCTACATACTACCGCCCACTGGTCCCTTAACTCTTGATCAAGTGAAGGACAAACATGAACACAATGTTACTATGATGGAACTTGCTACTGCCTATACCGATGCTAAATTTGAAGATATCGAGACATGCACAATTGCCAAAGGAATGTGGGGTAAGTTAACACAAATATATAGTGGAGATCTAAATGTCAAAAGAGCCCGAGCTGAAAGTCTGAGAGGTAGATTTGATGATATGAGAATTAAAGAAGGTGAGAACATTGTACAATATTCAAATAGACTCAAAGAGGTGGTACATGCTATTCGAGTATCTGATGGAGTAATTGATGATGAAATAGTGATAAGCAAGATTCTCAGGAGTTTGCTACTAGTTTATGCAATCAGGATTTTTGCAATTCATGAAACAAGAGCTACATCCAGCCTTACTCTTGACACTCTAATTGGTAAACTTACAACCTTTGAATTAAACAACTTTGATAATAGTGTTGTTCCTTCTGTTGAATCCACTTTCATGTCTTCTTTTAAGATTGGAAAGTCGAGCAAGAATGGTAAGAATTGTGATAGTGATGACAATACTGATGATGAACTTGATGAGCTTGAAGCACTTATGGCCAGAATATTTCCTAAAGGAAAAGGAAGGTATAGAGGTAAGGTAACTTTAGCATGCTTTAATTGTAAAGAAGTCAGTCACATCACTGCTAGATGTCCTCAGAAGAAAGATGATGATAGATCCAAAGACTAATCTAAAGGAAGCTAAGGGAGAAGAGTTAATAGAGGTTACCGACACAACAACAGAGACAATCAAGATGAAAAAGGAAACAAGGTATGTTACATAGCTGAAGATATTGAAACTAAATCTGATTCGGATGATGACATAGAAGTTGTATTTGTTGTTATGAAAGATGACTCAGAAGAGGAAGAGAAACATGAAGAGACAACACTAATCTCTAAGGTAAGCAGAAATGATACATGGATCATAGATAGTGGTTGCACACATCATATGACTGGTGATGTAGAGAAGTTTGATCATCTTGTTGAATATAATGGAGGATCTGTGAGAATGGGAAATGATGCACCTTGTATGGTAGGAGGTAAAGGCTCACTGATGATCAATGACAGACTACAATGTGACAATGCATACTGGGTAGATGGATTGAACTATAATTTGTTGAGTGTGGCTCAGCTGAACAACTCAGGCCACCGACTGGATTTTGAGAGCAAAAAGGTGAAGATCTATGATGATGGAGGAAGACTTGTCAGAATTGGTACACAATCTAGAGGTAATCTATTCTATCTTGATATGGATCAGTCTTCTTGTTTATTAATAAAGGATGAAGACGCTTGGTTGTGGCACAGAAGGTTATGCGATGTGAACCTTGACAACATGATCAAGATTAGTAGAAAGAAAAGAGTTAGAGGATTGCCTAACTTGAAAAAACCTAATGATGCCATGTGCCACGAATGTCAGAGAGGTAAGATGACTAAGTCTAGTTTTAAAAGTAAAGACTACTCAACAAAGAAGATACTTGAGTTGGTTCATATCGATCTATGTGGTCCTATGAGAACTCAAAGCTATTCTAGTGATAGATATTTTATTCTTTTTGTTGATGATTATACTAGACTAATGACTGTTATATGCCTGAAAGAGAAATCTAAAGCCTTTAAAATGTTTAAGTGATATAAAGCTAAGGTAGAGAAAGAAACCGAAAAGGAAATAAAATGGTTAAGATTTGATAGAGGAGGTGAATTTATCTCTGATGAATTTACTAATTTTTGTAATGAGCATGGAATCAAAAGATAGGTATCTACACTGAGGACACCTCAGTAAAATGTCATTGCTAAAAGAAGGAATAGGTCTATAATTGACTACGCTAGAACATTGATGTTACAAAAGAATGTTGCTCAGACATATTGGAGGGAAGCTATCAGCACAGCTGTGTATGTTCTTAACCAAGTACAACTGAAGGACTCCAACCGAACACCTTATGAACTGTGGTTTGGACACAAACCTACTATAAGTTATTTCAAAAATTTTGGAAGTAAATACTTTATTTTGAAAGATGAGAGAAATGGTAAATTTGATTCTAAAGGAGATGAAGGAATATTTCTAGGATATTCCACTACAAGTAAAGTATATAAATGTTTGAATAAGGCCACAAATAGGATAATTAAAAGTACTAATGTTCGTGTTGATGAGTTTGATGATAAGTACACAAAATAAAGTACAAAGGAATTGGAAGACTATGGTAGATTTACTTACATTGAATATCTAGAGTATCTACCAACACCGCAAGCTGTAACAACCGGTTAGCAGGGAAACAATGTAGGACAACAGGGAACACAAACTGAGGAACAAGATGGAGCTACTGAGCAAGGAAATGACCCTGAGCAGGATGAACAAGAAAGGAGAAATCAATTTTTGGCTAGTTTTTTTAGAAGACATCATCCTGAAACACAAATCATTGGAGACAGACATGCTGGAATGCAAACTAGAAGCAAAACAAGACAAGGTACATGTCTAATTTGTGAATTTGAACCTAAAACTATGAAAGTTGCACTAGAGAATGAAGAATGGGTTAATGCAATGAAGGAGAAAATAGATAAAATAGAGAAGAACAAAACCTGGTCCTTAGTACCTCGACCAAAAGATAAGAATGTTATCGGTACTAAGTGGATATATAGAAATAAATTGAATGAAAATGGTGAAGTCACAAGAAATAAAGCTAGATTAGTATGCAAGGGATATGCACAGGAAGAAGGCATTGACTATGGTGAAACATTTGCATCTATTGCTAGATTAGGAGTTAGAATGCTACTTGCATATGCTACACATAAGAAATTCAAAATCTATCAAATGGATGTGAAGTCGGCATTTTTGAATGGTATACTTGAAGAAGAGGTCTACATTGAACAACCTAAAGGATTTGTTGATCCTGACAATAAAGACATGGTATGTAGATTACATAAAGCATTATATGGATTGAAGCAAGCACCAAGAGCATGGTATGAAAGACTGCATACTTACTTGTGAAGTATTGGATTTGTTAGAACAAGTGAAAACAACAATTTGTATGTGAAAGGTGATACTGATGATACTATTATCATTGCTAAAATATTTGTTGATGACATTATCTTTGGAGGCTCAGATCATGTCTACAAGGCATTTTCTGATGAAATGAAAAAGGAATTTGAAATGTCTATGTTTGGAGAGATTAAGTTCTTTCTTGGACTACAAGTGATTCAGCAGAGTGATGGGATATTCATCACGCAATCTAAATACATAAAGGAAGTACTGAAAACATTTGGCATGGAAGATGCTAAACCCATGGGAACACTGATGGCTACTGGATGCAAATTGACAAAGGAGGATGAAACTACAAAGGTAAACCAGACACCTTATCGATCCATGATTGGTAAATTAATGTACGTAGTTCACAGTAGACCAGATATAGCACATGCTGTGGGAATTGTTGCAATATTTTTTGCCAATCCTAGAGAATCACACATGATAGCTACAAAAAGGATCTTAAGATACCTAAAGAAAATAGAGAATTATAGATTATGGTATCCTAAGGAAGGGAAGTTTGAACTGAAAGTTTACACTGATGCTGATTGGGTTGGAAATGTGGATGATAGAAAAAGCACCACTGGAGGAGCATTTTTCTTTGGTGAAAGACTTGTAACCTGGACAAGTAAAAAGTAGGCTTGTATTTCTCAATCTACAGCTGAAGCAAAATATGTTGCTACTTCTACTAACTATTCAAACATTGCATATATCAAACAAGTTTTGGAAGGAATGAATGAGATAATCACTGACCCGGTGATTATATACTGTGACAACACTAGTGCTATTAATATTTCAAAGAATTCTGTGATGCACTCTAAGACAAAGCATATATCTACTAAGTATCATTACTTAAGAGAAAAAGTGCAAGAGAAGCAAGTAAAGTTAGAATTTGTCACATCTAAAGAACAACTTGCAGATATTTTTACAAAGCCCCTACCGAAGGACACATGTGAATACTTGAGGACTAGACTTGTTGTCCGTACCCTATCTATCAGTCACTAAGGTGATCTAGATGTTGCATCAACCTACTTTTATCATAAGATCATTCATGTTGATGCAACATAGTTCACACTTTGAATCATCTTCAAGGTTGTGATTAAGTTTGAAGAACTTGAACCATTTGAGATATCAATATTCAGAGATACAGAGGAAGCATTGGACACTAGAGAGTTACTTGGCTACTACAGAGCTATTTGTTTATTTGTTTCTTTGGCATTGCTTTCAAAGGGAGAGATAAACAAAATATGAAAAGGAACAAGCATCGACGAGAATTATCTAAGGGAGAGACAATCTGAATGAGACAGAGTATTGAAGATCAGTTACAGAGAACAGAAGGAGGAATAGGAGAACTGAAAAGATCATAACTATATAATGGTAAAGGTGTACTATTTAATGCTAGTTTAGTAACGTAGTGATTAAACATATTAATTCTATTCGACTTACATCATTTTATTCACAAAGTTGTAGAATGTATATTTGGTATGTGTATGGTACATTTCATATTACTTGAGTTTGTGTGCTATAATTGTGTCACACTTCTATGGATCATTACATGTGAGGAAACTCAAGAATGAGCCTTCACAAATTGATCCATAGCTCCCTAGGCATGGAGTGCAAGGGCTTTTAAGAATGCTCTCAGCTAGAGCTATTTAGCCTATAACCTTGCTAGTAAACCATGCAATGGGAGATTCAATGAAGACAAGGGCAAGAATGCCAATATCCTCAAGAATGAAGAATGAAAATGCAATGCAATGCTATGCTAGAAATGGAAATGCAAGCTAAGCTATGAAAGGAAATATGCAAGTGTTACAACCCAAGCTAATTAATCTATGTGAGCTAATCTAGAGCATAGAAATGAAGCTAATCTAAGAAAGCATAAATATGAAGCTAAGCTAAGAATGCAAGAATGAGATGTAGATGTTAAGAATGCTCTAAATCTTCAGAAACTCCAAAGTGACCTAGCAATCCTGTAGCATAAAGTTAGCATAACAAGTTGGGGATCTAGAATGAAGAAGAGAGCTCTTCTTTTAAAGGAAATGAGAAGGAATGGACCATGGAGATTAAGAGGTAAAAGATTTAATCAATGGTGGAGCTTGAAAGAGGAGCAATCCATGTGCACAAGTATCCTCCAATAGGAAAATAAGAGTTGACTTTTGTGTCCATATGAGACAAAAAGTGTTTTTTTCCCTTTTTATAAAATAAGAATAATGCTTTATTTGTGCAACTTAGGATAAGAGGAAAAGTGGAGGCTTTTATTTATTTAAAAGGGGAGGAAATATTCCTTTTAAATAAATAAAAACTTAGGATAAGATGGTTAGCCGATAGAAAATAATCAAATAAATGATAGAACTAGGATTTGATCAAGAATAAGCAATTGATGATTTAGCAAAAGGGGCTAATAGTCTAGGTGACCATTTTTGGGTGTATACAGAGTTTCCATCAATGGCAAAGGGAGATATTGTTGGATTACAACTAATTTGGAATCTGATTGAAGAATCTATGATTAAAGATCACTAAGAAGTTGTTGATTAGATATGTAATATGATTAAATCAGTATTATGTTTCCATTGATGTCAACTAGTTTGACAACACTTATCTTGTAAGTTACTATACCGAGACATCTGAACAAAGGTGGAAAAAGAAATGAAGATCAAAGAAATCTACATGAGGAAAGATGTACATGACAGATGAGGATAAGGAACACATTGAGTAACTTGTTGATGAGTCTATGACTTGAGGATATTAACTTTACTATGTTGCATTCATCTATAATGAAGTATAGAGCTAAAAGACATAAAGAAGTGTTGTCGGTAAATGAAGCATTTTTAGTATACACCGATGGAGTGTAGTGTATACCGATCGTAGTATTAATCAAGCAGTGTTCACCAACATATTTGTTTGTTAACCGAGGGGGACAAAATGAATTAAATGATTAGTTTAGCCGATAAGATTGATGAGCTAGCAAGAGTATAACATCGAGGTAACAGATAAAGTTTGTTACACAAATCAACGACTAACAAAATTTAGGGAAAATCTAACAGAGTAGATTGAAACATGTTATTGAAACAACTACCGAGAAAGTTTGAAGCAGCAAAATCTATGAATGTGGTTAAGTGGCAAAATCTGATGGTGGAGAAGAAAATGACTTACTTGTCTATATAAGAGAATAAAATTTCTTTATACAAAAAGGCTAGAAGAAGTAGAAATTGCATGATTATGATGTGAACAAGGTTTTCATGCATTTTGATCATACTGGTTAGTAAGAAGCGAGCTGCAGAACAATTATCGAGCTAAAGAGAGCAATTATCGACGAATAGTAAGTTGATATAGTATTGAATCTAAAGTGAAATATTGATGAAAAGGATTTGTATGGACTAAATATTGATTTGTAATCTGCAATTAAAGTTGTATTAAGGTAGGTCATTTACTGTTACATATTTAACCATTGTATACAGTCAAAATCTCTTAATCGAGTGGACTCTGAAAGTCTTATGATGTATCATTCATAGAATGAACATTGTTATCCTATCAACCTCATAGTGAATGTTGGTTGGATGATAACTTCTAGTCTAAAATCGTCTAACAAGGTCACACCTGACAGTGTGTTTGTAACATTTAACAGGGTTGGGTCTTAACTGACCTCACTTCAGAAGAGTGAACAATTTTGGGTTGCCGATCCCAGGTGGTTTTTCCCTTTATAGGGTTTCTACGTTAAATCTCTTGTGTTATGCATTGATTGTAACATTTGTTTGTTATCATTCTTTACATGTTACATGTTAGATTTGATTGGTAAACTGTTATAAGTATTAGACTGGTAATCGGTAAAAGCACAGACAGTGAGAGTTATTATTGCTTATTGACGAGCAGAAATTGAAGAAGATGTTTTGAATTATACATTTTGTTTTGGGACACTGGATAATTGATTCACCCCCCTCTCAGTTATTCTAACAAATAATGCTTTATTTGTGCAACTTAGGATAAGAGGAAAAGTGGGGGCTTTATATTTAATAAAAGGGGAGGAATTTTCTTTCAAATAAACAAAGACTTTAGGATAAAATGGTTAGCCCATAGAATAATAATTGAAAATGATAGAATAGGATTTGATCAAGGAAATTGATATAATTGAAAAATGTTGATTTTTGAAAATATTGATTCAGGGATTTGATAAATTGCTAAATGGGGGCCCAAAGTCTAGGCGACCATTTTAGGGTGCATACAGGCATCTTATGAAAATTTTGTGTATTGAGATTTGAATATAGTTGAAGTTGTATCCTATGGGCTATGTGCCCTTATCAATGTCTCTCGAGCAGTTCAAATTACATGGAGCAAGGAATTGAAGAACTTGACAGATAGTATAAAATTGTCAAGTATGCAATAAGGAGTAAAAAATATAGAAAACTGTAAAGGATATAGTATAGCCAAATGGGGATTATTCCTATGTAAAGATGGTATATGTAAATAATTGATCCACAAATTTTTGCAAATCTTGTAATGGTCGTGTAACACAATGTTACATGTTTTCAGAGTTTTGAAGTTTGATGTTTTGGGACTTAGTCAAATTTCCCATATGTTTCCATCAATGACAAAGGGGGATATTGTTGGATATTTGTCTAGGTAGGATATCATGATGTTGTCATTTATGGAAAAATATTATCAGTATTAAGTCAGCAGGACTTAAGGATGAAGTTTTGGGATAAGGACTTAGAAAATTGTCTAAGTATCACAAGGTTTATCTATCAACACATAGATTATTTTGATCAACACAGTTCACATAGATATTTCTAGCATGTGCACACTTGGGCATGGATAGTACAAAGTGTGTAGATCCAATAGAGAAAATTGCATGACTGTATGACATATATGGACATAGTTATTATTATTTTATAGAAACAGTTTTGAACTGACAGAACACAGTAATAGCCAATAATTGTATATTTTGGGTTAAAGGAATTATTGTGTTTATCAAAATGAGGACTTAACTAATTAGAGATGACATCCTAGATGTTAACCCTAAGTTAGCAAGAAGTAACTTCATGTTTTGGGAAGCATGTAATAAAGTGAAGGCCAACTGAAAGGTTATTTTGTAATAGCTTGTATAAAGGAAATAAACTTATAATGTGAAGTTGTAGTAAGCTATTGTATTGATATATATTGTTCTATTATGTGAATTATGATGTATGATCAGAGCAGTGTGATTTTTTGATAAGTTTTGTAAAGAGCATCAAAGGCAAATCAGAATATTGAAGATATTCAATAATAGTGAAAGGTTTTGTTCATTATATTTTATATTGAATATTATCATTAAACATTTCATGTTTGGGAAATGAGCTCATCTTGCATACATTCTATTGTATTTTTTAATACCAACTCCTAATAGGGTCGAGGCTTCTAACAAGGCATAATTCCTCTAACAAGGATTGAGACACTATACGAATGTAATAGACTCCTCATAGGGTCAATATCTTTCACAAGATATTTTTTATTAGTTGATCATTTGTGGGTACCATCCCTACCAGTGTTTTCACTTGGTCAGGGTTTCCTTGATAAAAAATATGGTGTTATGAGTTCCATTATTTTATGGTTGTGTTTACTATTCAGTTTATTCATTTTAGTTTCTTATGCATGTTACAAGTTAATCAATAATATTCATAACTGGGAAAAAGTTAAAGTTTGTGAAATACTGATTCACCCCCCTCTTAGTATTTCCTATTCCTAACAATACCCTTGTTTTGATTCAACTATCTCCTTGGAGAGGAATATCAAAGAACCCATTAAAGTATCCAATATTTTCAAACTCAAAATTCTTAGAGAAGGATTCCTTTTCTTTAGTTACTAGGTGTAACAGGTTACTCACCCTATCACCCTTAGATTTCCATATAGGAGCATTGCTTGATTCTCCACTATTCTTGATCCAACTTCTCCTATTTCCCTAAGGTAACTCAGTATATAGGCTAACCTTGAGATGTGTCTTGTTTTAGGACCTGGTACTTTTTATTTTGTTAGCCATCTTAGAATATATTGTAAAATCACTGGTTCTGAAACCGTTTTGAGTCACCACCCACTTGGGGAAAGGAATGTATCCTATAGAAAAACCTTGAGAATCTAAAAGAAGGGAGGCTAGACAAAAGGATAAATAAATGTACATCCCAATTAAGACAACACTAAAAGTACCCAAACAACTTAACTCGAATGGATATTATGATGTGAAAAGTAAAACACCAAAGATTCTACAACAGGTTTAACAATATTTTTTTATGTCTCTATCCACAGCACATGCACCATTTTGTTGGATTCTAATTTGATAGAATTTAAACCACCTTGAAAATAAAGAAAATGTATCTAGGGTTTAACCAGATCCCATGATTAATACACTCAAATAGGAACAAGGACCAACTAAAAAAGCAATTAAGCTTTCTACACTTTGAACTCTGTAAAATTCAGGTGGGTAAACCTAAGATTAAACTTATTTACTTCTTAACATTGTATTTCCCTAATCCTTAACAAAGTGGATAAATACCCATAAATCTTCTCTTTCTTATTATTAGTGAACAAATTTTTATTTACACTAAATGGAATATAACCTAACTCTATCACCCTTTCTTAAAGACAAACAATTCATAATAGTTGGGTAAACGTACGATAGTCATTTCCCTCTCAATTTTATGAGGTACATTGCTCTCATAAATATTTAAGGAATTTATGATCAAACCACGCACTTATGTACTTTTTACCCGAAAGCACTTAAGGATCTCTCATATCCTCTTCGGTATAGATGTAATTTCAAAGATTATACACAAGATCAAGAAAAGTTTAAAGAAAACATAGTTCTTTCAACTCTTAAAGATTTAATTTTATTTTTTTTAAATAACATGAACCACTATAGAATGATTTATGATCACAAGACAAATAGAAAATAATGTAGAGTAAATAATGTATCAACTCACAAAGGAATCAATGCATCACAAGTTTAAACTCAAAGATTCAAACTAAAACTTCACATTAATGTGTATATGTACTCTAAATTTCAAAGCCAAAATAGATATTCAGATCACTATTTCTTTCCACTGATTCCTTTTCAAAAGAAACTATTACTAATTAGTACTTTAAGATAAATACTAACTAAAAATTCTTATGCTCCAACATAAATAGTTTTACAATCCAGGAGGCTTCCCTAAAAACCCAGCCTCTTAGGTTGTCATCCAAGAAACAGTTATAAAATAGTAACATAATAAAGCAATAGTTTTAAGAAAGTTGCCCACTTATCAAAGAAATTAAACAAACGATATCTAGTCCACCTCCTCTGATAGCTCATTAGCCCACATGGCATCCTTAACTAATTTCCAACTCTTGGAAGTACTCACAAACTCCTGCATCAGGTGAGAATACAAGCTCTTCAATCCTAATAGATTCACTCGACATAAATATTTTTCCCATTTAAGTTCCTTAATTCTCTCCGCCTATTTAGGAAGTTTCCCTCTTTTTAGGTACAACACCGCCTCCATGTTCTCTATTCTGATGAAAACATGAGCCACAGGGTTTTGAATTTCTTTTATAACATACATAGAAATTTCAAAACTTTTTATTATAGCATCTAGATCTAGGTTTACTTCTTCAAATTGGAGAATACCAGAAGGGTTTACCATTTTGATATCTTTCAACACATCCTCATGCATTTCCTTTATCTCCTTCCCTATGGCCTAAACACTTTGAATTGCATATTTGAATAAAGTACATCTTCATCCCATATTTTTATTTAGCATGTAGAGCATACAGGGGTCCATTGAATTCATTGGATTCTATGACAGAAACTTTGTTACACCATACTTTTCCACCTCATGCACTTGAGACATGATAGCCACACATTTGGCTTCATCTAATTCCAAACCTAGAATTAGAGTTTGAATCTCACCAAGTAGTGTCTCCCCTTCTGTGTAGATGATAAGGAACTCCTGAATGAATTTGTTTCCTTATTTTCCAATACCATCAATCTAGTTACCCATTTCTTCAGCCAAGGCCCTCCCCTGTGGCATTTGTTTCAATAACTTCTTGTTGTCTGAAGAATTGAGATCAAATGATTGAAGAGTTTGAACCTGTATGCACCCTAAAATGGTTGCCTAGACTTTGGGCCCCCATTCATCAATTTATCAATTTCCTGAATCATTTTTTTGCAATATTTTCAATTCAAATCAATTTCCTTAATCAAATCTAATGCAGGAGCATCCTGGGTGTAAGAGAAATCTTGCATCACCCAAAAATATTTATGTTTTTGTATTCAATAAGGGCTATCTTGTGCAAAGCTGCTATTTATGGAAACTTGTTGTTTTTAGTAAGTTGGTCATAAATCTCAAAATGTTCTAATTTTACATGTGGAGGTTCATCTCAGTCATATCAGCCTGCCAGTAAAGTTTCATGGCTAGATCAGGTCTAGTTTTGAAGATATTGAAGATTTTCGGTATTGGCAGCAGGGTACATAAACTTTGAACTCAGTTTTGAAGGCTTTAGAGGCTCTGGATGAGGTTGAAAACTTGGGTGATAGGCGCTTGCGCCAATCAAGCTTGTAGAGTACTTCGTGGTCTTTCCAAAATGGGGTTATAATAGTCAATCGGGTCAACTAGTGATGACTTATGGTCTCCGAAAGTCAAGTCACCTGAAATGGCGGAAAATAATTTTCCTTCAAAATTTCTATTCAGGTTTCAAAAGTCATTTTGAGCCGACTCTGATGTAATAAATTGAAAAATAGAATAATTCTAAGTTTGGTCGGTCCTAAGGGCTAAATTTATGGAACCTTCTCAGGCAGTGGAAAATGCCTATATAAAGAAGGCCTGTAGTGTTGTCTAGGGCAGTTCTAGGTAGTAGATCTAGGTATTGATTCGAGACTTTTTCCTAGAGAATATTGTAAGGGAATGCCCATGTGGCTTTGCATATTGTAATTCTGAAAGTTTGTAATTCCACATTTGTGGAGATAATAAGAAGCCAATTTTTTGTTCTTGCATATTGTTGTTGTTTCTCTATTTCTGTTATGTGTTTGTGGTATTAAGGGGAGCACCCTTCATCAAAATCGTAATTAATTCAATTATTTTAATATTTCCTAAGGTTTGATCATTTTATCCTAAGTTTTATTTAATTAAGAGAACATGCTCCCTTTTAACTAAATAAAAAAATCTTTTAATTAAATAATAAAATCACTTTATCCTAAGCCACATTTAATTAAAAGAAACAATCTCTTTTAAATAAATAAAAAATCTTTTAATTAAATAAAGGAGACCACTTTGCTAATAAATAATAAATAAATAATAAAATAAAAAGAAAAAGAAAAAGAAAAAGACTTTTTGTCTACACATTGAATGCACACTTTCCAAGATGAGTGGAATCTCCTTTTGCCTCTTAACCATGTCCATTGATTTTGCCTCTTGAGAATCTTGAGCACATGGATCAACCAAGATTTAATCTCCACCATTGCTCATTTCCTTTTGCCTCTTAATCTTGACCATCCATTCATTTCTAAAATATTTTATAAGGAGCCCTCTCCTTCTCATTTATGCATGGAGATTTTAGAGATCAAGATTTATGTTATTGTTATGCAGGTTTGGAGAAAATTCTTGAGCACTTGAGCTTGGATATTGAAACTTCTCTTTTCTTGTCTTCTTCTCTCATGCTCTGTGGAAATCCATTTAGATTAATATTGCACTTGCATATTATATTAGATTCATATTTCCTTTCATAGAATAATCTTGTATAAGCATTTCCTTTCATAGAATAATCTTGCATAAGCATTTCCTTTCATAGATTAGTTTGCTTTCATGCATTGTTATCATATAGAATAGCTTCCATTTTCATTTGCATGCATACTTGATGGTCATGGAGACTAGCATTCTTTCTTTTCCTCTTTGAATCTCTTATTTTATGGTGTACTTGCATGGGCACAAACTAGGTCTAAGCTGAGGGCCTCCATCATAAACTGTTGCACTCCATGAATAAAGAGCTATGAGTCACCATTTGAGACCTCATTCTTGAGAAATCTTAGATTTAATGACTCATAGAAGTGTGTCAACATTTTAGCACACATTTTTTGTACCCACCATGGGACAACCCACTTTTACATGTTTGTTTTGGTTATTTTTGGAGCTAACCCCCTTGTGCAGATTTGCTTGGAGACTAAAATCCTAGATTTTAAAATATTTGATCATATCTCTCAAAAAGCTTGTTTTTTTGGTCTAAATTTTTTTTTCCAGGTTGATGACATATCAAAGAAGCTTCAATAAAAAAATTTAGAATTTTTTGAGGTATTTTCAATTTTTTATAATTTTTTCTTTATTTTTCATAAAAAAATTATTTTCGGTGCAAATTAGCATATTTTTTAGAAATGTTTACATTTTCAAAAATATATTTCAATTCTACAGGGGGTCCATGTTTTGTGTTTTAAATTTGGATGTAATATCATATCTCAAATAGTCAATTTACAAAAATTGGTCTGTTTTGGTAAAATGGGTCTCTAGAGCACAAATGAAGAGATTTTTCTAAAATTTTTACATTTTTGGAAAGCTCTTTATTTTTCGGTAGGGATCTCCATTTTGCATTTCTATTTTTGTGGCCAAAATCATATAAAAAAATTAGATCTTGTTGACTAGGTCAAATGCAAAAAAAATAAAAATTGTGACAAGTATGCACTTATTTTCATGGTTGCATGCATAATATGAGCCGCCATTTGAGACCTCATTCTTGAGAAATTTTGGATTTAATGACTCATAGAAGTGTGACAACATTTTAGCATACATTTTTGGTGCCCACTATGGGTTATTATTGCTCCATAGTTGTCATTTGGATTATTTGCTGGCTAGTATTGCTCCTAACAATTGATTTTCAGATCTAACCCTAGGGTTTGCATAAGTTGAATATATATTTAATATCTTGTTTTCTTGTTTTCTTGTTGGAGATTTTGTGACTTTCTTGCACAAAAAAAAAGCTCAACAAAAATCTACTAAGCGCATTGCTTTGGACTTGAGGCATTTTATTGCATCTCCATAACATTTGGATTTTAGAAATTAAAATGAACCTCTCATGTGTCTAACTTGAATGTTTATTGCTTTCATAGATCACACTTCAATTTTTTTATAAAGGAGACAATGAATCTAGATTTTCTTTCTTGCATATATGTATGACATTGTAATTAGGCCCTATGAACACTATTTGTGGCATTCTTGAGAGAGTGGGTTTCTTGCAAAGCTCTTCTTGACGATAGAACCCCTTGTAGGTAGGGAGGATATTGGTACTATCTCACAATCTTACTTGGTTTAGTCTTCAACATTGATCGATACGTTCTCTCTTAGTCCCACTTAGAGAGCTCGGTAGACATTATTGTTGACATCATGAACCTTGGTGAGGTGGTTTCAATCTTAGCGTGTCAATGAACTTGTTTGCTATGTTTGGGTGAAGTGAAGAGGCTAGAGGATTATGCTCTAATCCCTTTTTGGGTAGTACTAGAAACTCAGATCCTTGAATCTAAACCAAGTCCCCATATGGTCCTTTTTGTGAGTCACTTTGTTAGAGTGGGCTAACCGTAGTGGACATTCCCTTTATTGGGTCAACCACATGGACAGAACCTCAAGTGGTAATAGCCATTTTCGCCATGGTAGAAACAACCACTATATAAATGTCCTTGTAGAAGAAATCTCCATGGGTGTGGTTTCTTGTTGGGCTATCAGATCTCCTCAGCATCTCCGATTGATTAAATTCTTGGAATGTGTCAAAACCCCAGTGCGCCTGGATTGGAGTTCACCCTCTTGAGATTGCAAAAGTTTCAGAGTTGACCATTACTAAGAACCATAGTGAAACCAAATTTTTATTTTCTAGGACTATGTGTGTGGTTGAAAAACATTTTGAGAACATACACAAGTAGAATCTCTAAGGAGTAGCATACTAAGTCACTATTCTTGTTCATGTGCAAGGTTGCTTTGTCCCTTGCTCATTGTTTGAAGACATTTGTTTTCTTGAACTCCTTGATTGTTATCTTATGTGCTTGATCAATGATAAAAATCAGTTGATGAGTTTACTTGATCTTTTAAAATGAACAAAAACTAAGTTCCTGAGTCGAAACACCAACTTTTTACAGCTTGCCTGATTTTCTATCCTTCCATTCCTAGTTTTCCTTGGTCGATCTGGATTATAGTAGGTCACTTACCCCACTATTAGAAGCCTATTTGAACCTTGGTTTCATATGTCTTCACCTCTTGAATTAGTAATCTTTGATTTCACAAGTGACCTTGCTTGGAGTCGGTAAGTTAGAAATCGTCCTTGTTGAAAAATATCAACCTTTAGATTCTTTGATAACTCGCTTGGAGAGTTTTAGTAATCTCTTGTCCAATTCACTTCCATCCAAAATAAAATTTGATCAAATATAACTTGGATAAATCATCCTCTTGATCCATATGTGTTAGGATACTTATCCGTTCATTTGGCACCTCTATGACAGTGTTGGTTTATACATTTTGCAAAAAAATTTATCTTATCATCTCTCTTTTGGACAATTGAATGCTTTAACTATCCTAGTTTGGTACCAACATTTCTTAGGGTCATATTATCACCTAGGATCTTTTCTTTCATGTCAGTTATGAAAAGATATCAAGTAAATCAAGGAAAATCACCTCAAGTAGTCTTTGACCAATTATCCTTAGTTCAAAATTGCCAAAAATGTAAGGGAAAAGAGCCTGTCTTTGATCAATCCCCTAGGAATACCTCAGAAGCTTGGTTTGATCCCAAGAGTAATCTTAGCGAGTTGAGCACATCCTTAGCACCTTATCATTCAAATATGGATATGAGTTACACAATGACTCGAAGGGAGAGGGAAGAAAGGGATAAAAGTCTTGACAACATATTTGAAAGGCATAGAGATAACATTCTATTTAGTAGTTCATCTCATGAAAATCAACCAGTTTCATCTCTTATTTGTACTAGATATCTGGATGCACATCAAAGGGCTGAGAGAGATAAGAGGCAACTCTCTCAAGAAGAGAAATCACAACATGCCAGTCAAGATGATGAACCATATGATACTCATGTGAATGCAACATATGCCAATGACTTATTTAAACATTCAAGATACACAAGTGAAAGACTCAAGAGAATTGAGCATGAAAAGAAAGCCTTCCTAGATGAACAAGCTACAAAGGAAGAGAAGTTTAGAGTCCTAGAGTTAGAAAGACAAGCCTTATTGGAAATAGAAAGGAGAGTTGTACAACAAGAGAAAGATAGACTCTTGGCTCAACAACTTAATGATCAATACAACATGTGTGTTGGTGGTGGAAACAACTCTCCTCCACCCACTCCTCCTAAGACTCCACAAAGTAGAAGGTATTAAAGATCACCTTCATGATCTCCTAGCCCTAGAGGAAGAAGGGTTGATCATTATAGGAGATAAACACTTCCTAGGAACTCAAAACAAACTTCTCAATGTGCTCACCATGGTTCACAATATGGGGGAAGTAGCTCAAGTCTTGACCTCAAATCTCAAGATTTCATGAAGATACAACAAGAACCACTCTTCCAATAGTATGTGGAAAGATACTTGGAGAAAAACAAAGACAAGTTCCTAGAGATTTTGATCAACAAAGGTGCTAAAGTCCCTTACAACTTTGATGTGGAAAGAAAGATCAAGAAGCAAGGTCCATCTCAGGATGAGAAGATCAAACAACTTCCAAGTATGATGGAAAAGATGTTGGAACCCAAGAGCTCATTCAATCTTGATTCAATTTGTCCTAATACTTTTGACAAGAGTGTGAGTATGAAATATTTTCCTAGAAAAGTTGAGATCCCCTAATATGACAAGTATGATGGTAATGGAGATCCACATGATCATGTGCGTTAGTTTTATAGTATGAGTTTTGAGTTCCATCAAGATGAATTGTACCTCATGAAATTTTTCCCAAGGAGTCTTAAGGGTCAAGCGATGGAATGGTTCACCAACATAACTCCCCCCATCAAGACTTTCAAAGAGCTAGTCCATAGATTTGTCCAACACTTTGCATAGAATCTTTCAAGATCTGTCACCATGTCAGACTTATGCAACTTAAAGCAAAATCAAGGGGAATACTTTGTCACTTTCTTGCAAAGGTGGAGATGACAATGTTCTCACTACTCTAGGACCATTCCTGAAGATGAGAAGATTGACATCCTTATTAAGAACTTGGTTCCTTAGATGTGTTATGAAGTTAGGAAAATGGTCTTTGATTCCTTTGACACAATGGTTGAAACCACATGTAGGATTGAGGATGTTTTGAAAGATCAAGGAATTTTGGCCAACAACAAAATCAACAACAATGGTCAAAATAACAACTCTAATAAGGATAAAGGGAAAAACTCACATTGGAATAGGAACAAACAAATGGTCAATGATGGATTTGTGGAATCTTCTCAACCCAAAGATCAAGTTGTTCTTCACTTGTCTAGTGTAGTTCAAGCCATGAAACTCAATGCCTCTAATCAACATGAGAGCAAGCCAAGATATTAAGATAAGCCCAAGAAAGAGAAGGTGTTAGTTTTCAAAACTTGGTGATTCAAATGAGGATGTCTTCAAAACACTCATCGCCAACAACCTTGTGCATCCTCAAGATCCAAAAAAGCATCATATACCTGATGTTAAGCCACATTGGTGGGATGAGAAAGCCTTCTACAAATTTCATAATGGCATTGGATATAATATTGAAAACTATTGGAAACTTAAGCATATCATCCAAGATCTCATTGAGAATGGAAAACTTTACATAGATGGATTGAACACCAATGATGATCATAAGGCTTTCAAAGAGCCTTTGCCCAAGTATGAGAAGGGGGAAACCTCTAAACCTAAGAATGGCAAGGCTGAGATCAATTACTCTTACATAGCTTCGGAGAATGTTGTCAACATGCTTAAAGTTGTGGAAGAAAATGTCAATATGATGAGAAATAAAGATCCCTATGGTTATGATCTAGAAATGGACTCTCCTCCTATCTTTGATGAAGAACCTATTATGGTGCTAAGGGGTCTTAACTCTAGAATGCCATCCCAAGCTCTCAATGCTGTCACGCAAAGTCAAGGTCCCATTGTCATTAGAGGACCCAATTCAAGTCAACCCAGTAAACCAAAGCAAGTGGCATCCAAGAATGTCACCTCAAAACCAACAGTTAATCCTAAAATGAGTTATAATCTTGTTGATCAGTTGTAGAGAACCCCAGCTTAGATTTTGATCTTTGAGCTCTTAGAGTTGTCCCCGACACACAAGCAAGTCCTTGAGGATGCTTTGCACACAGCAAATGTTCCTAACAACTTGGATGTTGACCAATTCCAGACCATGGTTAACCATATTGCCAGCCCTCATTACCTTACTTTTTCAGAGGCTGATGATAAAGCTTTGAGCCACCCACACAATCTTGCCCTTCATATTGAAGTCATGATCCACAAAACCTGTGTTAGGAATGTGTTGATAGATGGGGGTGTTAGACTTAATATTTGTTCCTTGAGTCTTTTGAAGACATTGGGTTATTCTGAACAAGTCATAGATACCAGAAAGAAGATCACTATCAAAGCCTATGATGAGGTAGAAAGAAGTTCCAAAGGGTTGGTCGTCCATCCTGTTAGGATTGGCCCTATTGAGAAGGATATTTTGTTTCAAATTGTTGATGTTGGTCCTGTGGCATACAATATCTTACTTGGTAGACCATGGATTCATGATATGCAAGAAGTGTTGTCTACCTACCATCAGTGTGTTAAGTTCCCCTACAATGGAGTAGAAATTTTTATACCTGGGGATAGCACATTATCTATCAACTCAATTTTGGCAAGTACTCATGTTCCTCTCAATAGAGAAGTAGAAGACTTTAATGTGATCTTAACAGAATGCAAAGACAAGTTCAAGTCGATAGACCTTGGTGTAGGGGGGTATCAACTTAACTCTTTTACAAAGCTTCCAATTTCACCTAGGTCTTATGGAAAACCTTCACAAGAAATGAAACCTTCCTCTTTAGCTATGACTTTATTGGCACATTTGTAGAGTCCTCATTGCCTTTTCAAGATGAGAAAGAAGAGGTGGCTATTAAAGACTAGATTTATAGAGAAGATAAATACATGCATAATGAGAACTTCTCTCCCTCTCCTAAGTCTTATGGAAGAGGGTATACTTTTGTCAAATAGATGGGTTATCTTAAACATGGCCCTCTTAGTCACAGATTGGATGCTAGAGCTGAACCTCTTAATCATGCTTTTTTTGGACTCAGATCTAAGAAGACGGTTGGCATAGGATTTGCAAATCATAACAAGAGCACTGCTTCTATCCTTGATGAGTTGGATAGTGAAGATGAACCAAAATACCTACCTAATTTGACAAATCAAAAAGATATGTGTGAAGATTGGGTCCTTTCCACTAATCTCCTTTGGGGAGATTCAGATAATCCAATTGCTCATGTGACAGTTGCGACCTTAGAACAAGATGAATCGGATGTAGAAGATCACATCAGAGAACATCAACGAAAGAATATTGTTCATTTGATGGAGAGAGATGTTACCCTTGAATATGTTAGAACTTCCACATCAAGATGTCCCAAACCTTCATGGTGTAAACATCCTAGTCGAGATTCAGAAATAGATTCACATGAGTATGAATGGGACTCTCTCTCTGATTCTTCCACAGTTGACATGGATGTTGATGTCATCCATACTTATAGTTCTCAACTCAAGGCAGCTGACAAGTCACATGTAGGATTAGAGGATTTGAACCCACATGTTGCCTCAGTGGACAATTCTTCACTTGTTAGGATGAATCTTGATTTGGGTAGCTTAGAAGGATACTTGATAGATTCTGACTCTTCGGTCACCAGAGATGATATCATTAGCATTCACAACCTTGAACTAGTCATTGACTTACCTCTTGCTCATCCTAACCTCATTGATTGGTTCCAATGTTACCAAGAACTCAAGCTCTTAACATTCCAAAATGACTATGAAATAACCTATTACTTGAATGTCATTGAACCTGTAGTCTCTTCCACTAGTGAACCAGCTACCAGCATGATAGAGCTAGACATCAAGTACCTTAGTCATAAAATAAAAAGAAAAAGAGTTCTGATGGCAAAAACCACTGTGTGGGGGTGTCAAAACCAAAAAAAGTAAAAATAAATGATGTATCCAAGGGTGAAAACCTCTCTAAGACACCTAAGGATAAGGTACTTGATTGTCTCCCTAGCTACTTTCAAGACAGACCTTCAGTTCTTGTTGAGCCAACACAAGCAGTCAATTTAGGTAAAGATGAGGCTACATAGATAGTAAATTTGGCTCAGTCCTTATTACCACAAGAAAAAGCAGCTTACACTAAGTTCTTACAAAAAAAGAAGATCAATTTTTCTTGGACTTACTCAGATATGCTAGGGTTGGACACTAATCTTATCATGCATCACTTGTCCATCGCTCTAGGTGTAAAACCAGTTAAATAGAAATTGAGAAAGATGCATCCACACATAGCTCTTCTAGTCAAAGTAGAATTAGAAAAAATCCTTGGTGTGGGATTCATAAGAGCTATGGACTATGCTAAATGGATATCAAACATTGTACTAGTTTCCAAACATGACAAATCCATTCAAATTTGCACAGATTTTAGAGATGTCAATAGAGCATGCCCAAAGGATGATTTTCCACTCCCTAATATAGACATGATAGTGGACATGACTGTGGGTTATGAGATTTATTCCTTGATGGATGGTTTTTATGGATACAATCAGATTAAGATATCTCCTAAAGATCAAGAAAAGACTGCATTCACTTGTGCATGGGGTACCTATTGTTGGAATGTTATGCCTTTTGGATTAAAAAATGTAGGATCCACCTATCAATGAGCTATGACAACCATTTTTCATGACATGATGCATAAAAACATGGAATATTATGTGGATGACACCTTGGCCAAGTCTAAGAAAAGAGACACACACTTAGATGATTTAGAAGTCATTCTAAATTGCATGGAACAATTTCAATTAAGGTTAAATCCTAAGAAGTGTGCATTTGGTGTCACCTCTGGAAAACTTCTAGGATTCATCATTTCAGCAAAAGGAATAGAGGTAGACCCTGAAAAAGTCCAAGCAATCATAGATATGCCACCTCCTAGAAACATTAGTCAAATGAGGAGTCTTCAAGGACATCTTCAATCCATAAGGAGGTTCATTTCATAGTTGGCAGATAGAGCTCAACCTTTCAACAAGAACTTACACAAAGGATTCAAATGTGTTTGGAATAAGGATTGTCATAAGAGCATAGATCAAATCAAGAAATACTTGGCAAATCCTCCTATTTTAATGCCTCCTATCCCAGGGAAACCACTTATTCAATACATTTCAATGACAAAATCTTCCTTGGGGGAATTACTAGCTCAACTTGATGACAATGGGAAAGAAAGAGCAATATACTACATTAGTCATACTCTTGTTTCATATGAGGTTAACTACACTAGCATTGAGAAAGCTTTCCTTGCAGTTGTGTTAGCTTCCCAAAAGTTGTGACATTACATGCTTGTGCACACAATACACCTCATAGCTAAAATTGATCCACTCAAGTATCTACTTAGTAATATTTCCATCACAGGTAGACTTGCTAAATGGATGATGATCCTTTCATAGTTTGACATAGAGTACATTGAACGTAAAGCCATAAAAGGACAACCCATAGCAGATCAATTGGCTGATTTCCCAATTCAAGATAATGCACCTATTCAAGTTGACTTCCCAGATGACCACCTCATGTATATGACTGAAAAAACATGGAGGATGTTCTTTGATGGATCCTTTATGCAAAATGGTTTAGGAGCTAGTGTGTTGTTTGTTTCTCCTCATGGGTACACGATTCCTAAGTCTTACAAGTTATTATTCCCATGTATGAACAACATTGATGAGTATGAAGCTTTAACAAATGGACTTAAAATGGCCATAGAATGGAGAATCACAGAGCTACACATCTATGGGGATTCATAGCTAATAATCAACCAAGTCAATGAACAATATCAAACAAAAGATGAGAAACTGGTACCTTACAAGAAAATGGTTGATTCCTTGAAATGATACTTCAGATTTGTCACATTTCAGCAAATCCCTAGAGCATAAAACAAAGTAGCTAATGTGATGGCTACACTTTCTTCACTCTTTTAGTTAGAGCAACATGAATCCAAATTTGAATTCCTGGTGGAAGAGCTAAATCACCCTATCTATGACTCCCAAGAAAGCCATGTCATTTATACCCTTTTTGGTCATGAGTCATCTCGTTATGGTGCCATTTACTCATACCTTTGTGATGACATTGTCCCTAAAAACTTTAACTGATCTGAATGCAGAAACCTTACCCGAAATGCCTCTCACCATACCCTTATCTCTGGTGATTTGTATAGGAGGGGTCTATATGGAACACTTCTTAGATGCTTAGAAAAGGAAGAATCTGACCAAGCATTAGTTGACATTCATGAGGGAATTTTTGGGGGACATTCCAATGGTCTTGCCATGGCCTAAATGTTGCTTAGGGTAGGGTACTTGTTATACAATAAGTTTGCACCCTTGTCTCAAGCTCTGATAGTCTTGATAACCTAGTATAACATGGGAATCATCTCTAGGTTGTGGGACCTATGCTAACTGAGATGAGACCTCCAGGTTCTAGGTAAGTTCCTCTTGGATAATCATGCTAATTTGCTTCTTGACATGAAAAGTAAAGTTATTTGAGGGAAACAGATAGAAGGAATGCTTGGAAAGGGAAACAACTAAAAGCAAATTACCTACTACGTGATACACCGAATTGAAATGAACACAATATACTGACCAAATTAGCATGAAAGACCTCAGATCTAGTAGAACACAATCCTTCTAAACAAGCTTGCATAAGTATTTCATAGAGGGGCCTGAGCATAAGACACAAACTATGACCTACAAGCAAACGTTCTCTTCAGCAGAAGGGCATAGGGATGAGACAGGATGACAGGGGGTTGAAGTATACCCACAAACTCATTCAAATCAGATCAAACATAATAATGCACATATAAGCTGAAAGAAAGAAGGGTTTTGGAACTCTAAGATTTCTCTAATTAGAGCCAGCATATCATATTCAATGAGAGATAATTCAGACAAGGAAACATGGGGACAGAGAAGATGTCACACAATGCCTCTGCAATATCCAAACTATAAATGAAAATTCTACAATTGCTAAAGTTAGAGGGCAAAAAAAATGCCTCAAATAACTTCCAAAAGAAAAGGTCTCTTTTTACAATTGTCTAACTCTGAGCTTCAAAATCTCTAAAAATAAAATATATACATCCTTCTTTGCACACAGGCAAGAGTAAAAAATCTAACTAAGGTTAGAGAATTTTTCATTAGAATAATGGCAAACCCTAGTTCTGTCAAGTCTGACCATAAATATATCTTTTCAAAATCATAGCCGATTAGATATTTCTTAAAGTGCCCCTCCTTGTAATGCATCCACCCAGAGACAAGCAACCTGGACCTCCATCAACCCTTCTGCACAAAGTCTCACCATGAATGCTACAAATGGTACTTCTTAGGGACAAGAAATGACCCATGACGACCGTCCAGACCCCTATCATCATCCTTTTCAAGTACAACATCCTGAAGACATCAATTTTGAGCTACCCGATGTCGTGCATGGCTGAAAAGATCAAAACCCAAACAAAAACCTTCGCAGGAAATTCAAATTTAAATATTAATGGCTAGTGGGTCTGAAAAATAAAACACAACCGTCAATGCATATCTTTCCTGACAGATGAACGGTCCTCAGAATAACTCAAAATAGTCAATAAGGCCTTTTAAATCAAACGGTTGTCACATGATCTTATAGCTCTGACAGATCCCTTGCAAAGTTACGACAGTCGTTCGATCTTGATCCTCTATAGAGCTTCCTAAAACCTCAGCCCCACTTAGCCACCTGTCAACCTTTCATTCACCCTGTTTGCCTCATCAAAAAAGACCTCATCTATCTTCTGACAACGGACCCACTGCAACCTTAGATCCTTATCCAATGGTAGGTGTATGATCTCAAAGCCCTAACAGATCCCTTGCGAAGTTATGATAGCCATCGATGCACCTTTTGATAACTTTGGACCCACCTAGGACTGGATTCGAATCTAACAACGAGCGTATGATCTGATAGCCCCTGAAGATTCTATCAAATTATAAGACAACCGTAGATCTTCATCCCTGCTGACATCCCTACAGACCTTCTGACAATGGTTCCACTGACACATAAGCTGACTCAACACACGTGGACCAATCAGGAGATGTTAACTACACACACCTAGTAGTGGACCCACTAAGAAACCTCGGCATCTAATCAGATGGCTATCTAAAGATTGCATGGCCTTAGAATATTACTTCAGATCATCAGATAGCCATCGATCCTTCTTTTAAGATAGGCCCCACTGACAGATCTAGTCATCACTGCTCTCGACCAATCAGAAGCTTACACATTGGATAGCGTGGCAGTGGACCCACTTAATTTTTTGAAGCCCTACGTGGAAAGGAAATCCATGGTCGTCTAAAGATCTGAAGCTCTGAAAATGGCCTATGTGAAGATACACCAGCTGTTGGATGTTTCTAAATGGGACCCCACTCTGACCTGGTGATTCAGTGACCGAAAGCATTTTTTAAAGCACACATGCAAAAAGGGAACCTTAAGTGGCTGATAAAGTAATGAAGAATTAGAACATAGCCTAGGGTTTTTCAAAGGGTTTGGCCTATAATGGCTAGTTTTATGAATTTTTTTAACTGCAGACTAGGGAGTTTTAAGAAATTGTAGAGACCAGAGAACAGGGCAGCAAACCATGAAACTTTTTGGGGTTCTTGGAAAGATAAAATTGTAGACCTTGGGAACTTCTCTAACCAAAATGTATAGGATGGGAAATTTTGGGCAACAGTACTATTTTCCTATGATGTGGATTAATGCAATAGCTTTTGCAAAGTCTTATTAAAAGTGTCAAAAACATGGTAACTTGATACATGCTCCAGGCAGGGAGCTCATTCCTTCTATATCTCACTGGCCATTTCAGTGTCGGGCCTTTGATCTTGTTGGGAAGATTCATCCCCACTCATCAGGTGGACACAAGTTTATTATCACTACTACTAATTACTTCACTAAATGGGTAGAAGTTGTCCCAGTTTTTGTTGCCTCGGGCAAGACAGTCTCTCTATTCATCCTAAACCATATCATCTGTCGATATGGGGTGCCTTATGAGATTATCACTAACAATGGAGGTCAGTTCAAAAATAAGGACCTTAAACAGCTCTGTAAGAAATTCAAGATTAAGTAACATTGGTCCTCCATTTACTACCTACAAGGAAATGGTCGAGCAAAGGCATCAAACAAAACCATTCTTAAAATCCTACATAGAACAATTCATATGAATGGTAGAGATTGGCATTTATAGATAAATTCAGCTTTGTGGGCTTATAGAATGAGTATTCATACTCCTACTGGGGCTACTCCTTTTTCCCTTACATATGGTGTTGAAGCAGTGTTACCTTTAGAGGTTGAGATTCCTTCACTTAGAGTTTCCCTCAAAGGTCTAGTTACAGATGAAGACTACCGCGCCATGAGACTTCAAGAGTTAGAACTTCTGAATGAGAAATGTCAAGCATCATTTGACTACACGAGGGTTTATCAAAAGCACATGTCCAAAGCCTTCAACAAAAAGGTTCACCCTAGGGAATTCCAAGTGGGAGATCTTGTCCTACGTAAAAATCCTAAGAACTAGCAGCAAAGAGATCAAAAGGGAAAATTTAAACCTAATTGGCTTGGACCTTACATCATTACAACAGCTTTTGGGACAGGTGCTTATTTATTATCTATTGAAGAGGGAGAGCAGCTCCCTAATCCTATCAATGTCTTTCACCTAAAGAAGTTCTATCCCTGATGTCCATTCCGTCTGGGGGCATCCTTTGTACATACTTATTGATCCTAAAAAAATCCAAAAAAATTGTATATTGTCAAAAATTCTAAAAATTGGAAAATATCCTAAAAAAATGATCATCTTAGTGAAAACCTAGCAATAGGCACTTTGATGTATCTCCAAAAAAATTTATATATTCCAAAAATACCAAAAAAATCAAAAAATTCAAAAATTCAAAAAAAATAAATAGAAAAAGTGCCTTAGTGAAATTTTGGAAATAGGCGCCTTGGTAGCAGAAATACAAAAAAAATTTTTGTAAAAGGTCTTGGAAAATTTTTTTTTGCAATAAAATCCAAGTGGTGAAAACTTGGAAATGAGCACTACTTGAGGCCTTTTCACCCTTGTTTCTCAGCACACATCCTTGACACTTAGCCTTTCTCCATCATGCCTTGTCCTTGTTGCCTTGGTTTGGAATTGGTCTTTGTCTTTGTCTAGGGGGCATAACTATGTTAACTTTGGTCTCTTGGATGCATTAGTCTTTAGGACACCTCGCAAACAGTGTTTTTTAACACCACCCCCAACTGTGTTTTTCAATACAACCCCTAACATCGAGTGTTTTTCAACACTTATCGGCTTCGTCTTACCCAATTTTTTCATGTGATCTTACCTACTGGAAAGCATTTGATCCTTATCCTCAGAACTTGGTATCAGTTAACACACTTAAATTTTTAAACGCAACACTTAATGCTTGAGATATGTCATAATCTTTTCTTTGTGTGATGACTGTTATTGATTTCTGTTGAGTGTCCTTGTCTAATAAGTTTCTCTGGGATGCATAGCTAGAGGACTTGGGGCATGGGGAATGTTTTTATTTTTCTTTCTACTTGTGGGTATGGTCTTGAAGCTCTAAAGTGTCTCTTGTTGTCCCCTTGAAACACTTAGGAGATTTGAGGCATCATCCTTGACTATTTTTGCACAACCTTTCTTATGGTCATTCTGGCATCTATGCCTTGATGCGAGCATGGTTTTGCTACATTAAATTGGGTAAGCTAACATCAAAGTCATCTTGACCTTTATGTCTTTGATTCTTATGTTAGAATCTTTCCACATTCCAATCCGATATAAATCACATTCATATTTTCATAGTTGTGCTTTTGACTAGTGATGATTGTGTGATTTTCCGATGTCCGTTAATAATGGACCAATGATGAAAATAAGTTCCTTAACATTATTTAATGAATGATGAACACAAAATCCTATGTTACAGTTTCTCTATTGCAAGTACACCTTTGCATTTTCATGTAGCTTGCATTGTTAGAATTCATGTTAATTTGCATTTTTTAGGCTGCATTAAGTGTTTGAGAGGGTTTTCCTTCATCTTTTTTTTGGACTTTTAATCAATCGTGGTCATGTTTTTATCTTCATTTCCTTATCTTCTTTTGTAATCTCAATCAAAATTTTCTATCTTAAATAGTTGATTGATTTTGAGGCACTCTCTTTCTTCTTTCCATATCTTTTCACCTCTTCCAAACTTCGATCTCCCATTTTCTTTCACCCCACTTCTTTTCTTCTAATTCAACCTTGGGGCATAATATTTCATGCTTGATGATCTACCTTGGTTTTGTGATCCTTATATCTTTCATCTTACATCAAGAACCTTATCTTTAGTTTGATTTGATCAAATTTATCAATTCACTATTTCTCCTCTATCTCATTTCAATTTTGATCATGAGGGGGTAGTACCTATCAAAC
The DNA here is from genome assembly GCA_027943335.1 of Chamaecyparis obtusa. NCBI lineage: Eukaryota > Viridiplantae > Streptophyta > Pinopsida > Cupressales > Cupressaceae > Chamaecyparis > Chamaecyparis obtusa. The sequence continues at coordinate 783,905 of BSBK01005906.1, forward strand.
TTCAATCCTTGATTCAACTTTATCAATCCTATCAATTGCTTCACTTGGGGAAACCTTGCTTGAGACTTGACAATTACCTATTTACAGGGGTGTTGGTGTAGAAGTTGAGAAATCTAACTTCACAGTTCACCAAGAACACCTGCATGCAAATGACCTGTTGCTGGAAGGAAGTAGAAGACACAAAAAGCAAAGCTTGGAAAATCTCAATAGTGTGAGAGAAAATTGTATTCCAAGATTATTAAAAAAGAATTACAAGGTTCAACCTATAAAGGTAAACAAAACCCTAAAACTAGAAAAGCTAGGTTGCACATTATAATTAATAAAGATATTAATTATAATGCACCTAAGAGATAGCTTAAGTAAAAAAGAGTAATGAAACTAACTAATTACTCTAACACCCCCCCTTAAACAAAGCTCAAGAGGTAAGATAACCTAGCACAACTATGAAAGCAAGAAAGAAGGATCCTGGCAATAAGGCCTGATCAGGTACCCAATATAAGGAAATCTCTGTAAATCAGAGACAAAGGAGAAAACCCAGTGGGAAAAAATCCTCTCCAAAAAGAGATATAAAAGAAAGCAAAAGACAAAAAATAACTTCAAGAGACTCTCTCAAAGCCATAAGTACAATGTGTGCTGCCAACCTCCCCATGAGAGAGGGTCAAGGCTCCAAAGCCCCTCCAAAATGAAAGAACCCCTAGGTCAATGAACGAACCACTATGACTCCAATACAAAGGAGTGAAAGATAGTGAACACTGAAGAGGTAACCTCAAAAGATGAGGTGTCATTGGAAGGCTGAGCTGATGCTCAAAGGAGTAGACACAAGGATTCTGAAAGGGAATCTCCAATGTAGGTCGTATGACAGGTGTGCTGACATTGTTAGGAGAGAGGAGATGAATGTCCTCTATAGAATCCTCAACAACTGCACCTGGTGGCTTGAGGAATGGAGCTAGAGGGTCTGGCAGTGTTGAAGAAGAGTCTTGCTAAAGAGAAGAAACCCCAACAAGATGAGGTGAGGCAGTCACAGAAGTGGTCTCAGGAACAACACAAAGGTTCAAGTGACCTAACTATCCCACATGATGCTCTCACATAAGAGGAGAGTTGTGCTCTAATAATGGAGATGGTGGACCAAAGTGTGAGAAGGTGTAGAGATGGTTGGAATGATCAACTATCCCTATAGCAACAATGCCTCCTATCACACTATCCCGGATGAAGACTAAATCTGTCGTGAACTCAACTATCTTACCTGACCCACTGAGTGTAATCTGATAAATCAAGAGAAGGTTTGCAGACAGAGATGGAACATAAAATACATCATTGAATGTTCCATCCTGAATGCCTACAGAACCTTTCCCATATACTGTCATAACAGTGTTATTTCCCATGAGAATGTGAGGAATAGGAGAAGCCTCAAAAGAAGAGAAGATCTCCGGAGAAGATGCCATATGGTGAGAAGCACCTGAATCTAGTATCTAAGGGACCTATAAAGGGGATGCAATGGAAGCCCATAATGCATGACCCTATCCAAAATCCTATCTAGATGTCAAAGATGTGGAAGAAGAATGAAAAGCAGACCCCTGTAAGGTAGAAGAGGATGGAGAGGAAATAGTGCTTTTCTGAAGGAGAGCTTGTAAATCTACAATCTATTTCTCATAGCCATCAAATCTCTTCTGAAAACAATGTGACTCATCATGAGGTCCCTTCTAACAATAGGAACATGTAGGGCTCTCAGTCTTTTATTTCTCCTTCTTAGAAGAAGATGGTGGGATAGTAGAGTGTTGAGTATAGGAATCAGATATCTACTTTAGCTTCTGCTTCTATGTATCCTGAGGTGTCTTGGCAAGAAATGCATGTGACTGTGAACCTATAAGTGAATTTTGATTGAGCTTGGACTGCTCACAAGTCAACCTATCACAAAAAGTCTCAAAAGAGGGCATAACATGTCTGGTACCCAAAGCATCCATGGTGGAGTAGAAAGTGGAAGAAAAGATCTGATACTATCCTCACAACTTTGAGAGTATCAGAAAGATACACTCATCATCTGTCTTGGTTTTCCCACATCCCTGCAAAACTATATGTAGAGACTTGAACTTCATCAAGAAGTCCTCTATAGTGGGAAAATCAGTAAGAGTCAAAGAGGTAAACTTTGCATCAAGCTGAAGTGCTTGGAATGCATTCACTATACCAAACAAGGCTGAAAACTTGCCCCAAATAGCCCTAGGAGTGGCCAAACCATCCAGGTGAAATAGGATACTATCGGAGATGTTTAGTGCAATCAAGCCCATGGCCTCATCCATTTTATTTCTGTGCTAAAGAATCTCAAAGGGACGTTGCAGGACAGGTTGGTGTTCATCCAGACATGACCATAAGCCACGTGACATAAGTAGCTTGGTCATGTGTGCTTTCCAAGTGTGATAATTGTGAGGTGTCAGCCGAGCCACAGCTTGGTCTGACATTGAGAGAAGAAGTAAACGGAAGTAGAAGGGTCTTTTCTGAAGTAAATAATAGAAAGAAAGAACACCCCCCCACAATGTATAAATCTAACCACTGTACAACAAGTAATCAATTATTGAAAGCATAAAAAATGAGAAGAAAACTTGGATGCTAGATGCAAAGAGGGAGGAAATTGAAGCCTCTACTTCAACACCAAAAACAAGAGCTCAAATGGATGAATTAGTAAATGAAACTAGCATCATCATGTTTGGCTCAAAAAGACCTTTCCAATGATATTTCATTTTCCAAAAATAGACATCGTATGCACAAGTTACGACCAAAAAACCACTTGCACCTCTGAAAAGAAGCTCTCTAGAAAAAACCAATCACAGCGACATATTTGACAGCCGTATGATTGTCAAATGATTGTCAGCTAAAAAAAAAATCTAGTCACCAAAAAAAAATCTGATTGCCAAGAAATTTTGAAACCTGATAGAAAGTGACATCAGCACCGGATTGCTGATGTCACCTGTTAGGTGGTCAGAGGGTAGAGATGGCTAGGTGGAGGCGGCGGTGGCTGGTGGCGAGGCGGCTCCCAAGTGGTGCTGTGGTGGCGCAGCGATGGCGGGAGCTGAGCACAGGTTGAGTGCACTGGCGGGGCTTGAGCGTGGGTGGTGACGGGTTGGCGCAGTTGTGGCGCGCTCTAAAAAGAGCCCTGCGGTGTTTTTTTTTTAGATTTTTTTAATATTTTCTCAATTTTCAAGCTCGTACGACCCTAATAGGCTAGAAAAATTCTTCCAAATGCCTCAGAGGCCAAATAGGTCAAGTTTTATATGAAAATAAGGGTTTTTGGGCCTTTCAGACGTAACTGTGAGGTTAGTTTTTGCCCAAAGTGCTCCAAAAAAATGAGCCCCACTAGATCCAATATAAAAACTTTGAAGAACTACAGTGCCTGGAAAAAGTGCCAAAAAATTTTATTTTATTTTTTGCAAGCAAAAAAGAAATAAAAAATAATGTCTTGCAGAGAATACCAAATCTAAAAAAACTTGAAACCCTTAATCTCAAAAAACTGCTTCAAAACACCAGAACAAGCAGCAGTAGGGGAGCTTTGATACCATGTAGAACTTGAGAAAACCAACTTCACAGTTTTCCAAGAACACCTACATGCAAATGACCTATTATTGGAAGGAAGTAGAAGACAAAAAAAGCAAAGCTTGGAAAATCTCAGCGGTGTGAGAGAAAATTGTATTCCAAGATTATTAAAAAAGTATTACAAGGTTCAACCTATAAAGGTGAACAAAACCCTAAAACTAGAAAAGCTAGGTTGCACATTATAATTAATAAAGATATTAATTATAATGCACCTAAGAGATAGCTTAAGTAAAAAAGAGTAATGAAACTAACTAATTACTCTAACAGTTGGCCTTGTCTTTTTCAATCAGCTTATCTTTGTCCTGATGTGTTCCCATCCATCGATCACACGTCTGGGTTGTTTTGCGATCCCAAATCGATCTCACATTTCAACTTCATTCTTTGACTACATGTGTTCCCATAAAGATCACACATTATTCAAAGAGAGACAAATGTATGCACCCTAAAATGGTCACCTAAACTTTGTGCCCCTATTCATCAATTTATCAATTTCCTTGATCAAATAGTAATTAATTCAATTATTTTAATATTTCCTAAGGTTTGATCATTTTATCCTAAGTCTTATTTAATTAAGAGAACATGCTCCTTTTTAATTAAATAAAAAAATCTTTTAATTGAATAATAAAATCACTTTATCCTAAGCCACATTTAATTAAAAGAAAAAATCTCTTTTAAATAAATAAAAAATATTTTAATTAAATAAAGGAGACCACTTTGATAAAAATAATAAATAAATAATAAAATAAAAAGAAAAAGAAAAAGAAAAAGACTTTTTGTCTACACATTGAATGCACACTTTCCAAGATGAATGGAATCTCCTTTTTCCTCTTAATCTCTTCCACACATCTTCTTGCCTCTTAACCATGTCCATTGATTTTGCCTCTTGAGAATCTTGAGCACATGGATCAATCAAGATTTAATCTCCACCATTGCTTCTTTTTTTTTGCCTCTTAATCTTGACCGTCCATTCATTTCTAAAATCCTTTATAAGGAGCCCTCTCCTTGTCATTTATGCATGGAGATTTTAGAGATCAAGATTTATGTTATTGTTATGCAGGTTTGGAGAGCGATTTTGGAGAAGATTCTTGAGCACTTGAGCTTGGATATTAAAATTTATCTTTTCTTATCTTCTTCTCTCATACTCCATGGCAATCCATTTAGATTAATATTGCACTTTCATATTGTATACACGTAAAAATGGTCATCTAGACTATTAGCCCCTTTTGCTAAATCATAAATTGATTATTCTTGATCAAATCCTAATTCTATCATTTATTTGATCATTTTCTATGGGCTAACCATCTTATTCCTAAGTTTTTATTTATTTAAAAGGAATATTTCCTCCCCTTTTAATAAATAAAAAGCCCCCACTTTTCCTCTTATCCTAAGTGGCACAAATAAAGCATTATTCTTATTTTATAAAAAGGGAAAAAACATTTTTTATCTCATATGGATAGAAAAGTTAACTCTTATTTTCCTATTGGAGGATATTTGTGCACATGGATTGCTCCTGTTTTAAGCTCCACCATTGATTAAATCTTTTGCCTCTTAATCTCCATGGTCCATTTCTCCTCATTTCCTTTAAAAGGAGAGCTTTCTTCTTCATTCTAGATCCCCAACCTTTTTATGCTAATGTTATGTTGTAGGTTTTCTAGGTCACTTTGGAGCTTTTGGAGCATTCTTGGCTTTTGCATCTACATGTTATCATAGTTTCATTTCTTTCATTATCATGACATTCATAGCTTCATACTTAGCTTAGTTTCTTTTATGCTTTAGATTAATTCATCTAGTTTAACTAGGAGGCTTTGTAATATTTGCATCTTTCATTTTCATAGCTTAGCTTACATTTCCATTCTTAGCATAGCATTGCATTGCATTTTCATTCTTGATTCTTGAGGATATTGGCATTTTTTCCCTTGTCTTCATTTGAATCTCCCATTGCATGGTTTACTAGCAAGGTTATTGGCTTAATAGCTCTAGCTGAGAGCATTCTTAAAAGCCCTTGCACTCCATGCCTAGGGAGCTATGGATCAATTTTTGAGACCTCATTCTTGAGTGTTCTTAAATGTAATGATTCATAAAAGAGTGACACAATTATAGCACACACCTATTAGATTAGATTCATATTTCCTTTCATAGAATAATCTTGCATAAGCATTTCCTTTCATAGATTAGTTTTCTTTCATGCATTGTTATCATATAGAATAGCTTTCATTTTCATTTGCATGCATACTTTATGATTATGGATAGTAGCATTCTTATTTTTCCTCTTTGAATCTCTCATTTTATAGTGTACTTGCATGGGCACAAACTAGGTCTAAGCTGAGGGCCTCCATCATAAACCCTTGCACTCCATGAATAGAGAGCTATGAGTCTCTATTTGAGACCTCATTCTTGAGCAATCTTAGATTTAATGAATCATAGAAGTGTGTCAACATTTTAGCACAGAGAACCAAAGGTAATGCCCCTACATTGCTCAAAGAATTAAGGAATTCAATCATGGTTACAACCAGTTGTTTGAGATCCCTCTTTTCCTGGCCATCTTTTTTAGACTAACCTAGCATATGATCGGTCAAGAATTTAAATAAGTGGTCTCTTGTGTCATGGTTTAAGACTCCCAGTTCCATCTTAGTGACCTCAAAATATTTTACTTCAAGCTCTTGAGCACCTTATTTTAGTTTGTATGGCGTGATCTCTGTGGTTAATTTTCTTGTAGTAGGGTCTATGCTCAACTTGGCATTATTTTTAATTCTTTTGGCCTTTGGAGTGTGACCTACATACTTAGTAACTATATCCTTCATAGGAAGGGAAATTGGTTTCAAGCTGTGCTTTTTGTTTACCAAATCAGACAGCCAAGGGGGAATAGAACTAGAAGTTAACCTATTATATGCCAACCCAGTAGGTGTTACATGTTTGTGCTCTTTCCTCTAATCTTCTAGTGACAAAAAGGTATCCTCCTCATTCATTACTATATCTATGAAACTTGAATCTTGAGTAGCCATCTAGGTATGGTTCTGAGATCTAGTTCTTAACCTTATTTGAGGTGTAGTGGGGTGATCAGGATGTGATTTTGTGGGAGGTTCACTTGAAGTTGTTCTTTTTTGATGGAGAAGTGTAACTTGTATCATTAATCAAAACAAAGACATTAGAGGAGTTTGGTGATAAATGAATAGAGGTAGGACTTTTATCAGTTCTCTTTTGTTTCACTTCTTTAACTCTTCCCTACCTCTTCTTCTGTAGCCAATTATTTGTGCATCTTAGGATGGACCTTTCCCTTAGCTTTATGGCATCCTCTTCTTCTCTAGTCCAATCAATCTCAGGTGGAAGTTCCTTGTATGAACTTTCATAACCAAGTTCGATGACATCAAAGGCATCTTCATCCAGACCTTCAGAATTAAGTTTCAATTGCAAATCTTTTTTTTGGGGTATTAATAGTCTTGAATGATCTCTCTGTTCTATCTCCTTATCATCACCATAATATTTCCACAAATACTCAATGTGAGGAACCATCACTATCTGATTTTCCAAACCTGAGGCTTATCTTACAAAACCCTTACTGTAAAAACCTTTTATTTCTTTATAAAACTAAATATTAAAACTCAATAAATCACTTCCAGCCACTAAGGCATCAATCATGCTCTTACAAGTCAGAGCCCCAAGTTTAATAGGGAACATAGAGTCCCATTTCTCTTTAGGAAGGGTATTTTTTATCACCATGAACAACTGCCTACAAATTTATGCCAGAATGAAACAATCAAAGGCATACCTTGACAACTTGAGGGGTTCCTCATCAAATCCCCCTATTCTTATATATGTGAACCTTGGCAATTGAATGTAAAAGATACTTTAATTTTAAACCAATTTTTGTGCACCTCAAAAAATCCTCTCCCTAGGAATCCCAACCAAGTCATAGCATAATTTTCCCTAAAATACATCGTGAAACCTACAATAATTCTCTAGTACTCTATCTCTTCACAATAGGGGAAATACTCATGAATGTTTATATCTTCATCCCATGGTTCACGAGGAATCCCAAAAATACCTTGGGTACATGCTAGACAATATATCAAATACGAGGACATATAAAATTCCCTCTTGATCATTTGTGTTTGTTTGATTTGGTCTCTCATTGAACTGGCAATTAGTTCAGCCCAATCTAGATATTGTTTTCCATCTGGAAGGATTTCTATGTAATGATACATCTAGTCTTCAAAAATGATTGCCTGAGCCTAACCCTTCTCTCTATGTAATAGGACTACTAGGTCATGGATATGTGGTTTGATGTGGTCTTTTTTTATAACCTTTGGTAGCCTATAATCCCCTTTATAAAATGTTTCCATCCACTTTTGGGCAATATTGTTGTGGTTTTTCTCAAACCGTTCATGAAACTAGGCATAAGTTTGGGTTGGGCTAAAAATGGAAAAGGCTTCATTGGGAAGCTTGAAAAGTGATATAATTTTCTCCCTAGTTATAGAAAACAGGCTCTAGCCATCATTTTTAAATATGCATTTAGACTTCACATCATAATGGTTTACACATTGCTGAATCAACTTAGGATTTGTCGTAGCAGGGGGAAAATGGCAACTTGAAGAAGCCCGCTTCACATAATATTTAGGTTATATTCTTTTTCCAAAAGGTTATTGAAATTATCCTCCATTTTATCTACCTCCACTCCCATCAAATCAATGTTTGAAATTACTGGGGCTTGACACTCTAAACTTGTTGTATTACCAAAGAAATACATACGAGACCTCATATTTCACTCTGAAACAACACAACACTTTGTTAGGAATGGGAACACTGAGAGGGGGGGTGTGAATTAATGTTCTACAATATTAACTTCAATCATATATGGTGTTATGTGTTATGGTTGTTTACGTTACATGCTTTAATATTCAATTCAACAATTAAGTTATGGAGAAACTGATGTGAGTGTTCCAAGGTTTTCTTGCACGACTTCTAAGAGACCTAGCTTGTCTCTATCAATGATCCTAATCTCCTCTAGGATCTCCAAAGGCTTAGATGATTAACTAAGGCCTTATCTAGCTCCTCTCCAAGAGCCTCACTCCTTGTGCTTCACCTTGAAGGACAAACACCATGTAGTTACTTCAATACTCCTACACTTAGAAAGATCTAAGTGCCATCTCCTCACAAACATCCAATTTCATTATAGGGGTGCCAAATGTGTTGGAAACATTCCCAATTCTTCCATTTGGATCCATTTAGAAGGATCTTCAAGCCCTTTTTCACTGGGTTCAAGATTTCACCTTGAGGAGGCCTAATTAGTCCTAAATCCTTCACTACTACATTTGGGGTCAAATTCTGACGGCCATTTGTCGGATTTGCAATGCTCATTTGTTGGCATTTTAAAAGATGGGTCCATCACCATTTTTGCATAGGAAATTGTGACAGAAGACGTTACCATCAATTTACCGACACCATATCACGTCAGAAACTTGCATTTCAGCAACAGCCTCGTTATGGCATTTTCTACAATTTATCCATCAGAATTCTGACACAATACCTATTAACTGTCAAAAAGATATCTTTTTTGATATTATAACTATTAGCATAGCGATAGTGTCCACTTAATTCCAATAGATATACCCGTCGGTGATATGGAATTAATGTCAAACTGTCTATCAAAAAATTTCTATTTGCGACACTTGAAATGTTGAAAGAGCGACAGTCCTTCATTATTTCTCCGACAAATTCCCTGTCGAACGTATAGCAGTACTGTCAGAACTATTGTCATAAATTAGTTTTCTCTAACATTTTATCTATCGAATGCATAGCACTTCTGTCAGAATTAATGATTAAGTGTCAAAAAACTGACAGATATGCACATTAAAGATAAAACAGCTCAAGAAACCATCATAGGTTCTCTCTTTCTTTGGTCTATATTATTGATAGAATGTTTTACCTTTCATTAGCTCATCAAATCCAGGGATTTGAAAGAATTGAATAGAATATTTTTATAGTCTACAAGTGCGCGAAGTAGATAAATTTGTGCAATGTCAACATAAATAATATACATTGTCATGAAAATATTCTATTAAATTCTTTCAAATCCCTAGATTTGATGAGCTAATGAAAGATAAAACATTATGTCAATAATATAGACCGAAGAAAGAGAGAACCTATCATGGTCTCTTGAGTTGTTTTATCTTTAGTCCTAGCGACTATCCTAGCTACTTGTCGATTGTCGAGAATAATCACCGCCTTGCATTTATGTACACTGCACAAATTGATCCCAGTCTCACAAAAACATTTTACACTTGTACATCTCATCAATACTGGAGGCCTAAAGTAATTTTATACAATCACTAGCACATTTCATGCATGGATGAGAAACAATATCCAAAGTTTCTAGATAACCGTTTTTGAGAAGAGGAATGAGTGCAGGCCAAAGAAGGGATAATTCCACAATAGAAAGGAAGACATCTTTTTAGCCTGGGTCTGGATCCTACCCCAATTGTCGAAGGATCTAGGGCCAGTCTAGAAAGATGTCTTCCCATTCTATCTATGACATTGTGTCCATCCATGATCTCAAGAATATCATCATCTTTCTACTCTTCATTTGCCAAAATATATCGCTTCTTCAAGCTTGTAGAGTAATCTTATTAATAAAAGAACTCTTGCCAACATTAGGGTACCCACATATCAAAATAGTTGATGTTATTGGTGCTTGTGCTCAAGGATATTGATTCACTATTTTAAAATGACCAAATCATTTTTATTTCATTTTTAGAGAAAAGGAGTGGGAGAAAATGAGCGGGTGAAAGTTGATCGAGCATGAGAGAAGGCATTGCATTTTATTTGATCATGAATGCTCTCTGAAATGACAAATCATGTTTTCTATTCAATTTTTTTTGGTGTTTTTTTTTCCCATATTCAGTAGATAAAAATCATGGCGGCAGCCACTTAGGCATCTTTTTGATGTTCCAGGTATTTTACAAAGATACAGGTATGTGGATTTATCATTTAGTTGCTTGTAGTTATTGGTCAAATGCAAATATTTTGTCAAGTTGAAAGAGCAAGATATCAGTTTGGTGTTTTCAGTTTATGTTAAAAGTTGATTGGTAAAATCCTCAAAAAACACACTACATGTTCTAAAATATAAAGAAGTTTAATGTTAAATGTAAGATATATATCTCATCCATAGTAATCAAAAGAAAGGACATGAAACTTATAAGGAGATTTACCAATCCAAAAATATAAGCAAATAGGAAACATGATTGGTACCTTATGAATTGGTTTTTGAGGTGCACAATCTTCATCAATCTCCTGAGAACAAGACCCCTCCTCATGAAAAAATGCATTTAACAGATTAAACAAATCTACAAAATTGAACCAATGGCATGTTTAGAACAAAGAAATAGATTGATAATAATATGCTGAAAATTCTATTATGTTTAATACATGCAAAAGGACCAATCCCAACAATTCTTAAACATACTTTATCTAATATGATAATAACATGCTAATTAAATTGATAAAGGTGTTATATGCATTTAATCTACCAATTACTAATTACACAAAAAACAAATTACGAAACTGAACCAATGACATGTTCTTCGTGTGGTACAAGGAAGATTTGGCTATGAAAAAAAAAAGTGAAACGGCCTCACCATTTTTATTTCGATTGGATAGAGGAGTGAAAGCTGAGCACGAGAGAAGGTATGTGATTTCTTCATCTTTCGAGCATCTAACATCGTATTCGACTACAAATTTCAAATGCATTGCATTTTATTGGATCACAAATGGTCTCTGAAATGACCGCATTCTACTGGTGTCATGCCCTAGCCCATGCTTTATCTCCATTATTTGATATTATTGGTGCTTGTGCTCAAGGATATCGACTCACTATTTTCAAATGTTTGGATTGTTTAGATAGTTACATTTCCTGATTGTTCCTCTAGTACACAGTCAAGAAATGTAACTGTCTAATGATTATATGTAATGTTGAATGGATTAAATGCTTTATTCTTGGTAGAAGTGAATGGAAGTAATAGTGTGTATTAAATACAATCCAGTCACTTATTGAATGCTTTGGAGACTATTGGTTTGACTATCCATGTGCTACCAATGACTGAGGTTCATTAAAGGATACAAAACCCTTCATTTTGGGGTTATTGTGTGTGGATTCAAATGTAGGTTTGATTTGGTTAATGTTTAGAAGAGATCAATAAAGTATTTAAAGACAATCTTACATGTTTGGAGAGGTTTGAGAGGCACTTATCATGACTGTACCCTCACAAACATCGGCATAGACTGGTTTTACTAAGTTTCCTTTCTACATTTTGAGGTTTCCTTTCTCTGTCGCAGGGTTTCAGAGGGTTCATTGACAAAATGATCCTTCGAATGGTTACTATGAATATGAATGATTTGATATAGCATATTGCTCATTTTACTTGAATTTTGGAATAGCTTGTGCAAGGGTGAAAGTAGTTTTGATCATTTTGGTCGTGACTATTCCTCTACACAGTCAGGAAATGTAACTGTCTAATGATTATATGTAATGTTGAATGGATTAAATACTTTATTCTTGGTAGAAGTGAATGGAAGGAATAGTGTTGGTGTTAGTTTTCATTTATTATTGAATTCAATGGTTTCCAAGATGTGTTGAGGATTTTGCTCCTTGTTTAATGTTAACTGTTCCTGCACAATCCACTCATACAACAGTGAAGTTACAAAACTGAACTGATGGCATGTTTACAACAAAGAAATAGAATGATAATAATATGCTAAAAATTCTATTCTATTTAATACATGCCAAAGGACCGCATTCTACTAGTGTCGTGCCCTAGCCCATGCTTTAACTCCATTATTTGATGTTATTGGTGCTTGTGCTCAAGGATATCCATTTTTTTCAAATGTTGACTATGGTTATCAAATGGACAGCTCGTGAGCTTCTAGCTAGGCACCATTTGTATTGATAGCTTAGGGCATCAAATGTATTGTATCATTGATAGTTGATACTTTGTTAAAAGGAAATAGGAAAAAGAATGATTTTTATTTAGTTTCTCTATTTTGATCCCTAAGTGGCTTACAACCCTAGAGAAGTATATGTAGATTTAAAGATGTAGTTGCAAGATACATAGCAACCGATAATTCACAATAAATCCATGCATCCAATTTGAATAGCAATTAATACAAAGAACTAGGGTCCTCCAATGGCCCAATCATCTGGACCTTAACTATCCCCTCAACCAATGACCCTTCAAAACTAGGTTATCATGCAATCAGTGAGTGATCCTTCATTCTCCTGGTGAGCTTCTAGGTAGGCACCATTTGTATATTTGATAGCTTAGGGAATCAAATGTATATTGTATCATTGATAGTTGAGACTTTGCTAGTATCAGTTTCTGGGTTCGATTGTGTATAATTTTTTCCATCAACATTTCAGATCATACTACATGATCCATCATCAGGATGCTATAGAGAAAAGAACATGATATGATGGATCATGTAGTATAATCCGAAATGTTGATGGAAAAAATTATACACAATCGAACCCAGAAACTGATACTAGCATTAATATGGATTGTGGAAATCTAATAGATCTAGTTGAGACTTTGTTAAAAGGAAATAGGACAAAGAATGATTTTGATTTAGTTTCTTTATTTTGATCTCTAAGTGGCTTACAACCGTAGAGAAGTATATGCAGATTTACGAATGCAGTTGCAAGATACATAGCAGTGGATAATTCACAAGAAATCCATGCATCCAATTTGAATAGCAATTACTACAAAGAAATAGGGTCCTCCAATGGCCCAATCATGGGGACCTTGACTCTCCCCTTAACTAGTGACCCTTCAAAACTGGGTTATCATGCAATCAGTAAGTGATCCTTCATTCTCTTGGTTTGCCCTGCAACCAAACATATTGGAAATACATAATACAATGATAACAAGTCTTTCACAGTCCCCCTTCCCTCAAGGAACACTATCAACCATCCCTTCCACATAGAATTTCACTATTTTATGAGTGGATTGTGCAGAAACAGTTAACACTATACAAGGAGAAAACTCCTCAACACATCTTGGAAACTATTGAATTCAATAATAAATGACACCTAACACCAACACTATTCCTTCCATAGTTGTAGGATACATAGCAGTCGATAATTCATAAGAAATCCATGCATCAAATTTTTATAAGGATATCCTACTAATCAATAAGAATTTTCTTGAGATGACCAATGATTATGCATTTTGATGGCAGTGTGCTAGTTCAAAATGATAATATAAATCTGAAACAATTTTTTCTGATTTTTTCAAACTATAAATGTGGTTAAAGGGAAAATATTATGGCCCCTACACTATGGTTGTTAGCCTAATTAAAGATAGGCCTACCTTTGCATATAATAAGAGGCCAACATGAAACAAACATCCAGAGGTTAGGGGGTTGTTCCTTGTCCATAATTTATTATTTAAGTGCTAAGTGATGATGGGTATATCATGTAATTCATACCTATTGTGTCTCTTTCTTTTCACATTTCAGATTAGGAGTATATGTTATAAAATACTAATGAAATCAACTATAGGTCAAATCTAATCAAAATTGCAATATAAAGATTAAAATAGATCTTGAAGAAATATGGGAACCATTTTTGACAGATATTGTACAAACAAAGAGAATACTCCAATGAGGAAATGCTTCAATGTGGAACAATTGAAGGACAATATTTTACTTTTATATGCACATTTGCAATGTTTTTGATATATTTCTGAGATAACAAAACCATAGAAAGAATAGCATATAGAAGAAAGTAAAGAATAATGATCATACTTTGAGATATTGTGGAAAATGAAAGGAAAGAATGCTTGGTGGGGTTATCATGCAATCAATGAGTGATCCTTCATTACCCTCTTCCAGTGACCCTTCAAAACTAGGTTATCGTGCAATTGGTGAGTGATCCTTCATTCTCCCAGTCTGCCTTGCATCCAAACATATTGGAAATATACAATACAATGATAACAAGTCTTTCACAATCCCCCTTCCCTCAAAGAACACTATCAACCATCCCTTCCACATAGCATTTCATTGTTTTATGAGTGGATTGTGTAGGAACAGTTAACACTAAACAAGGAGCAAACTCCTCAACACATCTTGGAAACCATTGAATTCAATAATAAATGAAACCTAACACCAACACTATTCCTTCCATAGTTTCAAGATACATAGCAGTCAATAATTCACAAGAAATTCATGCATCAAATTTTTATAAGGATATCCTACCAATCAATAGGAATTTTCTTGAGATGACCAATGATTATGCATTTTGATGGCAGTGTGCTAGTTCAAAAGGATAATATAAATCTGAAACAATTTTTTTTTATTTTCTCAAACTATAAAGGTGGTTAAAGGGAAAATATTATGGCCCCTACATTGTGATTGTTAGCCTAATTAAGACAGGCCTACCTTTGCATATAATAAGAGGCCAACATGAAACAAACATCCAGAGGTTAGGGGGTTGTTGCCTATCCATAATTTATTATTTAAGTGCTAAGTGATGATGGGTATATCGTGTAATTCATACCTACTGTGTCTCTTTCTTTCTCTCTACATTTCACATTAGGAGTATATGTTATAAAATACTAATGAAATCAACTATAGGTCAAATCTAATCAAAATTGCAATATAAAGATTAAAATAGATCTTGAAGAAATATGGGAACCATTTTTTATAGATATTGTACAAATGAAGAGAATACTCCAATGAGGAAATGCTTCAATGTGGAACAATTGAAGGACAATATTTTACTTTTATATGCACATCTGCAATGTTTTTGATATATTTCTGAGATAACAAAACCATAGAAAGAATAGCATATAGAAGAAAGTAAAGAATAATGATCATAATTTGAGATATTGTGGAAAATTAAAAGAAAGAATGCTTGGTGGGGTTATCATGAAATCAGTGAGTGATCCTTCATTCCCCTCTTCCAATGACCCTTCAAAACTGGGTTATCATGCAATCGGTGAGTGATCCTTCATTCTCCCGGTCTGCCCTGCATCTGAACATATTGGAAATACACAATACAATGATAACAAGTCTTTCAAAATCCCCCTTCCCTCAAGGAACACTATCAACCATCCCTTCCACATAGCATTTCACTATTGTATGGGTGGATTGTGCAGGAACAGTTAACATTAAACAAGGAGCAAACTCCTCAACACATCTTTGTTGTAAACATGCCATTGGTTCAGTTTTGTAAATTTGTTTTTTGTGTTAAATGCATTTAAATGGAACATTAAGCATAGTAATAATAATCTTAGTCTATTAGTAATTGCAGATTAAATGCCCATAACACCTTTATCAGTTTAGTATGTTATTATAAGATACTAAAGAAGACCTACTATTTGTCAGAGAAATCTTCATTGTCCCCCACAATGAAGACAATGAAGATTGACCTCTTGCCCCACAACAATGAACATTGTAATAAGAACAAGATAGTGCCAAGAAACATTTTCACAAATATGAAACATGGGGAAAAGTAATAACATTAACAATGCCAAGATTCACAGAATTAAATTTCACCTGCGAATGAGTTTCTGCAGTGGGTTGCCTAGCATCAAAAATATGTTGAGTTGCATTTGAGCTGTAACTAAGAGTATCATGTAGAATAGACCCTAAACTTTCAAAGCGTTCTCCAGCCTGGCAATTCAAAATTCAATCTAGGCAAGCATCAGTAAGTGAAATAAATTATAGACATGAACATCAACATCATCATAATCATTAGACATAAATTATAGACATCAACATCAACATAATCATAATCATTTGGAGGGTATTCGTTTTGGTCCTTGGATAGTACTATGTTTCTTGAAAGTTCTTGTGATATGATTCTAAACTTTAAAAACATATTTTATGGCTTAACGATAATATAGATTAGTGTTTTGTTTTCTAATGGAATGTTGTTGATCATTCATGGTCTTGAAGAAAATTTTGATTGTTTTGATTTTCAAGTCTTGACATTGTTTCTCAATGTGATAGAGATTGACCACAAGATGGTTTAGTTGGTCCTCTCTTTCTATTTAATCATTTGTCTTCTTCATGGTGTAAGTGTCAATATGTTATAATCCAACATGAAGTGTGGTTCAAATGAAGTTGAACCAAATGTTGACCATGATGTCTATGATCATGATGAAGATAAATATGAATATTAAATCTAAAATATGGCTTGTAATTTGAATTTTCATTGTGAATAAAGAAACTATAGATTCAAGTTGACTCATTCTATGTTTTAGTATATTTGTTCCCTAGATTTACCATATTATATATGTGTAGCCTGTAAGAGACATCTTCTGCTCATCCATGTATCATAGCTCGGTGAGAGTTCTTAGGAGAAAGACAAGATGTCAGTGGGAGATGGAGAAACCAATATCAGAACACCACTTGAAGCCTTGCAATGTTAGAGTGGGATAAAAGCTACACTTGAGACCCTATATAAGGAACAAACTTATTGAGATTCACTTTGTTTTGAGAATAGTTTTATATTTTGTACTAAATAGGGCCAACCATGTGAAGGTGCAAGCTCATTTGGCCCCACCTGCCCCCCCCTAACATCACTCTAAATTCCCCATTAACATCTAACATTCATTCATTATTTCATCCATTAATAAAATGTAACATTAATTAATTATCACACAATAACATTCATTCACACTTTAATAAAATATGACATTCACTAATTATCACATGATAACATTCATTAACACATTATAAAATTTATGAACATTCACTACCACATAATTAAATTCATTGGCATAAAAAAATTAGTCATTATCAATTAAGGTGCATAGATGACAATCATTTCTTTTTTTTCTTTTGATTTCTAGTTTTTAAGATATAATTGTAAGATGAGTATCGATATCATCATCATGATCATCTACCCTCTCATTAGATCTCAATGCATGCCTAGTTCTCTGTTGATGCAAAGGGGGCTCATATGCAATAACATATAAAAGGGTTAAATTAAAAACATTTTAAAGATTTTAAAGTATTTCAGTACTTTATAGGCCATAATCATATCACTCTTTACCTGATCTAGTCACATCATCAACATCGAGGTCAGTTTGTCGATCCATGAGACTGTGTGGGATGCTCATGAAAGGAGTTTGGGTACCTACATATGTAATTCAATTATCTAATGTTAGCTAAAAAACTCATGATACATATACTCAAAACCACATAGTAAGTACATTAAAAACCATAAGCATCCCATAGTAAGTACATCACAAATTAATTAGATTAAGCATTGATTACATAACTGCACATTTCTATCAAGAAATCAATATTAAATAGATTAAGCAGTGATCACATAACTGTACATTAAATTCATGTCATTCATCTTCTTCTTCATCCAACTAATCACCATGATCATTGTTGACGTCGACATCATCACCACCACCATCATTGTCTTCATCTTTGTCATCGTCATCGTCATCAGCATCAGCATCAGCATCATCATCATCATCATCATCATCATCATCATCATCATCATCATCATCATCATCATCATCATCAGCAACATCATCATCAACAACATCATCATCATCATCATCATCATCAATAGCATCATTAGTAGCATCATCAGTAGCATCATCATCATCTTCTTCTTCTTCTTCTTCAAGAAAAGTTGCATCAGGAACATCATCGACTAATTATTATTCATGATCATGATCTACATCATCTTCTAGTTGTTCGCAATCTTCTTCCATCGCATTATACCTCATCGGCCTTCCTCTTGGATCATGTCTAACAACAAATGACCAACCCGATTTATGCAAAACCTCTGAGTAAAATACCTGCTCACATTAGCTTAGAAGAACATAGGGTTCATCCCCAACTAGCTCAAACCACCTTGTATTAATCATTGGAAATCCATTGTCATGTTCAATAATAGTTCTATCAAGATCATTTTGATTAAGTCGTAGCCTATACCATCTGATGATGAAGAGAACTAATCTAAAGGAATTAAAGTCACACTCAAGTATATCATCCAAAATTCCATAGTATCAATTTTTGGACTATCGAGGATGTAAGTCAATTCTAGATGAAATATTAGTCACCTAAAAGACTACACTTATCCCAAAATCACAAGTTTTCTTTGTGTCATCCAACTTTTTGATACAAAATTTATGACCATTGTAAAACATAGCCTTGTGGTGTTTGACCTACAAAAATATGTAAAACATTTATAAATTAATGCATTAAGACTTCATAAACGTACGAGTGATTAATAAATTTATATGTACCTGGAAATATTTTAAACCATGTGCTAAATCTATTTCCCTTTGGGTAACATTTGGATCTCCATTACAATGAGCTTCATTAACCAATGAAGACACAACTTTCCATGTTAATGTGCAACCTAAATGATGACATTGTTCAATCCATTTCATCATCCAATCTTCATTGTTTGCAATATACAAATGTGTTGCATCCCACTCTCGAGCAGCTGTACAAAAAATAAATAGACGACTTACAACCGATTAATTTTGAAGATTAAGAATTAATTAATAGCTACAATAACATCTTATAATTTATTACCTCTCACTTTCCTCATTATGGCTTCCCCCACCAAGTACTCCCCTTAAAATTTTCTAATGGTGTCGAGATCTCAAATGTGATCTATATGGATCTTTGCTGCAAGCTTAGGAAGATATTTAGTAACATACACCATAGTTTGGTATACCATATATCCCTCCACCATAGAACCCTCAGGACGTGCTCTTTGCCGAACCAAAGCCTTCAAAAATTTCAAGTGCCTCTCAACCATCCACATTGACCAAGTGTGTACAGGTCCACACATTTCAATCTCCTCAACTTGGTGTATGAGGTAGTGTTCTTGTGCATTGAAAAAGGTTGAAGGTAGACACTTTTGCATTTCACACATTAGAAGAGGAATTCTTCTCTTCCAGTATTTTATATCTGCTCTATGGATTTCTTTAGATGACAACCACCTACAAGACATTCAAGACACAAAAATATATAAACACGAGACTTTACAATATATATCTACAACAAATTGAATAGATATCATTTCTTACCTCATGTATTTTCCAAGATCATATATCACTTGTTTGATGTTATTGTCAAAGTTCTCTGGGAGAGACAGGGGTAGCACATACTGCAACAATTATAAAAATAATCATGTCATTCTTTTCTCATATAATAAAATGAGAAGTACATGCAGTTTACAAATATATTGTAAATACAAAAGAACATGAGTTACCTTGATGAAGGTATGCCAATCATGCATTTTCAACCCTGGCCCAAATTCACCTTTCTTTGATATGGTACTGCTTATGTTTGCAGCAAATCCTGTGGGAAATCAAATTTTTCATATGACTTGTTTTATGGCATCACCTTGTTGTTCTGTTAATAACCAAGGAAGGGCACTTGTATTAATCCATTCTCCATTTCTATATGATTCAATGAAATTTTTCATTGCATGATTGGATTCATGAATGTCGCTACAAATTTTGACAATTTTTTCTTTGTCATGCCTTCCATCCAATATCTTCCACAATGTTTCTGTTACATTCTTTCCAATATGCATAGTATAAAACAAATGCACATCAAGTAGTTGCTCATAGTAGGGCAACCTACTAAATTGTCTGGGATAACTCTTTAGTCCCTTTGGAAGGTGCTCAGTAGTGTTGCCTTGACGACATTCACGATCATCAATCATATAATCAGCAAACAAAACATAATAAAAATATACAAATTTCAAACATAAACCATTAGGTAGAATGGTAGTACCTTGACGATTAATTCTATTATATTCCAACTTCCATAAGTGAGGTGTCATTCTCTGTGGCTTAGATGTAGTCTCTTCTTTCCCATTGAAAAGATGTTTTTTGGTAATTCGATAGTTATGATTTTTGTGGAGAAAGTACCTATACTCATCAAACACCTGCTTTCCTAAACTTTTTGAATAAAAAGATTTCATCTTTGGACCACAAACTGGACATGCAAATTTTCCCTTTGTTTGAAGACCTACAAGGTAATGATACAATTGGATTAAATATGTTAATTTTTATTTTTAGAATTATCATGTGCAACTTGAATTCACCATAACATACCAGAAAAATGTCTTAGCATCATGTATTGTCCATACAAGCATTGCATGGAATTAAAATTGTCTGTCTCCTATTGGTCTAGAGATGTCATACATAGTGACACCTTTCCATAACTCCACCAACTCGTCGATAAGAGGCTCAATATAAACATTCATATCTTTAACTTGGTATTTACCTGGTTGAATGAACAACATTCCATAATTATTGTGACCATTTTACTAAAAGATTTATAATTACATGCAGATAACTATTAAATGATCAAATACCTGGAACAATCATTGCCAACATAATGTGCTCCCTCTTTATTGACATCCGTGGAGGAATGTTATTGTTGATGACAAAAATAGGCCAAACAGTGCAAACAAATCTTAGCTCTCCAAATGGATTGACACCATCCGCTACCACTGAAAGCTTGAGATTTTGAGGTTCTTCGATAAAGTGTGGCCACTTTTCCTCTATGTCCTTAAAGATAGAACCATCTGTAGGCATTCAAATAATGTCATCTTGACTCCTATTGCATGCATGGTAATCCATAAATTGTGCCAAGCTATTACACCTAAATAATCTTTGCAAACATGGTATAATGGGGATGTAACGAAGAACCTTATGAGGCACCTTTTTTGTTATTTGATTTGTTCGATATCTACTCGTATGACATTCAAGGCATTCTATTGCAAATTCATGTTCTTTATGATAAATAATATGATCATTGGGACAAGCATCTATTGCTTGATACTCTATTCCAATATCTTTCATAGTGGCACATAATTGTTGGTATGAGTGAGGGAGAATATTCGATGGTGGTAACAAGAACTCACCTATCAATCTATAGAAAAAAATATATGTTGTTAATATTAACAATATTTATGGTATATGTTTCACCATTTAATTACTATAATGACATATATGACATACTGTAGCATACATGACATTGCTGTGTTGGATAAACCATTCATAACTTTCAAGTTCAACAACAACAATATAGCAGAGAGAAGAGTTGTTTGGGAGCCTTCGTAAAGGGGCGTGGTTGCCTTCTCAAGTAGAGGTATATCATGGATGACATCAACATCATCCTAATCATCATCATCAGTTGTGCCAATACCAAATGTGTCATGGATCAATGTATTAGTACCATCATCTGGCGCATCATTGTCATCTTCCATGGGATCATAATCTTCAGCTTCAATATTTGCACCTCCATGATCCTCCACTTCCAAAGCCATATTCTCAATATTCACACCTCCATGGTCCATATCATGTACTCCCCTAGGGTGGTCGACCTATATTAAAATGAACACAAATAAACCATGATAATGATCTCATCATCAGGTGTATTTCATATATATATTAATTGTTAAATAAATATAATGAAAAACTTACCAATTCATGATAATCAAAGCCTTCTTCAATGTGACCATTATCCCTACAATGTCTCTTAGTTGTTTTGATTAGCAATCTTCTAATGTTTAAGCCCTTACAATTACTGCAAGGAAAATAATATTTTCCATCGCCTTTTCTTTTCAAGTTCGACCACAATCTATTGATTGCATCCCCATTACCTTCTTCACTTGGATTGTCTGACATGATGTTTCTTCACTTAGATTATCTATAACCTAATTATATATAGAAATTGAAAACTTAGTTATGAAATGATGTTGTAGTATAGTATACCAAATTGAAGCACTTCTATTATTGTAGTCTTCCACCTCAAACTCTTTCCTATTGTGGCAAGAAAGAAAGATATTCAAATAATATAGTAGTTTGTAAATCAAAATAAAATGGAGGCAAGTTGTTGATTGAGGGTGCAAGGAACAACACCCGTCATTACTTTTATTGAATTGTAAATTTCAATTTTGAACCATTTTGTGAATATAGAACATGGATGTAATCTCAGAAAATAACAAAATGTAGACACGACAGATTACTTATTTTGTTATTCTACATTACTTACTATTTGAGTGCACATTCCACCTACAACTTGATCAAGTCTTGTTTGATGCTTCAATTTTGTGTTAATTATCCTGTAGAAGTACACAATTTTGTATTTTCCCAATATGTTATTCAAAAAACAACAATAGAATAAAATACTTGTTGAGAAATATCATCGTAGGAGTATCAAAAACTTGAGATTTAAGGTAACACAACATTATAAGACTCTTACATTCAACCTTCAACTCATGCACTTAATAAATAGGAGAAAAAATACATGAAATTGAAAAATTTAACTAATGAATTGTGTTTTTCTTCTCATCTTAATCGGCCAAATTTATATGAGATTCTAAAGAAGGCCTCACTCTTAATTAGCCAAATCTTTCGATTGTCTTCCAATTATCTAAATGCTTCTTTATTTGTCAACCAATTAATACATGCTACTATATAAAGAAGACAATCAGAAGACAATGAAGATTTGTCTAACAAAAATGAATACACTAAACTAAACCAATGACATGTTTACAAAAATTATCATAACTTGCAAGCAAAACTGAAACAATGGCATGTTAATAACTCATTAAGAGTGAAGAATAGCTTGTGCAAAGGTGAAAGTAGTTTTGATTGCTTTGGTCATGACTGTTCTTCTACACAATCAGGAAATGTAACTGTCTAATAATTATATGTAATGTTGAATGGATTAAATGCTTTATTCTTGGTAGAAGTGAATGGAAGGAATAGTGTTGGTGTTAGGTTTCATTTATTATTGAATTCAATGGTTTCCAAGATGTGTTGAGGAGTTTGCTCCTTGTTTAATGTTAACTGTTCCTGCACAATCCACTCATACAACAATGAAATGCTATGTGCAAGGGCAATTTTGAAAAACTTGTTATCATTGTATTATGTATTTCCAATATGTTTGGATGCAGGGCAGACCGAGAGAATGAAGGATCACTCACCGATTGCATGATAACCCGGTTTTGAAGGGTCACTAGTTGAGGGGACATTCAAGGTCCGGATGATTGTGCCATTGGAGGACCCTATTTCTTTGTAGTAATTGCTATTCAAATTGGATGCATGGATTTCTTGTCAATTATCGGCTGCTATGTATCTTGCAACTGCATCCATAAATCTCCATATACTTCTCTAGGGTTGTAAGCCACTTAGGGATCAAAATCATTATTTGTCCTATTTCCTTTTAACAAAGTATCAACTATCAATGATACAATATACATTTGATGCCCTAAGCTATCAAATATACAAATGGCACTGACCTAGAAGCTTACCAAGAGAATGAAGGATCACTCACTGATTGCATGATAACCTAGTTTTGAAGGGTCACTGGTTGAGGGGACAGTCAAGGTCCGGATGATTTAGCCATTGGAGGACCCTAGTTCTTTGTATTAATTGCTATTCAAATTGGAAGCATGGATTTATTGTGAATTATCGACTACTATGTATCCTACAACTGTATCCATAAATCTGCATATACTTCTCTAGGGTTGTAAGCCACTTAGGGATCAAAATAGAGAAACTAAATAAAAATTGTTCTTTGTCCTATTTCCTTTTAACAAAGTATCAACTATCAATGATACAATACATTTGATGCCCTAAGCTATCAATACAAATGGTGCCTAGCTAGAAGCTCACGGGCTGTCCATTTGATAACCATAGTCAACATTTCAAAAAAATGGATATCCTTGAGCACAAGCACCAATAACATCAAATAATGGAGTTAAAGCATGGGCTAGGGCACAACACCAGTAGAATGCGGTCATTTCAGTGACAACCATTTACAATGGCATCATTAAACATATATGCTAGTAATATCAACAAATGTGAATCCAAACATTTGAATATAGTGAATCGATATCCTTGAGCACAAGCACCAATAACATCAAATAATAGAGATAAAGCACTAGCTACAACACAACACCAGTAGAATGTAGTCATTTCAGAGAGCATTCATGATCAAATAAAATGAAATGCATTTGAATATGATGCCAGAGGCTTGAAAGATGAAGAAATCACATACCTTGTCTCGCACTCAGCTTTCGCTCCTTTTCTCTCGCTCCCTCTATCCAATCGAAATAAAAATGATGAGGCCGTTTCACTTTTTTTTTATCTATACTCTAAATCTGTCAGAATTTTGATGGTTAATTAAACACCCATTGGAATACCGACATCATTAGGGCCTATTAGAAAAAAAAAATACCAAATTCATAATAAAAAGTTACTCGTCGGAAACTTCTGTCAAAATTTGGCCCCAAATGTAGTAGTGTTTGTAACCCTTGACAGGGTTTTTTCTTGCTTTCTATTCAAAACTTGCTAAATGACCTGCAAAAAAAATTAGGTATTTGGATACCCTTTTGGATTTTATAAAGGATTCTACAAGTTTTGGACTCCTAAGTCTTCCATACAAAGGATTCCTATATTTTAGGCCTATTAGGGCTAAAAGACCTATTTCCTAGGACTAGACTGCATTCTTGAATGAAACTCACTCAAATGGATTGGTATGACCACAATCCTCATAAAATGACTTGATATGTTTATATCCCACCTGTAACTATACTTGTTCCCTACAGTACTTCAAACCCCTGCATATAATCTTCAATTTATCATTGTCTAACCTCTAACCGGGCACTATTTGCTCACCTAGGGCTTGACATTTAAAATAGAAAATTGACTCCTCTAGACTCCTACCTCTATATACATTATGTAAAAAGGCTTAGCTACAAGATTCATCCACCTTTTTGAAGTTTCAAGGGTTGAATCTCAAGTGGGAGCCATGAAAGCTTAAACAGTCTAAAAGTAACCAGCACATTGTCTTATTCAAAGTTATTTTTTCACAACTAGTAGACTACCTTAAAACCACTAACACTCTAAAAATAAAAGTATTAGAACATCCTAATATACTTTAATCCAATGCTAATCCTTGATCTTCAATCAATTACAACATCATAAAACATGCAATAATAGTAGATTGTGCACAGTATATCCAGAACTCTCCTTGCTTGCATAACAAAAATGATTACATTGCAATGCTATCTAACTTGGGATTTGAGCCTCTATGAAACTTAGATGCCTTCCTACACATTTTTAGGCCTTTTGGTTAATCATCAACTCCTACCTTTGAGGGGATCCAATGTTTTCGAGTTGCATGCAACATTTTCCATTATTGCAAATGTTGTCATGACAACTTTGTAACAACATTTGGCATCTTTGTCTTTATGCCACTATCCTAAATTCTTAGACCTCTAAACCATGTAGCTCAAAGAAATAACTCCATTTATGGCCTCATGGCATCTTTCTAACATCTTTTATGTGTTTATAATACATTAATGACTCAAAATCCTAAGCCTAAGCTTTTAAGGCTAAACTATTAAAAACTACTAACAATGACTAATTAGCGACCTTAGTCCTAAGACTAACTCACCTAGTCTACATAGAAATGACCTTCTAAGGTCTAACCTAAACACACAACTCATTTCACCATTCTGACTTGGCTAATGTCAGATACAAGCCAAAATATCATAAACTATGGAGGTTAGCCTAGGTGCTCCTCCACCATCCTCCCCTAAACAAAAGAGTTCAATCCACCCTTGGATTGAGTAAGGTTAGATCAATCCCAATCTTCTTAAACTCTAATTCCTTAACCCATACTACATTAGCATCATTTTGACCATGCCTCTTAATCAATGTTCTCTATAGTCCTTGGTTCTAGTCTTCTTGTAGACTCTGGTATCCAGTATGCTATTAGCTTGTTTGACTGTTGGAGAAGGAAATTTGAGCTCTTCCACATCTTGGATGAATTCATGTAGGATTTGATCCATATAGGGTGGTGGTCCTTTATAATGAACCAAGTCTGCAATATTGAAAATAGGGGATAGTCCACTATCTTCCGGTAGCTCCAATCTAAAAGCATTGTTCCCATACTTTGCCAAGATAGGACATGGACCTATCCTCCTCATATTCAACTTGTGAGGGACTCCCTTTTGAAGTCTAGACTTTTTTAGATGCACCATCACCAAGTCTCCCACATTGAACTTCTCTTCTCTTCTACTCTCATCCACCTTAGTCTTATGCTTCATGGTGTTCTTTGTCAAAGTTTTCCTGACTGTATCATGTATCTCCTGCATTGCATAAGAAAAGTCATCAGCATATCCACTTCCCTTCACTCCATCCTTTAATTCTCTTAGCTCATAGACTCCTCTAGGATGTAGACCATATACTATCTCAAAGGGACTCTTCCCTTTTGACCTGTTTATAGTGTCATTATAAGCATATTCAGCTTGTCCAATCAACTGATCCCATTGTTGACCATACTCCTTTGTCAAACACCTTTATAGATTTCCAAGGATTCTATTTACCACTTTGGTCTGACCATCAGTTTGAGGATGGTATGCAGATCCAAATGATAACTTAGTGCCCAATCTTTGCCAAAGAGTCTTCAAAAAATGACTCATAAACTTGGTGTCTCTATCTGACACAATACTCATAGGTAACCCATGTATTCTTACTATCTCTTTGAAGAAGAGAGAGGCTATTTGAATAGCATCATTAGTTGTCTTGCATGGCACAAAGTGATCCATCTTGTTGAATCTGTCCACAACTACATAAAAACTATCCATGCCTTGTCTTGTCTTGGGTAACCCAACTACAAAATCCATACTCAAGCATTCCCATGGCCTACTAGGAATAGGTAATGGTTGATAAAGGCTTTCATTTGAAGAAGTACCTTTGGCCTTTTGACACACAATACAAATTTCCACATACCTTCTAACATCAAGGTTCATCCTTGGCCAATAATAGAATGTTTGAACAAGTTCTTGGGTCTTAGTGATCCCAAAGTGACCACTCAATGCACCATTATGATATTCCTGAATCAAATTCTCCCTAATAGACCCTCTAAGGACACATAACTGATTCCCTTTAAACAAAAGATCACTTTGCAATGTGTATTCAGCCTATTGGCTATGAAAATGATTCTTGTACTCAACACATACCTTGTAAATGTCTGCAAATTCTTCATCATCAACATATAGATCGTTGAAATGATCTATTCCCATGCTTTTAAACTGGGTTTCTTGGATGGTAAGATCTCTCCTACTCAAGGCATCTACCACCTTGTTGAGTACTCCTTTCTTGTGCTTGATATTGAAAGTGTAAGCTTGTAGGTATTCAACCCACTTCATGTGCTTGTGACTTAATTTCTCTTGTGAATTCAGGAAACTAAGAGCTTGATTGTCTGAAAAAACTATGAACTCCTTGGGAAGAAAATAGTGCCTCTATTTCCTTAAAGTCTAAACCAATTCATACATCTCAAGGTCATAAGAAAAATACTTCTTCTTGGCTTCACTTAACTTCTCTAAATGAAAATCCATTGGTATACCCTCTTGGCTTAGAACAACTCCAATAGCCACTTTGCTTGCATCACAATCTATGGTGAATAGCTTCTCAAAGCTTGGAAAGACTAAAATAGGTTGGGTAGCAATCTTTTCCTTTAACAACTTAGAGCTCTTGTTAGCTTTCTCATTCCATACAAACTTAGTCTTCATACCTCCTTTAATGGTGTCCAACATAGGAGCACAAATAGCACTAAATTGCCTTATAAACTTTCTATAATATTGAGTAAGGCCATGAAAGCTCCTTACCTCTATTGCCATCCTTGGAGTAGGCCAATTTATGATGGCTTCCACTTGACTAACATCCATTTTCAGATTACCATGTGATAGAACAAATTCAAGGTACACTTGCTCTATCTTGATGAACTCACACTTCTCCAAGTTGATCATCAATTTCTCATCATGCAACTTCTTGAAAAGAGTCTCAAGGTGTTGAAGATTCTCACCTCTTGTCTTGCTATAAATCAATATATCATCAAGATATACCACTACAAATTTTCCAATTTAATATTTGAGGACTTCATTCATGAGCCTCATGAATGTGGAGGGGGAATTAGATAGTCCAAATGGCATGACAAGCCATTCATACAAACTTTCATTGGTTTTGAAGGCCTTTTTTCACTCATCTCCTTCATGTATCCTAATTTGGTGATAGCCACTCTTCAATTCTATCTTGCTATAGTACTTAGCTTCACCTAGACAATCCATTAGGTCTTCAATCCTTGGGATAGGGAACCTATACCTAATGTTTATCCTATTAATAGGCCTGGAATCAGTACAAAGCCTCCAAGTTCCTCCTTTCTTAGGTGCAAGGATAGTAGGTATGACACATGGACTAACACTCTTTCTAATGAGACCTTGGTTTAGGAGTTCATGTATTTGTCTAGCAATTTCCTCATTTTGTTGAGGGTCATCTTGTAGGCTGCCTTATTAGGTAGGGTAGCTCCTGGTATCAAGTATATCCTATGACTTATGGATCTTTTAGGGGGTAAGTTTGATGGTTATCCATCACTTACTATTCCTTCATAAGTCTGCAACATGCTTTGTAACTCCTTAGGTAACTCTATCTTTTTGGTTGCCTTACCTTCATCCACCTCTCTTTGTCTTAACACCAATGCAAAACCAACTCCTTCACTCTCTTCCATGGCTTCTAAGAACTCTTTTTCACCAACCATGAGCACATTAGGACCTGTTGTCTTCACCTCTGCATCCTCCAATAGTGACTGAATTTTCAAAGTCACATTATCCTTCTTGAATGTATAGGAGTTATTCACTCCATCATGCATAGCTTGGTGTTTAAATTTCCATGGTCTACCTAAGATAAAGTGACATGCATCTATAGGTAACACATCACACAAAACTTTGTCCTTGTACCTTCCAATTGAGAACTCCACCCATGCTTGTTCATTTACTAACACATGTTGGCCGTTATTCAGCCATATGACCTTGTAAGGATTAGTGTGGGGTATCCTTGTCATGATTAGCTTGCTAACTACTTCCTCTAATACAATATTGTCAGTAGACCCTGAGTCAATGATTACTCTACATACTTTCCCCATCATCTTACACTTTATCCTAAACATGGATCTTCTTTGGCTTGGTTCTTCTTTAACTAGCTCCTTGATCAAAGTTCTCCTCATCATGAGGTTTTCACCTTCCTCTGATGTTAGTGGTACTTTAGAATGTTTCTCTACTAAATTTGTCTCATCATGAACTAAATTGGTTCTCTTATCACCTCCTTGAGAAGTACTACCCTTCTCTAGAAACCTATAGGCAGGGCATCCCATTTGATTGCAATGATAGCATTTCATATTGGCAAAATAATTGCCTCTTCCTTATCTACCACTTCTTCCTCTAGAACTTGAGTTCCTTCCTCTACCACATCTACTAGAGCTTCCATCTTGCTACTCAATGTACTTGACTTCTCCTTGAGCCCTTGATTCTAAACTCCTTCCACCATATCCACCTCTTTGTCCTCTACTATCTTTTCCTTTACCTCTTCCTTTGGAGGTTTTCTCTTTCTTTCTTTTGATTTTCTCGTCTATCTTCAAGGCCATTTGATAGCATTGGTGGATGGTTTTGAAGTTCACAAGACTCATGTCTTCTTGAATAGACCACTTAAGACCATTCAAATACCTAGCTAGCTTGATACTTTCATCTTCTACCACCTTTGATCTCAAACATAATTTTTGGAACTCTTCGGTGTATGCTTGGACATCCAAATCTTTTTGTCTAAGATTGTGTCTCCTCCTATGTAATTTAACTTCATAATCATTAGGTAGGTAGGTCTGCTTCACTTTAGCTACCATGCCCTTCCATGTAACTATATGACCATTTCAATCTTTTTCTCTTTCAATTTGCACAAACTTCCACCATGTGAGTGCTGGACCTCTCAATCTTGATTTAGCCACCATAAATTTTTGGGCCTCTGAGATACCATCACATTCAAAGTGATTCTCTATGTTGTCTATCCAATCCATAACTAAATTTGGATCCATTTGTCCACTGAATAGTTGCACACCCTCCAAAGCTTTTCCACTTAAGGCCTTTAATGCCTTCAAGAAGGGTTCCTGAGGAAAAATAGGGTCAAGGGTTGGAGCTTCCTCCTCCAATTATAATTCCTTTTCCCTTTCTTCTTTTTCTTCCTTCTGATCTATCTTATCTTTTACTTTATCATCTTTGTCTTGGACTTCACCCAAGAGTTGCTCCATTTGAGACAATCTTCCTCTTAGCAACCTATTATCCTCTTCTTGTTCCTCCACCTTCTTGGCTAACTCAATGTTAGTCACCATAGTTTTATCTTCCACTAATCCCACTTAAGTATTCTATCCTACTAATTCAGTAGGTTGCAAAATCAACCACAAGCTTGATCAAAACAAGCTCTGATACCAATATGATGTGAGTGTTCCAAGGTTTCCTTACAAGACTTCTAAGAGACCTAGCTTGTCTCTATCAATGATCCTAATCTCCTCTAGGATCTCCAAAAGCTTAGATGATTAACTAAGGCATTATCTATTTCCTCTCCAAGAGCCTCACTCCTTGTGCTTCACCTTGAAGGACACCATGTAGTTACTTCAATACTCCTCCTACACTTAGAAAGATCTAAGTGCCATCTCCTCACAAACATCCAATTTCATTTCAAGGGTGCCAAAATGTTGGAAACATTCCCAATGCTTCCATTTGGATCCATTTAGAAGGCTCTTCAAGCCCTTTTTCACCAAGTTCAAGATTTCACCTTGAGGAGGCCTAATTAGGCCTAAATCCTTGTAGCCCTTAACAAGGTGTTTTCTTTCTTTCTATTCAAAAATTTCCAAATGAACTACAAAAAAAATTATGGATTTTGATACCCTTTTAGATTTTATAAAGGATTCTACAAGTTTTGGACTCCTAAGTCTTTCGTACAAAGGATTCCTATATTCTAGGCCTATTAGGGCTAAAAGACCTATTTCCTAGGACTAGATTGAATTCTTGAATGAAACTCACTCAAATGGATTCATATGAACACAATCCTCATAACATGACTTGATATGTTTATATCCCACATGGAACTATACTTTTTTTGTATAGTACTTCAAACCCCTGCATAGAATCTTCAATTTATCACTATCTAACCTCTAACCGGGCACTGTCTGCTTGCTTAGGGCTTGACATTTAAAATAGAAAATTGACTCCTCTAGACTCCTACCTCTATATACATTATGTAAAAAGGCTCCACTAAAAATTCATCCACCTTTTTGAAGTTTCAAGGGTTGAATCTCAAGTGGGAGCCATGAAAGCTTAAACAGTCTAAAAGTAACCAGCACGCTGTCTTATTCAAAGTTATTTTCTCACAACTAGTAGACTACCTTAAAACACTCTGAAAAGAAAATTCTTAGAACATCCTACTCTACTTGAATCCAATGCTAATCCTCAAGCTTCAATCCATTGCAACATCATAAAACATGAAATAATAGTAGATTGTGCACGGTATATCCAGAACTCTCCTTGCTTGCATAACAAAAATGATGACATTACAATAATATCTAACTTGGGATTCGAGCCTCTATAAAACTTAGATGCCTTCCTCCATGTTTTTAGGCCTTTTGGTTAATCATCCACTCCTACCTTTGAGGGGATCCAATGTTGTCGAGTTGCATGCAACATTTTCCATTATTGCAAATGTTGTCATGACAACTTTGTAACAACATTTGGCATCTTTGTCTTTATGCCACCATCCTAACTTCTTGGACCTCTAAACCATGTAGCTTGAAGAAATAACTCCATTTATGGCATCATGGCATCTTTCTAACATCTTTTATGTGTTTAGAACACATTAATGACTCAAAATCCTAAGTCTAAGCTTCTAAGGCTAAACTATTAAAAACTACTAACAATGACTAATTAGTGACCTTAGTCCTAAGACTAACTCACCTAGTCCACATAGAAATGACCTTCTAAGGTCTAACCTAAAAACACAACTCATCTCACCATTTTGACTTGGCTAATGTTAGATACAAGCCAAAATATCATAAACTATGGAGGTTAGCCTAGGTGTTGTTGCACCATAAACCTTGGTTAAAGGAAAAACCTCGGTGGGTGTTAATACCCACTAATAATTGTACTTGTGTATTATGAACCTATTAATGTTTCGTATCCCTGTTAGGAGCTATCATTATAATGCATTAGTATAATGACCTTGTCAAGGGTTAGACCCTATTAGGAGTCTTTTATAATTAACCCTGCTAGGGGTGAGGACACATTGTCCAAGAGCTCACTGCTCAAATGGTGAAGGCTGCAACCTTCTGGATATCAGATACACACTATATCTACAAGGTGAATTGCTGCTATGACACTACTTGTCTGATCAATTCCTTTTTTGCACTGATGCTTTAACCTCTTGTAAAGATCTATAACATTCTTACTACTCTTTGCATACTTCTACTTCTATCTCATCTTCTTATCTCATAACATACTCAAATACAAAAGTGCATGTCTTATATATAGGCACAACCAAAACTTATTCACTAAGTCAGCCTATAACTAATTACATACAACACTTTGAAATGAATTGGCTCAAGCATGTTTACATACAATGAGATTTACATGTTTACAACACATTTATAATAGGCGCATAGCCTTAACAAAACAATATTATAACCGCTAATCAAAATACTTCCTATCAGTTGCATACTCTATTCTGTCCTACCACTCATTGACTGTGTCACTTCAACTCATTGTAACTTCTTCATACTAACTCATCTAATCATGCGTTATTAGACTTAGCATGATTATATATTCAAAATCTTATCTTCAAGGGTGCATGCCAAAACTCGATCATACACACGTGCATTGATGCTTTGTTCATCGAGTGCTTCACTAACTATCCAGTCTTCTATACTTAGCCAGATTCTGATCTTCTGAGTAAGTGCGCTAACACCAAAAATCCATATGAATTTGTTTCCATAATGACAACACTAATCTTAGTCATATACACTATTATAGTCAACTTTCCAACAATCTCCCCCTTTTTCATTAATGGCAACAAAGGAATATGGCAAATTTGCTAAACTACATCCATACACAAAATATTCAAAATCTTTCTAACATATATCATTATCACATACTCTACCTTATATATCCCTTCTACTACTCCATATTACTCTACTACCCCTTTGACATTAATGACAAAGGTGCTCAAAAATGAAACTATAAGTACTTACATAGTGAGTACATC
This sequence comes from Chamaecyparis obtusa, assembly GCA_027943335.1. NCBI lineage: Eukaryota > Viridiplantae > Streptophyta > Pinopsida > Cupressales > Cupressaceae > Chamaecyparis > Chamaecyparis obtusa. The sequence goes on from BSBK01005906.1 coordinate 817,630, forward strand.
CAAATATGTAATATGAAGGTTTGTAATTTCTTGCTACCAAAATGCCTTCAGTGCATCTACTATTTAGAGATGGGTGCATAGTGCATAAGTTAACTTCTCCATCTTCTCCAATTCTAAACTCAGACCTTGATCATATGTCACCATTGGGTCATCTATCTCCTTGATATTCTGATTGAGTACATCCAATGAGGGTGTAAGTGCATGTCTTAACTGTGCTTTCCTTGCCCTTATATGAGCCATTTCTTTTTCTGCCTTCGCAATGTTATGCACTTGTCCTTGGTAGACATTATTACACATATTTATATCTATGGAGGGATCTTCTACATATTTTCTTACTACTTCTATCATAGATTCAACTTCCTAAATCTTCTTGGAAAGGTCTAAATTAAATGTATCTTTATTCATACAATTAGCTATTATTTCCCTTCCTTTAGCTATTGTCTCCTTTAACACTGCTTGACCAACCTTGAGAGAATTAAGGTCAAGTGTAAAGTTACCTATCAATTAACTCAGCCTCTTCTTAAGATATTTCTTTTTTGCAATCTTGGACGTTGATTCCTTAAGACTTGATAAATTTTCTTTGAAGCTTGTTAGGATGGTGCTGATATCATCCATTGAATGAACTTTTATCACTTTCTTGTTCTCAGGAAGTAGGCTCTTTAGTATGCTTACTGATTCAACAAATAATGGATTTCTCATTAGTTGTTTCTCCTTTTCCTTCTCCATTGCTAACACACTTATTCTTATTAAGTCATCTTCTCCCCATTAATCTAAACTTGTTGTGTCAGGGGTCAAACTTGACAAAAATGACATTGAGGGCTTAGGGGTAAGAAGTGTGTTGTCCATTACTTCAGTTTTAACCTTCACTAGAATTCCAACAGAGGGCTCTTCTATAGGTTCATATTCATTTTCATCTTCTTCTTTCTCCTCTTCTTATTCTTCTCATGTTATGTCTTCAATCTGAACTTCTTCTTGCTGCTTGGGAATTTCTTCAGTGCATAAAATCTCTACTTTCTCAGTGCTCACAAATTCTTCCTCAAACTTGTCTAAGTCTTTGTCTGTCACCACTATGGATAGTTCTACATTATCTATCATAATTGTGTCCTCCTTGGTTTCAGGCATAGGCACAAAATCCTATGGACCTGTCATAGGTTCACTTGGGATCTTAGTGGCATTTTATTTCTCAGAGGGAACTTGAGTTATAGGCACAGATGATGGATGCATGTGTTGTTCCAAAAATACCTTCTCAAATGCTTTTTCAGTTTCCTTTGCAACCAACTCATAGTCCTTATTCATAATCTACAAATTTCTTAGCTTGGTTCTTAGGTGAGGCTTCACTGGATTCAACAATAACATTTTATCTTCTATTGAACAAACTTGGAGGTTATCATCTAAAGTCTTTTCCCTTATTCTGAAGTCTTCTTCTATTGCTTATCTCTTCAAGGAATCAATAATGTTCCATACATTATCTAGAATGACTGTCTTTAGTTCCAGAACTATCTTCTTCAACTTAATTATATGCTTTATTATCCTACTATGGATCTCAAATTTGTCAATATCATGATACTTTTGATCAAACTTAGCTATTTGATCAATTATGCCTTCATCTACAACTCTGGTTCTCAACACTTCTAGATTTGGTAAGAATCCTACCTCAGGAGGTGCTTGAATATTTCTGCCTTAGCTTCTTGTTGACCTTGCTGATGGATAGATTGTGCTAGACTGCTTCTTCCTCTTAGGCATCTTGATAGGCTCAAGAGGTGCTTGAGTGGACTCTAGATCAATAGTATCTATGGGCGCACGAGTGTTTTCTTCTATCTTTTTCTTCTTCTCCTTAGGGTCATCAATCTTCTCTATTTTGACTTCTAAAGAGGGTGTGATCTCAAGTTGCATTTCAACCTTGGCTTCCCTTACCTTATCTAGGTCTTCTTATGTTACACCATGGACTTTTAGTATCTGAGAGGTGATCTTTTATGCTTTTCTCTTGGTCACACCACTGTATAGGACTGAATCTACTTGTCTGCTATTCTCTTCATAGGTACCCCATCTTGGTTCACTAGGATCCTTAGGTGTTGATAATAGGAATTTTTCATAAGCTTCCAAAATATGTTCCTCCACTTCATAAGCAAGTGGATGAATCCACTTATTTATTGGCTCTACAGCTTCCATGCACGTGATGTCTATCTCTACCATGAAACAAATGTAGTCCTTATATTTCTCCACAATACTCTCAGGTATCCTATACCTTCTCTACATCTTAATTTTGAATGTTTTTATCTCTAATTCCATGTAGTCTTTCAAGTTGTTCTCAAATGATACCTTGAATTAAATTTATGGCATTGTAGGCAAACTCTTATCAAGATACAGATCAGAGACTTTATTGACTATATGAAAGTACATATAGATGATAAGTGACCCAAACCTAAATATATTTCTCTTATGATGTTTGATAGCCCTTAAGCTATCCATCAACTATGCGCACAAGATCTCACACAAGTTGAACTCTCCATTTTCCTTTACAATTTTGATGGCTGCCAGAATAGTGGTTGTGGACACACTATTAACTCTGTTTGCATGCTGACATTTGTAACCAAGTATCATTTCCATGAGCTTAATATCCTTTTCCTCAATCTTCTCTATGGTCATGCCACACTTATCACTCTGGGACTTACAAGCCTACTTTGCCAGTTTCTTGACATCCTTGCCAGTAGGGAGAATGGCACCTATCTTGGATAATCCTATCATCTCATAGATGAGGTCTGAAGTGATGTGAACTAGAACTTCTCCTATCCAAAATAGGTCATCATGAATTCTACTCAATAGGATTTTAATCTATTCGGATTCTTAAAACTCATATGTAGTCGCATACTCAATAATTGGGTGATTTTCAATGTGTACGAACTCATCCATGAATTTCATTTCTTGTTTCATCATTGATTCTAAGTGCGACCTTATTCTATCCAATCCTACCAGTTCCTTCTTGCAGTAAATGTATACGCATATGTCTTCTACGTGCATCACTCCCATAGGAGTTCTATAAAATGCTCCTTCAAGATCATCTAGGACTAACTTGAAAGGATGCTTCTTAAATATGTACCTCTTCCTTTCAGTAATATCAAACACAATTGGAGTGGCCATTACTTACTTGATTGATCACTTAAATAGGTTTCCAAGGGTTTCTAAACTATCACGTCTAAACAAGGGTTTCACAACCAACTTTCACACTTCTTCACTGATTAAACCAACTGCAATCCTTCAAATTTAACTGCTTGATCTCCTGTGCTCTCCAAAGACTAGATCTCAAATACAAATATGTAGATAAAGGATACCCGATGACTATAAAAAAAAATTTCTACAATTAATGCTTGCTGCCATAACCTAGAATGTAATGGAGAATTTCAATATTTGATTCTACTAACAATCAGGTAATGTTCTCTTTCATACTACATCAACTAGTATCTAGATAGATAAAACCAAAGGCACATACTCTAAGGGTGAGTATACCAGCTACGCAGGGGTATAGAGCTAATCTACTTCCCCCTATGACCATGAGGGTCATTTATCTAGAAGTACAAGGTGCATCCATTCTGGATTCATCCAATACATACTCATCAACATTATCCTTCTCTACTTCTATCCAGATCATGCTCGCATCTTCTGTGGCTTTCACAAACTTGACTTCTCCAGATTGATCCAAAATTGATCCTTGAGACTTATTGGGTCTTTCTTTTCCTTGCGCTCATGATCTGCAAAACTTTGAGATGTGTCCAACCTTGTTACAAGTGTGAAAAATAACTGGAGACCTTATATTCCTTGGCACATTGATGTGATTTACCATACTACACTTTTTAGCTAAGTGACCATTGTAATTTCATATTTGACATGTAATGTTCTGAGGACTTCTAACATTCTACTGAGGATGATTTCTCTGATTGTGTTGATTCTGATTTCTTTGATTTGATCTACAATTGATAGCTCTATGCCCAAACTTATTGCATGAATAACAATAACCTTTGAAAGGTCTTATCTCCTTACAATCTCTTTCTATGTGTCCATGCTTGTTACAGGCATAACAAGTTTTGTTTACTAGCTTGCACTTATCCTTAGATGTTTCTACTTTATCTTTAGTCTAATTTTTAGTCTTCTTGGCTTTTGTAGATTCTTTAGGAGCTTTCATTCTTTATTGCATAGCATCAATCTAAACTTGGGCTTCATTGTATCCAATACCATTGGTATCTCCTTTTAACTTTTGAGCATATAACTGTGACTCTATTAGATCCTTACTTGTGTGCAATTTGTCAATATGATTCTTTGCTTCAGTCAAGTCAGATTCCATCTACTTCTTAATGTTCTCTAACTCCAAATTTTTGATATTTTCTTGCCTCAATTCTTCATCCAACTTCTTATCTTCTTTGACCTATTCTTCATAGGCTTCCTGATTGTTAAATAGCTTTTCATCCAACTCTTCAATCTGATCCTTTAGAGATGTGTTTTCCTCATTCATCTTTTTGACCATTTTTCCTAAACCACTAACCTTTAATTTCAGTTCTTCTATTTCATTTTCAGATCTATCAAGATCTTCAAGGGCTACTTCAAGATTCTTCTTTAGATGTTTCACTTCTCTTGTATCCATGATCTCCTCAAGTGATTAAACTTATCTTTAGAGGACCAAAGCTCTGATACCAATTGTTAGGAATGGGAACACTAAGGGGGGGGGGGGGGGGGGGGGGTGAATCAGTGTTCTACAATATTAACTTTTGAAACTTAACTCAACTTAATTGTTGAACTGAATATTAAAGCATGTAAAGTAAACAACCATAACACATAACACTAGATATGATTATGGGGAAATCTTGGTTAAAGGAAAAACCCCAGTGGGAGTTAATACCCACTAATAATTGTACTTATGTATTATGAACCTGTTAATGTTCCTTAGCCCTATTAGGAGATTTCATTACAATGCATTAGTGCAATGAACTTATCAAGGGTCAAACCCTATTAGGAGTCTTTTATAATTAACCCTATTAGGGGTGAGGACGTACTATCTAAGAGCTCACTGCTCAAATGGTGAAGGCTGCAACCTTTTGGATATCAGATACACACTATATCTACAAGGTAAACTACTACTATGATACTGCTTGTTTGATTAGTTTCTTTTGTGCGCTGATTCTTTAACCTCTTGTAAAGCTCTATAACATTCTTACTTCTCTTTTCATACTTATGCTTCTTCTATCCCATCTTCACATCTCATAATATACTCAAATACAAAAGCACATGTCTTATATTGATGCAGTCAAGGATGGAGAATGTAATTAAGGACTATCCAAACTTGCAGCCAACACCAACACAATGGAAGAACACAACACCAAACAAGATCTAAAAGAAAACAAATATCTATATTCATCAACTAACTAATTACATGCAATGTGCCAGGCTATAAGGCCTTCCCAGTTACGGCCAAATACAAAGAAATAAATAGTTCTACAAGATCATGCAAGATCCAACACACTTCTCCTCAGCTATCCTAGGTCTACAACATAGTAGGACACTGGTAGGCACTCCAAGAAAGATCTAAACTAGTGCTCGCAAGCCACCAAGCAATCTTCTTGTTCCTAAGCTCGCAAGCTACTAACTCTGCTAGATCTAATATAACTCTAGATCTCTACTTCATAGATCCACTACCATCTGCTACTCCTTCCTCCTATTACCTAAAAAACAACCCAAAAATCTCCTTAAATACTAATCCAAAGCCACAAGTGGCTGGATAAAATAATTAACCCTTACAAACAAATATTAAATGCCAAACATTAGTCGACTCTCAAATAACCTTATAATAATTAAATTCTCCATGTCGGCCTCCAAATGGTCATCAAATCCACATAGAAGAATGCAACATGCTAGATCTAGGTCCCCACATGTCCAACGGTCAATACATAACTCAAGGAATGTGACCCAGATTAAATGCACCAGTCGTCCAAGCTGAATCTCCAAGAACACCCATCGGTAAGACAAACTACCAAGCATCAAGAAATATACCCAACAACCATACCAATCGAGCTCCTCAAGCATTACCAAGCACAAGAAATGTCGAGTCTCCTTCAATGACCAAGCTTCCTTCAGTGACCGAGTCCTCCAATGACCAATCCACTTCAGCAAATGAGCAATAGTCATAAACACTGAGACCCTATCGGTAACTGAGCACTGAGCAATAAAACACCAAGTCACCGAGTGACCAACATCCACTGAGATCCACCAGAACTTCCAACTGAGAATCACCACCAAGACTGAGAATCTATAGTCTTCTACTGAGATCACCGACCAAGTAATAGAACTCCATTAGAAATTTATCGATACTGCCAGAATCTTCAAGCATTGAGAAATATGCCAGGATGCCACTGCATCATATATAGAGGTACAACCAAAACTTATTCACTAAGTAGGCCTATAAATAATTACATACAACACTTCAAAATGAATTGGCTCAAGCGTGTTTACATACAATGAGATTTACATGTTTAAAACACATTTACAATAGGCGCATAGCCTTAACAAAATAATATTATAACCACTAATCAAAATACTTCCTATCAGCTGCATGCTTTGTTCTATTTTTTCGCTCACTGACTGTGTCACTTCAACTCATTGTAACTTCTTGATGAAGAGTGCTCCCCTTAATACAAATAGAGAAACAACAACAATAATATGCAAGAACAGAAAATTGGCTTCTTATTATCTCCACAAATGTGGAATTACAAACTTTCAAAATTACAATATGCAAAGCCACATGGGCATTCCCTTACAATATTTTGTAGGACAAAGCCTTGAATCAATACCTAGATCTACTACCCAGAACTGCCCTAGACAACACTACGGGCCTTCTTTATATAGGCAATTTCCACCGCCCGAGAAGGTTCTAAAAATTTAGCTCTTAGGGCCGACCAAACTTAGAATTATTTTATTTTACAATTTATTACATCAAAGTCGGCTCAAAATGAGTTTTGAAACCCAAACAGAAATTTTGAAGAAAAATTATTTTCCGCCATTTCAGGTGACCCAACTTCCGAAGACCATAAGTCATCACCCGTTGACCCAATTGGCTATTATAACCCCATTCTAGAAACGCCACGAAGCACTCTACAGGCTTGACTAGAGCCCATCACCCAAATTTTCAACCTCATCCAGGGCCTCTAAAACCTTCAAAACTGAGTTCAAAGTTTCTATACCCTGCTGCCAATACCGAAAATCTTCAATATCTTCAAAACTAGACCTGATCTAGCCATGAAACTTTGCTGGCAAGCTGATATGACTGAGATGAACCTCCACATGTAAAATTAGAACATTTTGAGATCGTAAGACCAACTTACTAAAAATAGCAAGTTTCCATAAATAGCAACTCTGCACAAGATAGCCCTTATTGAATACAAAAATAGAAATATTTTTGGGTGATGCAAGATTGCTCTTACACCCAGGATGCTCCTGCATCAGACACCCGGGGTAATTTGAGAAGTGACCCTGTCACGACTCAGGTGTGCAGAGGAAAACCTGATGGAATATGGATGAAGTGACTGAGAGGGGGGGGTGAATCAGTCAACCATAAAACACCTCACAATTATTTCTTTCCAGATCCCTTAGGATATCTTAAAGAATATTATCTGCTTTAGCACTCGGTAAATAGATTGCAGTAACTTTGAAGATGCAGAAAGTATTAGCAAAATATCTTTAGATATTCATCAGCACATGTATATGATTAAGATAGCAATTAAGAACACAAGAGACACAAGATTTAATGTGGAAACCCAATATGAGAAAAACCACCAATGTATCTAGATACTGATTTTCACTTTTCTGAAGTGATGCCCGGTTAGAAGCCAACCCGGTAAAAGGTTACAAAACACACTGTTAGGTGTGACCTTGTTAGAGGATTTAATCACCCTACTAGGAGTGGCCTGGTAAGAGGTCTTGAAAACAATTCAATGGAATTGTCACCTTGTTAGAGGATTTACAAAATGGTTGTTAAACCAACTCGGTTAAGAGATTTAGAATTCACTGTTACAATGGTAAAAAGGTAACAATGAAAATGACCTGTATAATAATGCAACTGCCTTGCTGATTACAGATCTCTATTTTGCATAAGTCTGATCCTTCTTGATCGAATAAATCTCTGCTGCACCTTAAGGATATCTGATCATCCTTCACAATTTCGCACACACCTTTTCTGCTTTTCTTCTTTTTATCTTCTGCTATGTTTCTTATTTATTTTTCACATTTGACCTTTTATTTATATGATTTTAGATTTTTCAAATCGACATTACTTAGCATAACAGTCGACTGAATTAAGCAAACTTTATTTGCAAAAATCCTTCAAGGGCCGACAGTGCTCGGTGACCATAACTTTTACAATCTTTCAGAGACCGAGGGAACCCAGTAAACACTGACAATCCTTTACCTTCGATTACCGACTGAACTTGGTAAGCACTAACTTTTCTTCGACAACCGACTAAACTCGGTAAACACTGAATTTCCTTTGACGACCGACTGAACTCGGTAAATGCTAAATTTCCTTTGATGACCGACTGAACTCGGTAAATGATGAATTTCTTTTGTTAACCGAGTGGACTCGGTAAGCACTGATTTTCTTTGATAACCGAGTGAACTCGGTAAGCACTAATTTTCTTTGTCTGGCAAACCGACTGAGCTCGGTAGGAACTGATTGCTGTGGACTATGACATTGTGTGACATCAACGACAATACATAATTTGAGTAGCAATTTCCTTCAGACAATTGTTTCCAACAATCTCCCTCTTTGGCATTGATGGCAACACAATATGTCATAGCATAAGAAATTTGAAAGAATTAGCTCGGTTTAGATTCAAATCTCCCTCTGTCAGCAAACTTCCTTTTTCCTGAAAATTCTTCCTTCTGATTATTGAAAATTTCTTGAAGTAATAGCAAAGACATAGCAAACACTCCCTCTTTGACAACACATGCCAAAGACAATTCACATAATACCGGTGTAAATTAATGTACCTCAAGTACTGATTCATATGCAATGATTCCTTCAATATGCTACATCAACAGGTTGATTTTCAATCATGTTCTGGTTGATGCATCACTAAAACTATATTTAGTGAGCCTTGGATAGGGGAATGACCCCTAACTTACCTCTTAGATACACAAATGCATCCTTAGGTAATGGTTTGGTGAAAATGTCTGCAATCTGCTCTTTTGTATGAATATATTCTAATCTGATTTCCTTGTCTTGCACCAATTCTCTGACAAAGTGATATTTAATAGCAATGTGCTTGGTTTTGGAATGCATCACTGGATTCTTCGAAATGTTTATTGCACTGGTATTGTCACAAAATATAACAACTGGTTCTTTGATTTCAACCTTCATACCTTCTAATAGCTGTTTAAACCAAACAATATTTGAATAGTTTACTGCAGCAGCAACATATTCTGCTTCAGCTGTGGATTGAGATGTGCAATTCTGCTTTTTACTAGTCCAGGATACCAGTCTTTTTCCAATAAAAAATGCTCCACCACTTGTGTTTTTTCTGTCATCAATGTTCCTTGCCCAATCAGCATCAATAAACACTTTTAAGTCTAGATTGCCTCCAAATTTATACCACAAACCATATTCTTCAGTTCCTCTTAAGTATCTTAAGATTCTTTTGATTGCCATCATATGATTTTCCTTAGGTTTTGCTGAGAATCTAGCTACTATACTGACTGCTAAGGCAATATCAGGTCTTGTATGTACTAAATATTGCAATTTTCCAATCATAGATCGGTATAGGGTCTGATCAACTTCTTTTGAATCATCATTTTTGGTAAGTTTCAATCCAGTACACATGGGTGTACCAACTGGTTTTGAATCTTCCATACCAAACTTCTTAAGTATTTCCTTAATGTATTTGGATTGAGTAATGTATATACCATTCCTGCTTTGCTGAATTTGAAGACCAACAAAGAATTTTATTAGACCAAACATAGACATTTCAAATTCTTTGTTCATTTGCTCTGAAAATTCTTTGCACTGATCCTCATTCCCTATAAATATAGTATCATCTACAAATATTTCTGCCAATACAATTTTGTCATCCGGTCCTTCTTTAATATACAGATTGTTGTTATCATTGGCTCTTTTGAAATTAATCTGAATCAAATAGTTATGGATTCTTTCATACCATGCTCTAGGAGCTTGTTTCAAACCATACAATGCTTTGTGTAACCTGCAGACCGTGTCCTTTTTATCTGGATCAACAAAACTTTCAAGTTGTTCAATGTAGACTTCTTCATCAAGAATTCCATTGAGAAATGCAGATTTTATATCCATCTGATATACCTTAAATCCTTTGTGTGCTGCATAAGCAAGTAGAGTTCTTACACCTTCTAATCTTGCAACAGGAGAAAAAATTTCTCCATAATCTATACCTTCTTCTTGAGAATAACCTTTACATACCAATCTAGCTTTGTTTCTAGATACTTGACCATCTTCATTCAGCTTATTCCTGAATACCCATTTTGTTCCAATTACATTCTTATCTTTAGGTCTAGGTACAAGAGTCCATGTTTTGTTCTTTTGTATTTGTTCTAATTCTTCATTCATTGCTTCAATCCAACTTTTATTTTCTAATGCATCTTTGATATTTCTAAGTTTAAAATCAGTAAGCAGACATGTACCTTTTAGCTTGCTTCTTGTCATAGTACCATCTGATTTGTTTCCAATAATTTGATCTGGTGTATGATGTCTTCTGACATATTTGGCTAGTATAGGTTCCTTGCTTTTTGAATGATTCATGCTGTTGTCTTCTAGGATCTCTTCTTCAGGTTGCTCGGGCTCGGTAGATATTTGCTCGGTAACTTCAGGCTGAGACTCAGTCTGAATTTCTTCCTGTGACTCGATTTGAACTTCTTCCTGTGACTCAGTTTGTGACTCGGTAACTGTGCTCGGCTCGGTAGATATAGTTTCCTCATTGATAGTTGTGTCTGCATGTTTCAGGTTCAATGTAAACGAATCTTCTGTAGTTCTCAGGTTCCCTTTTGCTTTCTTCCTCAGTCTTTTCTGCAAACTCATCAAATTTTACATGTATACTTTCTATGAATTTGTGAGTAGACAAATTTAGACATTTGTATGCCTTGCTTTTGCTAGAATATCCTAGAAATATTCCTTATCACTTTTCACATCAAATTTATTTCTTCTAGATTCTTTTAAGATATAACACTTGCTACCAAATATTTTCATGTAACTTACATTGGGTTTATAGCCATACCATAATTCATAAGGAGTTTTGAATGTGTCTTTCTTCAATTGTACTCGGTTCAAGGTATGAACTGCAGTGCTGATAGCTTCCTTCCAGTACTTTATAGCGATGCTCTTTTCTATCATTAGAGTTCTTGCACAATCCATAATAGATCTGTTTCTTCTTTCTGCTATTCCATTCTGCTCAGGAGTTCTAGGAGCTGATACCTGCCTTTTGATTCCTCTTTCAATGCAAAAATTGTTAAAATCATGGGAGATGAATTCACCACCTCTATCTGATCTTAAGCATTTCAATCTTTTCCCTATTTCCTTTTCCACTCTTGCCAAGTACCATTTGAACTTTTCAAATGCTTTTGATTTTTCTCTTAAATACACAACAGTCATCATTCTAGAATAATCATCAACGAAAAGAATAAAGAATTTATCTCCAGTATAGCTTTGTATTCCAATAGGTCCACATAAATTAGTATGCACAATTTCCAAAATTTCTTTAGACTGATAGTTCTTACTCTTGAAACTAGTTTTACTCATTTTGCCAATCTGACAATTCTTACATAGACCAGTATCAGGTTTCTTCAAAGTAGGAATGCCTCTAACCTTCTTGAATTTTCTTATTTTTATCATGTTATCAAAATTCACATGACATAACCTTTTGTACCATAGCCAACTTTCTTCAATTTGAGCAATAAAGCATGAATATTCACCGAGATCAAGATAAAATAAGTTACCTTTTGTTTGTTTGCCTGATCCAATGAGTTTTCCTTTTTCATCCAGCAGTCTTGCTTGACCATTCATGAATTCAACCTTGAAACCAGTGTTGATTAGTTGTGCTACACTTAGAAGATTATGTTTTAGTCCTTCAACCCAATAAGCATTATCACATATGATTTCTTTGGTTAATGAGATTCTTCCCTTTCCTTTTATACAACAAGGTTCATTGTTTCCAAATCTTACATTGCCACTATCACAGTCTTCTAGATATTCAAATTTTGTCTTGTCACCAATCATGTGGTGTGAACATCCACTATCTATTATCCATATATCATCTTTGCTTATATGATAAATAAGTGCCATCTTATCTTCATCATCATCAGATTCATCTTTTATAGCAATAAAGATAATTTCTTCTTCACTATCATCAGAATCTTTAGCCATAAAACATGTTTTCTTACCTTTATCCTTGAATGATTTGAAATTCTTTTTGCCATAGTACTTGTGACTTCTCTTCTCTTCCTTGACTTGCTTGTTTGGACACCTAGCTGCAATGTGTCCAATTTCTTCACATGAAAAATAGATTAAAGGAGTTTTACCTTTATATTTACCTTTCCCTTTAGAGTACTTCTTTGCAAGTAATGCTTCTACAATTTCAAGATCACTATCAGAAATTTCTTCTGATACTTCTTCACTTTCTAACTGAACTTCTTTAATTTTCTTGTTCTTCTTTAGTGAAACCTTGGCCTCAAATGCTGATTCAATATTTTTGGAATTTGGAACATAGTTATCATAGTTGTCTAATTCAAAAGCTGTCAATCTTCCAACTAAAGCATCCAAAGTTATATTGTGGTTTGTTTCACATCTTCTTTCTTGAATAGCTGATACTCTTATTGCATAAATAGAGAGTAATGTTTTGAGTACCTTACTTATAACAGTTTCATCAGAGATTGTTCCTCTAGAAGCTCTAATTGCACTTACACTTGCTTTGATTCTTTCAACATATTTTGCAATATTTTCATCTTCCTTCATATTCATCTTGTCAAACTGTCCTCTTAGGCTTTCTGCTTTGGCTCTTTTCACATTTGCATCACCACCATATATTTTCTTCAGTGTCATCCACATTTCATATGCAGTAGTGCATTCTTTAATATCATCAAATTCTTCATAGCTGAGAGCAGATGCAATGTCTATCATCATGGTGTTATGAGTCTTTTTCTCTGCAATGTCTTCAACAGTTAATGCACCAGTAGGAACTGTGTATTCTTCATCAATGTATTTGCATCCTGAATCACCAATGGAAGCCAGATGAAGTCACATGAGACCTTTCCATGCTGAAAAGTTATCTATGTTGAGCTTTGGAATTTCCCTCTTGTAAGACATCTTGATCTTTAGCTTAGGTCCTTGAAACCCTTCCTGCAAGCACCAAAAGCTCTGATACCAATTGATGGAATATGGATGAAGTGACTAAGAGGGGGGGTGAATTAGTCAACCATAAAACACCTCAAAATTATTTCTTTCCAGATCCCTTAGGATATCTTAAAGAATATTATCTGCTTTAGCACTCGGTAAATAGATTGTAGTAACTTTGAAGATGCAGAAAGTATTAGCAAAATATCTTTAGATATTCATCAGCACATGTATATGATTAAGATAGCAATTAAGAACACAAGAGACACAAGATTTAACGTGGAAACCCAATATGGGAAAAACCACCAATGTATCTAGATACTGATTTTCACTTTTCTGAAGTGATGCCCGGTTAGAAGCCAACCCGGTAAAAGGTTACAAAACACACTGTTAGGTGTGACCTTGTTAGAGGATTTAATCACCCTGCTAGGAGTGGCCTGGTAAGAGGTCTTGAAAATAATTCAATGGAATTGTCACCTTGTTAGAGGATTTACAATATGGTTGTTAAACCAACTCGGTTAAGAGATTTAGAATTCACTGTTACAATGGTAAAAAGGTAACAATGAAAATGACCTGTATAATAATGCAACTGCCTTACTGATTACAGATCTCTGTTCTGCATAAGTCTGATCCTTCCTGATTGAATAAATCTCTGCTGCACCTTAAGGATATCTGATCATCCTTCACAATTTCGCACACACCTTTTTTGCTTTTCTTCTTTTTATCTTCTGCTATGTTTCTTATTTATTTTTCACATTTGACCTTTTATTTATATGATTTTAGATTTATCAAATCAACATTACTTAGCATAACAGTCGGCTGAATTAAGCAAACTTTATTTGCAAAAATCCTTCAAGGGCCGATAGTGCTCGGTGACCATAACTTTTACAATCTTTCGGAGACCGAGGGAACTCGGTAAACACTGACAATCCTTTACCTTCGATAACCGACTGAACTCGGTAAACACTAACTTTTCTTCGAAAACCGACTGAACTCGGTAAACACTGAATTTCCTTTGACGACCGACTGAACTCGATAAATGCTGAATTTCCTTTGACGACCGACTAAACTCGGTAAATGCTGAATTTCCTTTGTTAACCGAGTGGACTCGGTAAGCACTGATTTTCTTTGATAACCAAGTGGACTCGGTAAGCACTAATTTTCTTTGTCTGGCAGACCGACTGAGCTCGGTAGGAACTGACTGCTGCGGACTATGACATTGTGTGACATCAACGACAATACATAATTTGAGTAGCAATTTCCTTCAGACAATTATTTCTAACAAAACCAGGATGGTTAACCTCCTCCTTTGTTAGCCATGATGAATCTTCAATAGGTCATCCTTTCCATTTGACCAAATACTCTTCATATGTCCTGTTCCTTGTGCTTCTGCCAACACAACTGTCCAGTATGTCTTCAATCTCCTTGATATCTAAACTGGTTGCTGGAATACTCCACTGTGCTGCTGCAACCTCATCTTCAACACCTCCTTCATGATACTATGTCAAATCTAAAATGTTAAACACTAGTGAAATGTTCAGCTCACTAGGCAATTCTACCTCATATGCATTTCCTGAATCATGCTTCTTCAACATCTTACATGGTCCAAACTTCTTCATTTTCAGCTTGTTATATGTACCAACCAGAAATCGCTCCTTCCACAAATGAACCATGACTTCATCGCCAACCTAAAATTCCTTATGCCTCCTTTTCTTATCTGCCTTAGCCTTATACTGCACATTCATCTTGGTAATATGCTTCCTCACCTCCTCATGGATGTTGTTCAAGTGTTCTGCAAAATCCTCAGCTTCAACACTACTTATTTCTCCTTCATCTATATTTCTCAATTCAGATGCATTTCTTGGACTACTTCCATATACAATCTGGAATGGTGATTTACCAGTGCTCCTATTGACAGAATTATTGTATGCAAATTTTGCCTGTGGTAAAATCAAATCCCATCCTATTGGCTTATCTCCAACCAAACATTTCAGCAGATTTCCCAAACTTCTATTCACCACCTCTGTCTGTCCATTAGTCTGTGGATGATGTGATGAACTGAACTTCAAATCTATCTTCAACTTCTTCCACAATGTCCACCAAAAAAATCCAACAAACTGAGTATCTTGATCTGAAACTATGGTCTTTGGCAAACCATGTAGTCTCATCACTTCTCTGAAAAATAATTCTGCTACATGAACAACATCATTAGTCTTCTTACAGGGAATGAAATATGTCATCTTCAAAAATCTGTCAACCACCACAAAAACTAAATCATGTCCCCGCTGTGTCCTCAGTAAACCAAGAATAAAGTCCATACTGATATCCTCCCGAGGCTTCTCTGGTATAGGCAATGGCTGATACAACCCTATATTCTGCTTCACTCCTTTCACCATCTGACATACTCTGCAACTCTGTACAAACTTCTTCACATCTTGCTGCAATTGTGGCCAATAATAATTTTCACTAACCAAAGCAAGGGTTTTATCATGATCAAAATGTCCCACCAATCCTCCACTATGCTTCTCCTTGATGAGATTCTCCCTCATAGAACTTCATGGAATGCACAACTAACTCCCTCTGAATAGCATATCATCCTGGATGATGAAATCCAACCATTTCATCCTATCTAGAGTAATAGGTTCTATACAAGCTTTCCAAGCTTCACCAAAATCAGGATCCTCTGGATACAAATTCTTGAGTTCCTTGAACCCAACCACCTCAATCTGCATCTCTGTCAGCAATAGTTGCCTTCTGCTAAGAGCATCTGCAACCCTGTTAGACTTTCCACTTCTGTGTTTCAAAACAAATGTATAACTCTGCAAAAACTCAACCCATTTCAAATGCCTCTGATTCAACTTTCCTTGACTATTCAAATATTGCAAAGCTTGATGATCAGTATACAAAACAAAATCCTTAGGAAGCAGATAATGTCTCCACTTCTTTAATGCCTGAACTATAGCATAAAATTCCTGATCATAGATAGAATATTTTGTCTTGGCATCATTTAACTTCTCACTGAAATAAGCAACAGGTTTACCTTCTTGGCTCATAACAGCTCCTATTGCAGTACCACTAGCATCACAATCTACTTGAAACACCTTATGAAAATCTGGAAGTGCTAAAATAGGTTGTTCTGTAACTTTTTGTTTCAACAATTGAAAACTCTTTTCTGCCCCATTAGTCCACTTAAACTCTTTTCTATCCCCTCTCATTGTTTCAGTCAAGGGTCCACAAATACTGCTAAAATTTCTGATAAACTTTCTGTAAAAGCTAGCCAAACCATGAAAAGATCTTACCTCAGTAGCACTCCTTGGAGTAGGCCATTCAAGGATAGTCTGTACCTTCTTTGGGTCCATTTTTAGACCTTCTGCTGAAACTACAAATCCCAAATACACTAACTCTTTCTTCACAAAACTGCACTTCTTCAAATTAATCAACAATTTCTCATCTCTCAATTTCTCAAACACCATACGAATATGCATCATATGTTCCTCTAATGTCTTGCTAAAAATCAAAATATCATCTAGGTAAACAATGACAAACTTACCCAAAAATTCTTTCAGAACCTCATTCATGAGCCGCATGAAAGTGCTCGGTGCATTGGTTAGCCCAAAAGGCATGACTAACCACTCATACAGTCCTTCCTTTGTCTTGAAGGCAATCTTCCATTCATCTCCTTCTCTGATCTGAATCTGGTGATATCCACTCTTTAGATCTATCTTTGAGAAATACACAGCTCCACTCAAACAATCCATAATATCATCCATTCGTGGCAATGGAAACCTATACTTGATTGTGATCTTGTTTATTGCTCTGGAATCTGTACACATCCTCCACTCTCCATTCTTCTTTGGTGCTAATACCGCTGGTACAGCACAGGAACTTAGACTCTCGAATCAACCCCTTCTGCAATAACTCGTGTACTTGTCTGTTCAACTCTTCACTTTCTACTGGTGTCATTCTATGTGCTACCTTGTTTGGAAAACTGGCTCCTGGAATCAAATCCATCTGATGACTGATCTTCCTTACCGATGGTAATCCATCAGGTACATTATCAGATACAATATCCTGAAACTCATTCAACAAATCTGCAACCTCTACAGGTACATCCTCTACTTCTTCTTTACCAACTTTTGGAATTAAAGCAAAACACACATGCTCATGCCTCATACCATCTAAGAATTTTCTTCCTACAAAAAATGTTATTTTTGCATTACCACATACCTTTTCTTCGGTCTCCTTCAATGGCTTTAGCTTATGTCGCAGTTCATCCTTTGTCAGGGAATAGGTATTCGCATGACCATCGTGTACAACACATCTGTCAAACTGCCACGGTCTACACAATAACATATGACATGCATCCATAGAGATGATATCACATAGTACCTCATCTTGGTACCTACCGATCTTGAACTTTACCAGGCACTGTTCACTGACCATGACCTTGTGGTCATCCTACACCTAGGCAATCCGATATGGATGTGGGTGTTTCTATCTCTTGAGCTTCAACTTTGTCACCATCTCTTTTGACACCAAATTGTCAGTGCTTCCACTATCGATAATCACATCACAACATTTACCCTCACACTTGCATCGAGTGTGAAATAGGCTCCTTTGTTCAGGTTCATTCTCACCACTCAGCAAGACTCTTTTGTTAATTAGCGTTTCTCCTCTTTCAGCATCTTCAGAATTTGATGATCTAGCATCTTCATCTACATGTGCAACTCTAGCTTGGCCTTTACTTCTTCTATCTGTTCTACCTTGGCACTGAGGACATTCAAATTCCCTATGACCTTCTTCTCCATAGTGAAAACATGTTCCACAGAAGCCTCCTCTTCCAGATCCTTGTCCTCTTCCTCTTCCTCTCTGATCTCTATTACTCTAATCCTGGAAATGATTGGAATTATTTCCTCTCTGATTCTGACTACTACTAGCCTCATCCTTCTTTTTCAGATCTTCATTTCGGCCACCATATGACCGTCTGCCAGATCTTCCACCATGACCTCTTCCATTTTGTCTGCTCTCAAACTTCTTGGTCAGCTTTTCCTCTACTTTTAAGGAAAACTGGTATGCCTCCTCAATACTGTTCATTCGAACGAGATTCAACTCCTCCTGAATGCTTGGCCTTAACCCATTAAGGTATCAGGCAACTTTCTCCTTATCAGCTTCTGCATGGCCTGTTCTGATGAGGAGTCGATAGAACTCCTCTGTATACTCCTGAATAGATCTTCCTGCTTGCTTCAAACTTTGCATTTTCTTTAGTAGGTCAAGCTCATAATCAACAAGAATGAACTATCGCTTTAATTTATCCACCATTCGATCCCATCTTGTGATTTTATCTTTCCCTCTTCTATTTCGCTCCAACTGAATTTCTTGCCACCAGATCTTCACATGACCTTTCAATCTGGCCTTCGCAAATTTGACCCTATCAAGATCCTCAACATCTTCATACTCAAAATATTCCTCACATTCATTGATCCAGTCGATCAATTCCTCAGGGTGAAGATTTCCAAAAAATGTAGGAACCTCAATCTTAGGTCTTTTCCCAATCTTGAAAATTGCCCGAAAAAGTCTTTCTTCCTCTTGGTTCACAATTTTAGCTTCTCCTTCTTGATATTCTTCTTCAGCTTCATCCTTGCTTTCGTCTCTAACATTAAGATTCATTCCTCTGCGAATCTCTTCTTGCAATGCTCACACTTGTCTCTGCAGCTCTCTAACCTCAGGTGTCACAGCACCAGCTCTTCTACCACGTTCTCTTCGTGGAGGTATTTTCGTGATGCGCACTAAAACCCTAACCACGGTCCTAGTGCAAACTACCTCATAGTCGGCGATCTATTTACACACTCAAGAACTCCTACTCTGATACCACTTGATGAAGGGTGCTCCCCTTAATACAAATAGAGAAACAACAACAATAATATGCAAGAACAGAAAATTGGCTTCTTATTATCTCCACAAATGTGGAATTACAAACTTTCAGAATTACAATATGCAAAGCCACATGGGCATTCCCTTACAATATTCTATAGGACAAAGCCTCGAATCAATACCCAGATCTACTACCCAAAACTGCCTTAGACAACACTACGGGCCTTCTTTATATAGGCAATTTCTACCGCCCGAGAAGGTTCTAGAAATTTAGCCCTTAGGGCCGACCAAACTTAGAATTATTTTATTTTACAATTTATTACATCAAAGTCAGCTCAAAATGAGTTTTGAAACCCAAACAAAAATTTTGAAGAAAAATTATTTTCTGCCATTTCAGGTGACCCAACTTCCGAAGACCATAAGTCATCACCCGTTGACCCGATTGGCTATTATAACCCCATTCTAGAAATGCCACGAAGTGCTCTACAGGCTTGACATGCACGAAGCACCTGTCACCCAAATTTTCAACCTCATCTCGGGCCTCTAAAGCCTTCAAAACTGAGTTTGAAGTTTCTGTACCGTGCTGCCAATACCGAAAATATTCAATATCTTCAAAACTAGACCTGATCTAGCCATGAAACTTTGCTGGCAGGCTGATATGACTGAGATGAACCTCCACATGTAAAATTAGAACATTCTGAGATCGTAAGACCAACTTACTAAAAATAGCAAGTTTCCATAAATAGCAACTCTGCACAAGATAGCCCTTATTGAATACAAAAATAGAAATATTTTTGGGTGATGCAAGATTGCTCTTACACCCAGGATGCTCCTGCATCACTTCTTCATACTAACTCATTTGATCATGCATTCTTAGACTTAGCATGATTATATATTAAAAATATTATCTTCAAGGGCACATGCCAAAACTTGATCATACGCATGTGCACTTATGCTCTGTTCATCGGGTGCTTCACTGACTTTCCAGTCTTCCATACTTAGCTAGATTCTGATCTTCTGAGTAAGTGCGCTGACACCAAAACTCCATATGACTTTGGTGCCATAATGACAACACTAACCTTAGTCATATACACTAGTATAGTCAACTTGCCAACACACTTTGTAGTCTTTCCAAAATCAAATAAACATGCAAAAAACAAACAAAGGAAAGGCTCTTAGTGTTTACCTATGATTTTTTGTCTCAGAGAGAACCCCTATCTTCTACAACCAAGCCTTCACAATCTCTTTCTTTAAAACAAATAAACTAGCATGACATGATTTAAAGATACTCACATACCTGTGAAGTATGGAAAATATTTGAGCATTAATTGAGGAGTGATACTGGAGTGGGGCATACATCATGACATAACACTTCTCTACCAATAGAATTCAGGAAATTGTTCATGTCATTATTTATTTCCCTCTAACACCAACTCTTTACACATGTCGGGAATTAATCATATTAGTTTGCATTGCCATCCCAAACCACGCATGTAGCCGCTAGATTCCCAAGGCATGACGTACCATCATTATGATGATTTCTTATCTGGAATATCACATAACTTGTCACCTCAGCTACCAATCCTCTTTGAGTACAAAAATAATTTCTTTGAACCTCTTTGAACTGCTTTGAGTCGAGGTACAAAGTGGCTCAAAGTGGTTTGCAATTTTATCATGACTTACTGAAAAATTTCACCTACAGGTACAAGTGTTAGATAGAAATTACTTATTGAACCTATTTGAAATACTTTGAACCAAGGTACAAAGTGGTTCAATGATGAATTAAGGCCACAAACATTTAAAATTAGAAAGACCGATCATACATGACATATTTAAAGCAACATGATGAACATCATGGGGAAGTAACCACGTGCATGTGATATGAACTGAGAATGAGAGAAAAGATTTTCAAAATGAATACAAGGGTCAAAGACACTTATACAAGGTGACTCATATGTATACTAGCATAAGCCTAAACCATTTAAGCCTAAAGTTGAATCTAAGGCATCTAAGAAGAGATTCAAGGAAAATAGTAAAGGACCATCAAAGAAGAGAATGAAGGATGACAATGATGAATGAACAGAATCAAATGATTCTAAGAAAAATATTTGAATAGAAGGAGCTAAATAAGTGAATCTAGTGATTGATAAAGTGCCTACTAAAGTCATATATATTAAGCAACCTTTTTCAGTTGATGATGTATTAAAGAAGGTAGTTGTTCATGGTATTTTAGTTGAAGTGAAAAATTATTATAATAAATTTGATGAAGATGAAAAATTAAAGCTAGAAGGAGTAATGTAGTATTTGAATAAGATCAATAGAGAACTTTTAGAGATCAAAGGGAAAATCCTTGATGATCTATTTGATAAGATTGAAGAAAGGAGACTGACAACATTAGAATAGGATAGAAGGATTAGAGAATGAGTTATTAGAAGACATTGCCCAATTATTTCTTGTTGAACCTTATTTTTACAAAAAGTAATAGTAGGGAGATGTGATGCAAACCCCTCTCTTGAAAGAGTACAATAGAGTTTCTTCCAAGGTTCTCAGTGGTCATGGTACACTTGCATGGAGACTCAATTGAAGATGAATATGAAAGTTCACAAGGAGGCCTTTGTTGGTTCATTTCAAATTAGGCTGAAGCAATGGATCTACAAGAACCTTTTTTTGTATTTTATAATTTTTGGATGTATGCAATTCCTAAAAATGTAATTTTAATTAACAAAACTAATATGAATTCTAAACTTAGCTGATTTCCAAGAAATATCAAAATATTGAGTAACAAGAAATTTCAAGAAAATGATTGAAAGAAAATTAATTCCCTAAGGGACATCAATCATCAATAAACCAAACTTGTGAATTAAACACCAAAGAGATGGAATACCCACAAAGCATAAATTAGATAAACTCACAACTCATGTTTTTGTAGATGAAATCATCAATGGAATTGTGTTAAGATGGAAGATTTCTCAAAATTTATCAAATCATGCAGCTACCCAGATGTATGCACACATGAGACAAATTTCACCTCAAGCACAAATAGTAATAATCTCTCCAATAATTCATCACAACAAATAGATTTAATTATACTCAATACCAAACTAATGAATTGTAGAAGCATTCACCATAAAAACACAATTGGCTCTTTGAAATTATGAACATAGATTCATGAATTTTGCATAGATAGAATATTTCTCACAACATGAATGAAGCACCAACTATATATTGTTTCTATTTCAAAAGTTTTAGAAAGTTGGCTATACTAATGTATATGACTTAATATAGTTTTGTCATTATGGCAACAAAGTCATATAGTAGTTTGGAGTCAGCGCACTTAATGAGAAGATCAGAAATTGATTAAGTGTTGAAGACTGGACAGTGTACAGAGTTCCTACGGCTCAGAGCATCAGCGCACATGCATATGGAAGAATTATGGTATGCACCCTAGAAGTTACATCTGTTGGACTATATTCATGCTTAGTCTATGAGCGTATGATCCGATATGCAAGTATGAGAAAGATACAGGCAGTTGAAGTTGCACAGCCAATGTGTGCCAGTGAAGAACAGAGTAAGTAGCTAATTGTTATCATTTTGAGTTGCAGCTATATTCTAATGATGTAAAGGCTATGTGCCTATTTTAATTAGGTTTTCGACATGTATATATGTTTGATTGTAAACATGCTTAAGCCAATTCATTTGGAAGCATTGTATGCAATAGGTTTAAGGGACGACCTAGTTGTTTATTTTGTATGCGCATATAAATATGAGATGCACCCATTGTATTTGGTATGGAAGATTAGATAGAGTTGTGATAAGTAGAGAAAAAGTGTGTGAAGAGTCTATAAGATGTATTAGAGCTTTGCAAGAGTTCAAAGCATCAGCACATCAAAGGAACTAAGCTGACAAGCAATGTCACAGTGACAGTTCATCCAGCAGATATAGTGTGTATCTCAGATCAGAAGGTTGTAGCCTTCACCACCTGAGCAGTGAGCTCTAGGATAGTGCATCCACTCCCCTAATAGGGACTATTGTAAAACACTCCTAATAGGGTCTGACCCTTAACAAGTTCTACTGTACTTAATACATTGTAAAGAAACTCCTAACAGGGTTAAGGATCTTCTAGCAAAGATCACTGAACACTAGTACAGAATATTAGTGGGTGTCAATTCCCACCGGGGTTTTTACCTATTTGGGTTTCCCTATAACCATATTGGTGTTATGTTTTCATTTCATGTTTCATGTTTATGTGGATGTTAATTTTCTTACTTAAGCATTTAAGTTCAGTTTAAAGATTAAAGTAAAAAGATAAATATACACTGAATGCTGATTCATCCCCCCCCCCCTCTTAGTGTTCCCATTCCTAACAATTGGTATTAGAGCTGTGGTCTTTAGCAAAGAATTTTAACCACTTGAGGAGATCATGGACAAAGCAGAAATGAAACATCTAAAAAGAAATCTGGAAGCTGCTCTTGAACACCTGGACAAATCTGAAAGAGAAATTGAAGAACTAAGGGAAAAACTCAGTGATGCTCAATTAGTCATCAAAAGGCTAAGGAAAGATTTGAAAGAATGCTCTACCAGTGATCTAGGGACAATGGTCAAAAATCTAAATGAAGAAAATAAATCCTTAAAAGAACAAATTGAAGAATTTGATGATAAGCTGACTAACAATCAGGAAGTCTATGATGAACAGGTCAAAGAGAACCTTCAACTAAATGAAGAATTGAGGCAAGAAAACATGGAGTTATTAGAACTAAGAAATAACAAGGAAAGCTTGGAATCTAAATTGAAAGAGGCTAAGAATCACATTGATAAATTACACACTAGTTCTGATTTAATATAATCTCAGTTATATGCAAGAAGAGCTAAAGGAGATACTAGCTGCATTGGATACAATGAAGCACAAAATCAGATTGATAACATGCGAGCAAGAATGAAAGCAACATAAGGCACCTCACATGCTAAAGAGACTAGAATTCAGACCAATGATCATACTGAACCACCTAAGAATGAGCGCAAGCCTATAGACCGCACCTATTATGCATGTAACAAGCATGGACACATAGCAAGGAACTGTACATAGGTAAGACCTTTCAATGGTTACTGTTATTCATGCAATAAATTTGGTCATAGAGCTATGAATTGCAAGAAAAGTCAAAAGAATAGGACACATAATCAAAGAAATTAGAATCAATCAAATGTAAGAAGCTCTCAGAATGTTACATGTTAGATATGTAACTATAATGATCACTTAACTAAACAATGTAAGATGGTGACCCATGTCAATGCACCGAGGAATATAAGGCCTCCACTCATTTTTCACTCTTGTAACAAGGATGGACATATCTCAAAGTTCTGTAGATCAAGGACACAAGGTTAGGAAATCCCTAAAATGAAAAAATAACTAGTATTGGATTCTAAAGGAGAAGTTAATTTTTTAAAAGCCTCAGATGATGCAAGCTTGATTTGGTCAGAAAGAAATAAGGACAAATTTGATGAGTATGTATTGGATGCATCCATAGTGGATGCACCCTCTACATCTGGATGAATGGCCCTCAAAGTCATAGGGGGAGCTAATTTAGCTCTAGACCCATGCGTGGCTGGTATACTCACTCTTTGAGTATGTGCCTTTGGACTTAAGCTTTTGGAAACTAGACAAACCTTCGTGCAAGAGCACACTAGCTAATTATTTACAGAATGAAAGATAGAAATTTCCAAGTGATAGCCTGGTTTACGTGGCAAGCATTAATGGTGGAATTATCACTTTAAGTACACAGAAATCTTTTTGATTACTCATTGCATTCGAATTCAGAGTGATTGGAGAGAAGAAAGAGATTTAGAAGTTATTGTGAAGACTTGCAGATTGATCTATCAGTGATTAATAGTACATTTGATTGGTTACAAAAACCCTAGTTCATCGTGCTGATTCAAAAGTCTTTAGATTATCTCAGAGAAATATGATGATACTCCCTCTGCACCCAAGGAAACTATTGACCCTACTACTCCTCCAAAGTATAAGACAATGGCAAAGAGAAAGAAAGAGGTTGGCACCAGTCATCCATCCTTGCGAGCAACAAGAAGTAGAAAGAACACTCAAGCTCCTCCTGAGGTAGGTTTTAGACCTAGTTTAAAAGTGGTGAGTACAAGAATCATAAATGAGGGAAGACTGGATCAAGTAGGGAAGTTCTATGATAAATACAATGAAATTGACAAGTCAAAGATTCATGGCATAATCATAAAGCATATGATCAAGTTCAAAAGGATAGTCTTGGAACTAAAAACAATTATTCCAGAAAAAGTTTGGAATATCCTAGAGTCATTGAAGAAACAAGCCATTGAAAAATATTTTAGGATAAGAGAAAAGCTCCTAGATGAAAGTCTACCAGTATGTTCCTTAGAAGAAAAATCACTACTGTTAGATCTAGTGAAGCCTCGCCTCAGGACCAAGACAAGAACATTGAATATAATGGATAAAAAATATGAATTAGTTGCCAAAGAAATAGAGACAACCTTTGAAAAGGTCTTTTTTAATAGACACATGTATCCACCTTCTATGCCCAAAGCACAAGTATCCATAAAGGAAGTCAAGATGGCAGAGCCCACTAATGCATTAGTAATAGGTCCTCAGGATTCAATGCCTGCAATGGAAGCACAATCAGAGGTAGATAGGTTTGCACCTACTACAGAGTCACAAAAAGATAGCACAATTATCATTGATAATGTGGAGATAGCCATGGTGGCCACAGATAAGGATCTGGACAAGTTTGAGGAATCTTTTGTCAGCACTCAAGAAGCTGAAATTCTTTGTGGTAGCAATTCTCCAAATCCACAAGAAATTTTGATTGAGGACATCACATAAAAAGAAGGAGAAAAGATAGAAAAAGAAAAAGAAAATAAAGAAAATAAAGTAAGACTTAAGCAAGAAATAATGGACAGCACTCCCATCAATCCATCACCCTCTGCATTTTTGTCAAGTTTGACACCTAACGCAACCAGTCTGGACTCTTGGGGAGAAGAAGATCTGATAAAATTCAGCATCCTAGCCATGGAAAAGGCCAAAGAAAAATAAGTGATGAGGAATCCCCTCCTAGTAGAATCAGTAAACATTCTGAACAATTTGTTGCTAGAGGACAAGAAAGTGTCAAAGATACACTCTGTTGATGATGTGAGTATAGTCATCTCACATTTCAAAAGTAATTTCTCAAGCCTTGAAGAATCTGCATCCCTAGTTGCAGAAGAAAAGTACCTAAAGAAGAGGTTGAGTGAATTAATGAGAAACTTTTCACTTGACCTAAGCTCACTCAAGACTGCTCAAGCATCCTTAAAAGAGTTTGCAGATAAAGGAAGAAGAGTCATTGCAGAATGCATGGATCAGGATAAGCGTACTAATGCCCATTTCAAGAAAATAAAAGAGGTAGAAGCTATGATTGAGCAGGTCAAGAGTTCAATGAAAGACACATCCACAAATGTAAACATGTGTAATAATGTATACCAAGGGAAAATAGATAAGATTCAGAAGGCAGAAAAAGAAATGTCAAAGAATAGGGCAAGGAGAACACGACTCAGGAATGCTCTTGCACCCTCATTAGATATACTCAATCAAAACATCAAGGACATAGACACCACAATAGTAACATATGATCATGGTCCTAGAACTGACTTGGAGAAGATGGAGAAGCTACAGTATGCACTATGCGCCCATCTCCAGATAGTAAACTCTTTGATCACATTTTGGAAGAAGGAGATCCAAAACCTAAAGATAGCATATCTGAATGTTTTCCCTCGATGAGTATGTGTAGATACAATTTTTGAAACACATTTTTCATTAATGTCAAAGGGGGAGTTGTGTATATAATATGGATCATAATATGTATAGGGAGATATAAGTGTATGTATAGAAAGAAAAAAAGTTTTTTGTATTAAGGACAGTTAGCAACTTGGCCATATTCATTTGTTGCCATAAATGAAAAAAGGGGGAGATTGTTGGAAAGTTGGCTATAATGATGTATATAACTTAATATAGTGTTTTCATTATGGAAACAAGTCATATAGTAGTTTGGAGTCAGCAGACTTAATGAGAAGATCAGAAATTGGTTAAGTGTTGAAGACTAGACAGTGTACAGAGTTCCTGTAGCTCAGAGCATCAGCACACGTGCATATGGTAGAATTATGGTGTGTGCCCTAGAAGTTAAGTTGGTTGGACTATATTCATGCTTAGTCTATGAGTGCATGATCAGATATGCAAGTATGAGAAAGATACAGGCAGTTGAAGTTGCACAACCAGTGTGTGCCAGTGAAGAACAGAGTAAGCAGCCGACTGTTATCATTTTGAGTTGTGGCTATATTCTAATGATGTAAAGACTATGTGCCTATTGCAATTATGTTGTCAACATGTATATATGTTTTATTGTAAACACTCTTAACCCAATTCATTTGGAAGTGTTGTATGTAATAGGTTTAAGGGCCGACCTAGTTGTTTATTTTGTATGCACATATAAATATGAGATGTGCCCATTGTATTTGGTATGGAAGTTGAGATAGAGTTGTGATAAGTAGACTAGAAGTGTGCAAAGATTCTATAAGATGTATTAGAGCTTTGCAAGAGGTCAAAGCATTAGCGCATCAAAGGAACTGATATGACAAGCAGTGTCATAGTGACAGTTCATCTAGTAGATATAGTATGTATCTGAGATCAGAAGGTTGTAGCCTTCACCACTTGAGCAGAGCTCTAGGATAGTGCATCCACTCCCCTAACAGGGACTATTGTAAAAGAATCCTAATAGGGTCTAACCCTTAACAAGGTCTATTGTACTTAATACATTGTAAAGAAACTCCTAACAAGGTTAAGAATCTTCTAGAAAGGATCCCTAAACACTAGTACAAAATATTAGTGGGTGTCAATTCCCATTGGGGTTTTTACCTATTTGGATTTCCCCATAATGATATTGGTGTTATGTGTTTATTTCATGTTTCATGTTTATGTGGATGTTCATTTCAGTACTTGAGAATTTAAGTTCAGTTTAAAGATTAAAGTAAAAAGATAAATACACAGTGAACACTAATTCACCCCCCCTCCCCTTCTCAGTGTTCCCATTCCTAGCCATGGAAAAGGCCAAAGAAAAACAAGTGATGAGGAATCCCCTCCTGGTAGAATCAGTAAACATTCTAAACAATTTGTTGCTAGAGGACAAGAAAGTGTCAAAGATACACTCTATTGATGATGTGAGTACAATCATCTCACATTTCAAAAGTAATTTCTCAAGCCTTGAAGAATCTGCATCCCTAGTTGTAGAAGAAAAGTACCTGAAGAAGAGGTTGAATAAATTAATGAGAAACTTTGCACTTGACCTAAGCTCACTCAAGACTAGTCAAGCATCCTTAAAAGAGTTTGTAGATAAAGGAAGAAGAGTCATTGCAAAATGCATGGATCAAGATAAGCTTACTGATGCCCATTTCAAGAAAATAAAAGAGGCAGAAGCTATGATTGAGCAAGTCAAGAGTTCAGTGAAAGACACATCCATAGATTTAAACATATGTAATAATGTATACTAGGGGCAAATAGATAAGATTGAGAAGGTAGAAAAAGAAATGTCAAAGACCAGGGCAAGGAAAACACAGCTCAGGAATGCTCTTGTGCCCTCATTAGAAATACTCAATCAGAACATCAAGGACATAGACACCACAATAGTAACATATGATCATGGTCCTAGCACTGACTTGGAGATGATGGAGAAGCTACAGTATGCACTATGCGCCCATCTCCAGATAGTAAACTCTTTGATCACATTTTGGAAGAAGGAGATCCAAAACCTAAAGATAGCATATCTAGATGTTTTCCCTCAATGAGCATGTGTAGATATAGTTTTTGAAACACCTTTGTCATTAATGTCAAAGGGGGAGTTGTGTATAGAATATGGATCATAATATGTATAGGGAGATATAAGTGTATGTATAGAAGACAAAAAGTTTTTTGTATTAAGGATAGTTAGCAACTTGGCCATATTCATTTGTTGCCATCAATGAAAAAGGGGGAGATTGTTGGAAAGTTGGCTATACTGATGTGTATGACTTAATATAGTGTTTTTATTATGGAAACAAGTCATATAGTAGTTTGGAGTTAGCGCACTTAATGAGAAGATCAAAAATCAGTTAAGTGTTGAAGACTAGACACTGTACAGAGTTCCTGTAGCTCAGAGCATCAACACACGTGCGTACGGAAAAATTATGGTGTGCACCCTGGAAGTTAAGTTGGTTGGACTATATTCATGCTTAGTCTATGAGTGCATGATCAGATATGCAAGTATGAGAAAGATATAGGCAGTTGAAGTTGCACAGCTGGTGTGTGCCAATGAAGAACAGAGTAAGCAGCCGACTGTTATCATTTTGAGTTGTGGCTATATTCTAATGATGTAAAGGCTATGCGCCTATTGTAATTAGGTTGTCGACATGTATATATGTTTGATTATAAACATGCTTAAGCCAATTCATTTGGAAGAATTGTATGTAATAGGTTTAAGGGCCGACCTAGTTGTTTATTTTGTATGCGCATATAAATATGAGATGCACCCATTGTATTTGGTATGGAAGTTGAGATAGAGTTGTGATAAGCAGAGTAGAAGTGTGTGAAGAGTCTATAAGATGTATTAGATTTTTGCAAGAGGTTAAAGCATCAACGCATCAAAGGAACTGATCTGACAAGCAGTGTCACAGTGACAGTTCATCCAGTAGATATAGTATGTATCTGAGATCAGAAGGTTGTAGCCTTCACCACTTGAGCAGTGAGCTCTAGGATAGTGCGTCCACTCCCCTAACAGGGACTATTGTAAAAGAATCCTAACAGGGTCTAACCCTTAACAAGGTCTACTGTACTTAATACATTGTAAAGAAACTCCTAATAGGGTTAAGGATCTTTTAGAAAGGATCACTAAACACTAGTACAAAATATTAGTGGGTGTCAATTCCCACTAGGGTTTTTACCTATTTGGGTTTCCCCGTAACCATATTGGTGTTATGTGTTTATTTCATGTTTCATTTTTATGTGGATGTTCATTTCAGTACTTAAGAATTTAAGTTCAGTTTAAAGATTAAAGTAAAAAGATAAATATACAGTGAACACTGATTCACTCCCCCTCTCAGTGCTCCCATTCCTAACAAAAAGATCTAATCCTAATTACATCTTTGGAAAGACTTTATATAGAATTTCACAGCTGCCTCGAATCTCGTAACTAAGGCTTTCATCCATTAAAAATGGTGAAATATAATTAAAACCAAATATTAACTACAAAAAACTACTCTTGAACCTATACTTATGTTAAGGACTTTAATCCATTATTACATCAAAATCATGCAAAAGCAAGCTCCAATCAGCCCCAAAATTTAAGGAAAACGCTACATTTCTACTGCTTTTACTTAAAATGCCTTTGTTAATTGCTCAAACTTTGTTGTTGTTGCCCAAAACAGATGGAGGAAGCTGATAATGTCGTATGAAACTAATAGAGAACTCTTTGTAAGCCAGGAAAATACCCATTACCAAAGATCTTGGACCCCAAAATTCTGATTTTGCACCAAAAATCTATGATTTTCTTCAATTTCAGGCTTGAGAAGGACTTTCCATTTCAAACACTATCTATGCTCTTGTCTTATAAACCTTATCTAAAGTGCACATTTTCCATCTGTTAACACACTAGATTCTCTGATGGGGTTCCTTTTTACCTATGCCCAAAGCTCCAAGCATTTGCCACTTGGAAACACGGTGGATATTATGCTCAGGATCTTTTTTCTCTTGGTTCAAGCTCATGCTTAAGCACCACATGTTAATTGGATTCTTACTTCATTTGTGGCCCCACTCTCACCTTTTTATTTAGTAAGTACGGGGTGCTAAATTTTTCATTTTCCACTTATCACCATGATAGTGTTGGCCCACTTTGGTCCCCCAATCTAAATTTCTAGAAGCTAAGTCCTTAACTTATAAATGATGATCAAAAGTGGAATTTTCAGTCTCCCTCATGATTTTGTTCATAATCATTATGCGAAAATGATGTTTTATAAGAAGCATCATTTGGAAGAACTATGAACCATAGATTGAGCAGTTCAGGTTCAATAGTTCAAAGTTCAAAGGGTTCACTTGGTCTGTAGGGTTCAACGAGTTCCAGGGCTCACACAGTTTAGATGGTTCAAATTTCATGTTTAAAGGTTCACTAATCCAAAGGTTCAAAGCTTCAATAAAAGAAGCTCAAATCAAAGATTCAATGGCTCATGTAATTGTCAAGTCCTACCATGGTTCTAAGAAAATATATGAACCTCTATTGTTTTCAAGCAATATCACAAGATGACAATGGGTTCAGTCAAAGAGAAATTAAGAAACATTGTAAATCTCAAATCTCATCATGGATGTCTCTTCATTTCTTCGTGAGAAGATGCATGTGCTTTTGTCAATGATTGACATCTGGCTAATTTACATGCAATCCCCTTTTTCCAAAAGCATGGAATTTTAAGCCCAATTTTATGCATATACCAAATAATTCTCTTGATGATATTACCATATATGGTTTAGTTGAAAATAAATCTCCCTGACCATCATGATTACTTATTGGAATAATAATGTTTTCTCTTATTGCAATTATTAAAATTGTTATAGTACAATATATATTAGAGATCAAAATACTTTATACTATTGGCATTGGGATCACATGAAGCATATATATTTGTGTTGAGTTCTTTCTCAATGCACCATTTCTACATGCATTTCTTGGAGGAGATATTTCTTGTGCATCTATCTTCGTGGTCTTTACACATCTTCCTTCTTCCTCAAGTCCAATAAAATGGAAAAGAGGGAATGTTTGTAGCATTATTAGCTCTTGAGAGTGCTCAGATATATTTGTTGGAATCGTATGATGTAATTTTCATGCCGACAATTTTGGAGAAAGTTACATGTTTGGGTGCCTATATATTTATTGGACAGACTACTCTACACCTCTTTCTCACTGACAATGATGAGGGTAAATTACCATTGCTTTGTCATATGTTGAATGATTGCGGTGATCTTTATTTCATGTCTTCTTTGGGAGCATTTCAATATCAAATTGCCTGCTTAAATGCGGGCTATGACCATATCATAGGTTGGAGAACTTGTTTAATTATAATCAGAAGTGCACTACCAAAGTTTCAAGAGCCTGTAGATGATGAATATTTGCACATTACAAACATTAAAGAAAAAAGAGATTGGGAAATAAAGATGAGAGGCATCAGATAAAGAGATCAAATGAAGTTCTGAAAAGTCTTAAATACAAGTGATCACATTATCAGGCCTTTTAGGGGATCTTCAAAGAAAATAATTAGGTTCAAATGCTTCAAGTATCACCAACTCTCCAATAATATATGTTTTGGGGTAGATTAATATTTCCTGTGTTGTTAAAGATCTCCCCACTTCACTCAAAACAATGGGAATTCAAAATTGATTTAACTAAATGGCTTCAATACCAAAGTGAATATTGGTAACATGATTGTAAGTCAATATTTTCTATAAAATATGGCATAAAAATAGAGCATATGAGTTGCATTAGGCTTTCTAGAAAGTCTGAAAAGAATCTATCGTGCACTTTATATGGAACCAGGTAAAAGTAAGGGTGAAGAGCATAGTCAGATGGTAAGGAAAGTTCAAAAACCATCGTCGGTCTTCATAATTAATTTTTAAACCTTAATAACATATTTCATTAAGTCATAATGTTTAATTCTTACTAATGAATTAAACATTATATTAGCTAGGGATGATAAGAGGAAAATATGATTTCAATATTTACTTATGAAACTGAATAAGGACTCCGCGAAACTATTTAGTGGGGGATTTTTGAGAAACAAAGGGTTTGGTTCTTCTTCTTGAGTGAGTCTGTGTGCTGTGGGAGAAAAAGATATTTTTCTAATTTTCTAGTTGTAACAGGGGAATGGAGTAGAGTTTTCTTTTTCAGAAAAGTTATATTATATATAGATATGAGTCTGTTTATTCATTTTTTTGGTATTGAAAGAATGGAGAAGTATTTCTGAGTCTGTGAGTTTATAAATTATTTATTCAAAATCAATTCTAGTTGTGTCTCTTCCTAATTACTTTTAGTGTCATTCTCTTATATTAAATGTGCATGTGTTTAATTCTAAAGTTGTGAATTTACATCAAATCATTTCTTTAGAAGGATCTGTTGCTTTTTCTCTCTCTGGTTATCATTTATGAGTATGGAGAGGATTGATCTATGTATCTCCCTTTCTACATTTATTTAATCTGGAATATAAATTTCACATCCATCACATAGCTATGGATGGATGGTTTCTTCCTTCCTTGCCTTCTGGTTAAAGGCATAACAAGTAATTTATTGTTTTCATATAAAATGAAGGGAGTTGTACCTTCATATCAAAATTCAAAGAGCACTTTCACATAACCATTGCAAGTGACTCAACTGTTGGTTTCTTTTTGTCTTTCTAATTTGGGCACTTGGAGTCAATTTTTAAGATCTTTTCAAGAAAGATAAATATGTTAACCAATAGATTTTTGGAAGCTCTATTGGGGATCTGTTGGTAGTATTCTAAAATTTCTCATCTTCATGCTAAAACTTTTGAAAAAATCTAGTTTATAGACCTAATGTCAGGGTTTTATGGTGAAAACCCTAAGTTTAATGGGAGCCCTAGCTGGTCTTAGGCCTTGTTCTAATTTCGCGTTACCTTTCTGGCTCACTAATTCTCCAAATAAAACATGTGCTATTTTCTACCCCTTTTTATTCACCACTTTACATGTTATGTGGTTAGGTTATAAAATCGGGCCCCTTTTTAATATTTCTCGCAAAGCCTAAGTTTCCCGTAGTATTTTCCTAAGTATTAAACCCTTTGGAAATGAGTGGCTATCGTTAAATCTCAGGGCTTCCTATTGTCAGAATCTCTAACATGCGGTTTAGCGACAAATGGACATCTGTCTCAGCGGGCCCGTCCTCTATGTTGTGTTGATAGTTAAATCAAGTAGTGCATCAACAGCTATCATTATACCGTTGGGTCAAGATGATTCCTTTTTAAGCATCACGGTATAACGATAGGCATCCAATCAAGCTTTATTGACAGTAGCAGGATTCCTGACATGACAGTCTCAGTGGTGTGTTTTCCAGATTGACACCTATCCTAGGTGACGTGATAGCAATGGGGTCAGACTTTTTAAATGGTAAAGCATGGTTTGATCTTACGATTGTCATTATATCACTGATGGAAGATGTGAAGTTTTTAAGCTTCGCGGTATAGCGATAACCGTTCGATGCTATACGATGAACGAGATGGTAATTGGGGTCTTAAAATGCCATGTCACTCTCACATGTGCATTTTCGATTGGTTGAAATAAGTGTGATGTGGTGGTTGACAAAATTTATGATATTAAAGAAGAAATGGAAGGAGGGCCCGCTCACCTGTTCTTGCAAACGTGGTATCTTTTAATTCGACAGAAGGATAACTGAAGTGTCATAGTAGGGCCGGCCTTCTCAGATGGTTAAGTTTTGATGAGATCTCACGATTGTCAGTATACCATTGGGATAAAATGCATGATCTTTAAGGTATGTGGTGTAGCGACAACCATTCATATTGTTTAAAAGACGAGGACTAAAGGTGGGTCCTCTGTCACCAGGTCATGCTGATAGGTTCATTTTTTATTGGCCAAAGGTAGAAATGACATGTCAAGTTGTCAGTATACTTGACATCGAGGATAAAGTTAGGGCTTTCTGCCTGTTGATCTCTCCAATGTGGCATTTGCTAATTCGATAAAAGTTTTCAAAAGGAAAGGTGGGGTCATCACTTCGGGAATAGATAAAGCACTATAAGTTGGAAAGAATCCTATGGTTGTCGTTACATCACTGGATGAAGATGCTCGGATTCTACGCCCGTGCTTTAGCAATGAAATGACACCTGTCCACTCTGATCAAGGCAAAGTTAAGTTGTTTCTTTCCCCACATGGTTAATTTGAATTATTCTCATTGGCTGGGAACTTGTTTGGGAAAAGTAAAATGAGGGTTGTGCGGCTATTTTTGCTGATCATCTAATGTGCCAAAGGGGAACAATATCAATGGTCTGAATTCAAATTTTTACTCTGTGATGTTGTTCACATCTTGCAAATGCTGAGGCCGCCAACTTTCAGTAATGGCGGACTTAATGAGCTACATGCAGATGAATTGTAAATGGTTGGCAACATTATATATCAAAATTTGATCATTATTTTTCTTTACCACTCTCATAAACATTTTGGTGAACTAGATTTTCCTTTGGAGTGATATCAAGTGAGGTTCTTTCAGGTGCCTGGTAGGTCAAATTTTTCTAAATTACATAATTGTTTGAAATCTGTGAAGGAATTGTGGGAAAGAATTCTATTGTTAGTTGATATTTTTAGGGTTTTTTCCTGAGTATTTATATATTGTTCTAAAAATCCCTAGTTTAAAATGCCGCCAAAGAGGAACCTATATGGGAAAGTAGAGTACAAAGATAGGGGTGTCTTTGAAGATTTAATGCAGTTGCTACCACATTCAGATAATGGGGCAGCTAGATTAAAAGAACTAGTTCCGAGAAACCCTAGGGATTATGTTAACAGTGGGCTTCATGATAGAGGGAATTGGATGAGAGATGCTAGGGTGGGTGAAGATCATAACAACCTTATTTTGTTCAAATCAGCTTACTCACAAAGAAATTCATATGCCCCCCTCAGCAACATATGGCAATTTGATATTGGGAAGTTGGTAGTCCCTGGAGTTTTTATGGATGCTGAATTATTGATACAGGTTGCTAAGTGCTATGATCCTGTGACAAAATGTGTCAAGGATGTAAATGGAAATGATTTGATTAGTATCATAGAGGAGGAAATCAGGGAGATCTTCTCATTAAATGACCCTTCTGTTGGGTTAGAGAAGATAAATTTTATAGAATTTATAGAGATATATGAAGCTCAGAAGGATTATTTGAGGGCAGGACCTCTAACAGATTTTTTATACTAGATTGGATCTATGTGTGTCATCAGTCCAAGTACACCAAAGCCCTTCAGGATGGATTTATTCAGTAAGAGAGCACAGGGTGTCTACAAGTCTTTGAATTTAGTTCTAGGGCATGATGAGGCCACTCATATGCCAATACCATATATGTTCATGATGATGTAGTCACTACATCCCCAATTGGCATTAATTTTTGATTTTGCTTCCCACTTGGCTGACATAATCCATGAGGGATTAATGGGAATTAAGAACATGAAGGTTAGTAGGCCTTTTGGGTGGTATTCAATGCTTATGCATATGTTCTTATACAAGGGTGAATAGTTTTTCATCTCAACAGTCAATATTGTGAAGGAGAGAAATGGAGAAGTCCTCCCAGTCCAATTGTGGACCACAGCTTTGTCACGGGACATAGTTGATGATAGTTTCATTGCCTTTGATAGGGATTTTGCTTCAAGACTTAGGACACTATTATTCTTTGACAATCCTAGAATCCCAAGGGAGTTACTAAGATTAATCAAACCAAAGGAGTACTGTCAGGACATTACTATTGTCCATAATTTTGGGGATATCATTTTATATCCTGTTTCTACAGTTTTTAGAGTTTATGGTTGCACAAAGGCACCTTATATTTTGCCCTACCAAGTTCCATTGAAGGTAGGATATGCTGAAATTCTGAGGCAGATTGGTGACCTATAAGAGAGTGCCCTTACTAGTAAAGGAAGAGGGACTTTTTTCCCTGAGATAACAATTGCTCATCAATTTTTTATTACTAAAGGAGGATGGGCATACTTGAACTAGGTATTGCAGCCCTATAGAATGCCTACAGCTGCAGCAAGGTGTGCAGATAATGAGGGTTTTCTATCAGGAGTGTTTAGAGATAAGATTAGGTGTGCTCTTATGGAGCACCAATTTTATTTTCCTGAAGATATAATAAGAAATGAGTTTGACCTTCAAACTCAAGAAATAAAAAAGGAAAAATGGGCAATCTACAAGAAGACTATAGATTTCATTAAAAAATTTGATAGAGCTTATGACCCATTAAAGGGCTTTGAACCATGGGCAAGAAAGGTAGAGGCTCTTATGGAGCATTTTGAAGGTATTATGCATGCAGTAAATGAGAAGAGGGCTGCTATGAGTAAGACAGACCTGATAGGGCTAGGCAGATTTTGAGCTGGCCAAGATATGTGAAATTGACCCCAAGGGGAATTTATACAATACAAAAGAGAAGTGGGTACATTGTTCTCTTACCACCACAACAAAGAAGTGAGGATATTCCTTCTACTTCTAGGGGGAAGAGGCCTATGAATGATCCAGCAATACAAGGACCTTCTCCAAAGAGGCAAAGACAAGAGGGATCAAGATCAGAGCAAAATGTATACTCGCCCTCTCAATCCCCCTTACATTTAGATGAACATGGGGTAGCAAAATAGTTGGTACAACTGAGAAATGAGGGAAACATTTTTGTTTCCAATGATGAGCTACAAGAAGGAATGTCAGAGGCACCTAAGGAGGTGGCCATGGATCTTACTATTGCTGAGTTTGAGGGTAAACAAATGGACCCTATTTTAAAATAGGCTAGTGATTCCTTTGTAGCTGATGACAAATTTATTAGGACTAGGGCATTCTTCCAATTCTTGTGGAGAATGAAAATAAACCAGTTTAATGAGATCTATGAGAAAAAGAAAGAGGAGTTCCCTGATAGGGACATAACAAAGATAGAGAATGAGACCAAGGCAGAAATGGTGAAGTAGTTTGAAAAGATTACTCCTGAGGAAGGGAGGGCTAAGGTCCATACTATAGGTGTGCTGATTCTGCCAGAGTGGGACATTGTTGATGCAATAGTCTTTGATCAAGTTAGGAAGAGCAAGGTAAAGACTCTTGGTACTGCAAAACAGGCCCAACAAGCTACTAGGGGAATTGCTTTTTTAGAGGATCATGTAGCCTTAGTGATGTGGTCCCTTAAGAGGGAGGAAGATAAAGGAAAAAGAGAGGCTCTCTCTACAGGGTATGCAGGGAAATTATTGGTACAAAGAGTAGGTGAGACTTCTAGAGTAGAAGCTTCAAACCTAATTTTGGAGACTGCCAAATTCAATGTCAAAGTGGTAGAGAAAGATGCACAAGAAAAAGAGGAGCTAAGGCTCACATTTGAAACTTTCCTCAAGTCTTACAATGAGCTCAAGATAGAGCTGATTCAAAAGGATAAGTTAATTGTTGAGCTATTAGGACCACAAGATCACAGGTCACTGCAGCTGATGATAGCTGACAAACTTGCAGTGGCTTCATCCTCTAGCCCAATCACTGAGTTTCCACCATCCCCCTACCCAGAGACACATTCAGATGCAAGACTCAGTTGGGAAAAGCAATAATTGCTAGAGGAAACCAATAATTTCAAAAGAAAGAGGAAGGAATTGGATAGGATAAAGGAATAGTATGTGAAAGATAGGGGCTTATTGAAGCAAGAATATGAAGACAAGGTAACAGAAGCTATTATGCAGTTTGCTACAAACCTGAACCCCACTATCTTGTTTGATCATGCCAAAAGGTTAAAAGTATCACTCACCTCATTAGATAAATATAAAAGTGAATTTGAACCAGTTTTAAAGAAATGGATTGAGAGATCTCCAAATGTGAGATTATTCAGATTATTATCTAAATCTCAAAATGATCCTGATCCACTGATCAAGCCACTACACCAAAATGTAAAGAAGTTGGTGGAGCATGGCATACTCTTGGGTTATTTTGAGAGGAATTCTAATTTAATAAAGAAGGAATTGACACTTCCCAGTTGTGACCTAATCCCAGGGGTTTTCAGGAAGAATTGTGAGCTCAAAGAATTAATCAAATGGTGAGCACAAATTGATGATGACTTCTCTGCTAGGATGACTAGCATTTTTACCTTGGAAAACACTTTATTATTTATTCATACTATTGAGACTTTAATCTCAGTTAAGTATAAGTTTGATTTTATTTAGCAGGAGATTAGTCAATTGGAAGATAGATGGGGACAGTTGTCTACCAAAAATGCATAATTTGCAAGTTTTGATTTCCCAAGCGAAGAGGTGTACAATAGGTGGAGGTATCAGTACATACCTCATGTTGAAAAAGAAAATACTCTGCCAACCTCTTGAAACAAGTAAAATAGTTATTTTTGAGCCATCAGGGTTGTTGAGATGTAGAAAGGCATTTATTGTAGGATGGACAACGAGATATTGCAATCAGATTTGTTCAAAGGAAGCTAAGGACAACATTGAAGACATGAAGCAGGGCGGCTCATCCACTTAATATCTCACCTATTTGATCAATGTATTTATTGTAAACTCAATAGGGTTGTTGTAAAGATTTTAGGTTAGGAATTTTGTAAACCCTAGAATGACTGGTAGCTTGTTGCATTTCCTTGTATATAAAGGATTTTCCATGATCATTCTAGGTATTGGGAGTTTAGGTGTTAAAAAGATAAAGATTTTGAAACCCTAGCCCTCAGTCGAGGATTGTAACTTTTTGTATCATTTTTATCAAAGAAATAGAGAAGTCAGGTTGCTGCTGCTATTTTGCAAACTTATTGTTTAGAATATGATGTATACAATGTTCAAGGTTATACTTAATACAAATCTCAAATCTTTGTCTCTCCTTTGAGTTTATTCTGTAAATCTTTAAGTCTTTCTAAGATTTATATGTATGAGTTTGGCTTTGAGTTCTGACCTAGGATTCGATTAAATATTGCTCAGGGTGGGATACATGTTTACTAAATTTGTTTGAGGATTTTCCATAAGTAGGAAAGAGTTGAGGTGTTTGTATTTATGTTTAAAGGCTAGTTCTTCTCAAAACATCATTGTATTCATTTTGTCTTCTGATATTATGCCTAATGGATAGGGCACTGGCCTGTATTTTCCTATCTTTGCTTTGTGGGGAAT
Organism: Chamaecyparis obtusa; assembly: GCA_027943335.1. Taxonomy (NCBI): domain Eukaryota; kingdom Viridiplantae; phylum Streptophyta; class Pinopsida; order Cupressales; family Cupressaceae; genus Chamaecyparis; species Chamaecyparis obtusa. Next base: position 857,793 of record BSBK01005906.1, read on the forward strand.
GATCAAAATCTTGTAATCATAAAACATTCAATCAATACCAGTCTTTTACATTTTATTTACATTTACAGTTGTTCTACCCAGTGATGGAGATTCAATGAATAATAGGTTGTTATTTAGTACTTTCTCACTGTCATCCATTGTAAGATCCAGTATTGAGTAAGGAATAGAGCTGAATCTATTGGATCAGGCGTACCCACCTTGGTTTTGTAGAGCCAGAAATGAAGAGGGCAGTCTTGTCCCTATAGTTGGTCCAATTGCTTATAGATTTCCCATAGTTGGAATTAACCACTCCTTAACATTAGTCATAAGCATATTGGTATCTCATGGAGTTTAAAATCTTTTAAAGAACCAACAGGATCTAGAAATGAAAAATCGATGCTTTCTTTCCTCATTTTTAATAAATATCTCTATGTATGGAGGATTTGTTGACAATTTTTCTAGGTAGGATATCCTGATGTTGTCATTTATGGTAACACATTATCAGTATTAAGTTAGCAGGATTTCAAGATGAAGTTTTGGGATAAGGACATAGAAAATTGTCTAAGTATCATGAGATTTATCTGTCAACATAGAGATTATTTTGGTTAGCGCAATTCACAGAGATATTTCCAGATGTGCACACTTGGGTACAAATAGTAAGGATTTTGTGGATTCTACATCTAAAATCACATGACTGTACGACCTATATAGACATAGTTATTATCATTTTACAGAAATAGTGTTGAGCCAAAAAAACAAGGTAACACCTAGTAAATGTATATTTTGGGTTAAGGGATTATTTTATTTATCAAAATAATGACTTGGCTAGTTAGAGATGACATCCTAGATGTTAACCCTAAGTCAGCGAGAAGTAACTTTATGTTTTGGGAAGTGTGTAATGAAGTGAAGGCAGATTAAAAGGTTATTTTGCAATAGCTTATATAAAGGAAAGAAACTTGTAATGTGAAATAGAAGAAAGTTATTGTATTGATGTATATTGATGTATTATGCAAATTATGATTTATGATCAAAGCAGTGCGAGTTTGTGATAAGGTTTTGTAAAGAGCATCAAAGAAAATCAGAATATTGAAGATATTCAGCAGTAGTGAAAGGTTTTGTTCATTATCTTTTGTATTAAAGATTATCATTGTACATTGCATGTTTGGGTAGTGAGCTCATCTTGCATACATACTATTATATCTTATAATACCAACTCCTAGAAGAGTTGAGGCTTCTGACAAGACCTAAGTCCTCTAACAAGGATTGAGACACTATACGGATGTAATAAATTCTTCATAGGTCAATATCTTTCACAAGATACTTTTGATTGGTGGATCATTTGTGGGTACCATCCCCACCTGCATTTTCCCTTGTCCAAGGTTTCCTCAATAACAAATATGGTGTTATGAGTTCCATTGTTTTATGGTTGTGTTTACTGTTCAGTTTATTCAGTTTAGTTTCTTATGAAAGTTACAAGTTAGTTAATAATATCCATACTTGGGGAAAAGTTATAATTTTTGAAATATTGATTCACCCCCTCTCTCAGTATTTCCTATTCCTAACAATTGGTATCGAAGGATAGTTACTCAAAGAAGGCTTAACATCTTGAGTAAGATCTCTATGGATATGAATCATTTGCAGAAGAACCTAGAAGAATCTCTTGAGCATATTGATATTCTTACTAAAGAATGTGATACCCTAAAGAACAAGTATGGAAGTGCAATAGACTACATTGATAAGTTGAAAGATAAGATAGAAGATCTTAAATCAAAGAAAGAGCCTAAAAATTAGATCAAGGATAGTGATGAAGTTTCAATAATAAAAAAGGAAAATGAGATCTTGAAGCATGAACTAAATATTACAGATCTAAAGTTAAGCTTAAAAGATTATAAAAGTAAAATTGAAATAGATTTGAAGTTTGAAAATGCAAATCTAAGGTTTGATCTTAACAAAATAACATCTGAGCTTGAGACTATAAAGTTGTAGTATTATGAACTTTAGAAGTATAATACTATTGTGAAAGGAGAGATAACTCAATCTAAGAAACATATTGAGAAATTGTATTCCAGTAGTGTATTGATTGATGAACAAATTTTTTTTCAGAGACCTTCTTATGATAAGACTGGTCTTGGATATCTTGAAGAAAAATTCTCAAAGAAGACTGAAGAATTTAAAGAACCAGATCTTGTAATTCAACATCCTAGTAACAAGGAAGAAGAAAAACAAAACAAAATTGAGTCTAATCAGTCTGAAGACGTACCTAAGTAACCTAAGAAAGGTGAATCACCTAAAGAAGTGTGAAATGAATTCAAAGGTAGATGTTATGCATGTAATTCATTTGGACACATGAAAAGGGATAGTACAAGTAAGCAATTTAAACATATCTCTGGTTATTGTTATAATTCTCATGATTTTGGTCATAGAGCTATTGATTGTAAAAAACCTAGATCTAGTAATAAAGATAATAGTAGATTGTTTAGAGGTGCTAACCCTATAGATAAGAGACCTATTGAAGGAACCAATGTTATAAGGAATGGAGTTGTGTGTTATAAATGCAACAACTTTGGACATATTGCTAGAAATTGCAAATCACAGATCAGTCAGTGAGGACCAAGATATGGAAACAATATTATAATTTGTTATATTTGTGATGTAGTCAAGGTTGGTGGATCCAATTAAGGATTGACCAACCTTGCAGCCAAACCAATACGCAATGGAAATACACAATAGCAACAACATATCTGATATAGAACATAAATATTTATTTATCAAATCAATGATTACATGCAATGTGTCAGGCTGTAAGGCCTTCCCGGTTATGACCAGATACAAAGAAAGTAATAGTCTACAAGATCTCACAGGATCCAAATCTTTTCCACAACATCAGTATTCAGCTAGCCCAGGTCTGCAACACATAGCACACTGGTAGGCACCCAGGAAAGATCTAAACTTGTACTCAAACTTCCAAGCAATCTTCATGTTCCTAAGCTCGCAAGCTACTAAATTTCTCTACTAACCATTTGATCTCCCTAAACATCTACCCAAACACCCACTTAAATACTAAATCCCAGCCACAAGTTGGCTAATGAAATAATTAACCCTTACAAATTAATATTAAATGCCAAAACATTAGTCGGCTCTCAAATAGACTTACAAATAAAATAAACTCTCCAAGATGGCCCCAAATGGTCATCAGATCACATAGAAGAATGCAACATGCTAGATATAGGTCCTCTCACATCCAACAATCAATCCATAACTTGAGGAGCGTGACCCAAATCAACGAAACCAATCAGCCAAGCTGATCCATCCAAACAATCCAGTCGGTAAGCAAGAACACTGAGCAACAAAGGAAATAACCGAGCGCCAATCAACTGACCACGCCAAGCAAGACCGAGAAATGCAGTTATCACCGAGCATTAAAAAAATTGACATCTTCAGTTACCAAGCGTTCTTTAGAGACTGAGCACCCCGGTAACCGCAGAAACTAAGCAACCAGTCTCCCAAACCGAGAAAGTACTCCACTAAACCAAGATCAAAACTAACAATCTACCTTCAAAGACAAACATATGTTTGGTTGATATAGGATTGCCAAGAATCCTAGGATGCTCCTGCATTAAACACCCCAGGTAAGAAAGATTTTCTCATAAGGAAATCAAGAATGTCTCAAGGGAATTAGAACAGGTATGCCAAATCTATTCTTCACCCATATCTCCTCTTGTCCTTCATCCCAAGTAGTCTTCACTTCATTCATCTCTCCCTGCAGCAAGTTCCTCTTCTTTCCACTTTGCTTATCCTTCTGGTCAACAACTGATAACAACTGACTCTGACCACTACCTATCATATCAGTGTCTCCATAAGGTTCACCCTCTCCAGATTCCTCAATCAACTCAGTATCATTTGCATCTCTCTATGTCACAAATGTCATCATCTGTTGTACTATCTCTGTCAGAAAGACCATCTGCCTCTTAATCTCAACAAACTCTTCAGATATATGATTCTCCTTCTCCTTCAAACTAGACTTCACAGGAATAGATTCATCAACCCTCTACTCCTGAGGTTTGTCATAAGGACAACACATGATAACTCCACATCCCTTAACCCCTATCTCATGTAAAGGTAACAAATTATGCGGAGCTCCTTCATGCCTAACCACATAGGTGTTAGCATGACCATCAAACAAAATATTTCTATCAAATTGCCAAGGTCTACCAAGCAATAGATGACAAGCATCCATGGGAAATATATCACACAATATCTCATCATGATAAGATCCAATCTAAAAATTAACCAAGCATTGCTCCTCAATCCTAAACTTAGCCACATCTTGTATCCAAATAATTTGATAAGGATTAGGATGTTTCTTACTTTCTGTTGGTGTAATTAAATATTCACTAATTACGCTTTACTTAAGTTTACTTAGGATAATGCATTTGCATATTAGTTTTTATTGAGACACTTAGGAATTTGCATTTCATTTTAGCACATGGTTAGGAGAATTTCCACTTTAGGTGTGATAGTTGTCATCACATACCTCTTTGTGTGTGAGATCCACCTTTAGTGCTCTTATCACATGATCATCCTCTCATTGTTACACATGTTTCACATACTTTGATGCACAATGGAGGATGATCCACCTTTGGTGGACATGTGATTCCACCTTGTGTGGGTGATCTCTTATCATCTCCTTATCATGTAGTCTTATTGCATTGCCTATATATTTAGGCACTCCTACTTTGTAATCAATTTAATTGGCTATAATCAATTATTTGATTATTTTTCCTATATCTCTCTTGTGCTATCTCTTGAGCTTCTAGATCTTGGCTTTTATTCTTTGCCTTAGGCAAATTCTTACATGGTATCAGAGCCATAGGAGTTTCATTATATAGCCTATTTTGAGAGATTTTTATTGCAGGTCAAAATTGGAGCTTGCTGGTGCAAATCGGAGGTTGGAATCACATTGAGGAGGTCCAAATACCCCTAAATCAAATTTTGTTTCATCCAAATCAGACATCTAAAGCCAAATCTATAGCCATTTGAATTTTCAAGGTTCGACGGTGGCGATTCAGAAAAAATGATTTCAGAGGCGATTTTCAAACAGTGATATCTCAGTCATTCGGACTCCTTTTTTCGAGCAATTTTTTTTGTTTTGGGGTAGAATTTCATGATCGACACAATGGTGTAGGTGATGTTTTATCTCTATTTCTGATGTTTTCTAAAAATTGAAAATCCTAATTTTTACAAATTTAGAGGCTTCGTTTGGGCTCATATGGACACATTTTCAGGTGCTATTTTTTTTTAAAGTTCATGATTTTTTGTCTACTTTCCAGATCTGGTATCAGTTTGGAAAAATTTTGAGTAGACATAGTACTTTCAAAATTTGGTCTGTTTTGGCCTATTTTTGGCACTTGTAATTGATTAGATCTTTGAGGGATCTTGTGTCTTATCTTCTTGAGTCTACTATAGCTTCATATTTTCTGTTGTAAACATCAAAATCAGAAGTCCACTTTGATCCATTTTGACAAGTGGCAATTGTACACGCACTAGCTATAAAGTGCCAAAATCATCTATTTTGGGGGGGTTCTTTGGTTCATTGCATTTTGGGGGGTGCATTAATTTTTTGGTCTCATTGTTTCATGTGAGAATTAAATCATGGATGGTTTAATTAAGTTGACAAGAGGAAATTATAAGCAATGGAGTGAATTGGTTTTTGCTCATCTTAGTGAGCATAACCTATTACCCTATTTGTATGAGTATAGACCTAAAAGTCCTTACAATTGTGACTCTTACTCAGAAGTTGTTAAGGTTATCTATTTGAATATGGATATGAATGTTATGGATTCCCTTGATGACTATGAAGATGAGACAGAAAATATTCCTGATCTTTGGACTGTTCTTTGGGAAATGTATGGAGATCCACATATTCCTCCACTTCCAAAACATCCAGAATCTCCAGTTGCAGCTCCTTCTCCTCCTATTGATATCACATCTAGTGTTTCTCCTGATGATGCTTGCATTCACATAGCCATGGGCTCTTGTGATTCAATGCAGCAAGATATTCCTTGTCTTCCAATTATAGTTCCATGGGATGAATACTTGACAGACATTGCAGGTTTGTTTGTGGAGTCCTACATTTCAAATTTGGGAGACTTCATTGATGAAATTCATCTTCTCTTTGTTGAAGATGATCCTTCTTCAGTTGTTGTGAGGGAACATGCTGACCCTCATATTCATTCTCTACTTGATCATTCTTTCGAGGGTGACATGATTGTGGATACTTTGATACAGTAGTTGGAGGAGGTCACGTTATCTTTAGATAAGATATTTGAGTCTTTGGAGATTGGTTTTCATGAGTCTCAAACTTCACTTGAGATGTCACATTGCATGGTTCAGTTTGATCATACTCATGTGTTGGAGATTCCTATTCAGTTTCCTGAGACATCATACATTTTGAGGATTCTTCCTAGAGATTGGGAAGGATTCATTGATACACCTATGGACTTGTTTCTTCCTAAGGGGAGGAACACTATTTAGTTTTCTTAGTGTAGTTTCTATATTGATCTAGGCACACCTATCATGGGTGTACATTCTACATTGAGGGGGGGTTTCTTGATTCTCTTCCCTCTTCTTCATTTGAGGAGGTATCTTTGGAATTTGATCCAAATTCTTACGTGGATCAGTTATCATTGGTTCCTTGTTTGTCACCTTCTTCTACTAGGCTTTTTCCTGATTGGTTTATGGCATATTCATCAACCAAGGACATGGTGACACTTGGGCATACTTTAGAGACATCATACTTCATTTGGATTCCCCTTCCTACTTCCTATCCACAATGGGAAGCCTTCTTACATCTATACTTGGTGTATCTTCTTCCTAAGAGGAGAAATGTTGTTTGTAGGCATTGGACTATGTTTTGTCTTCAAGCACTTACCATCCTTGGAGGAGATTACTCATTATGGGGGGGATATCATGTCTCCTTACTTCCTTCCTTTGGGGGGATTTTTTATTGTATATGCATGATGTATGTCATAATTGGGGGGTCTTGATTACTCCATCCATGCATGCATCTTGTATTCATCTCTCTTTTTGGGGGAGGGTTTTTCCCATGAGGTTTTCCCTCTTTCTCCAGTTTATGAGAGATTGCATTATTCTTGCATTTTGTACATGGGTGCCTAACATGGCCTAGTAGCTAGGACCCATCTTGCATTGTGAGCTTAAGTGCATTCCCCTAACTTGAACTTAAGGGGGGGTGTTGGTGTAATCAAATATTCACTAATTACACTTTACTTAAGTTTACTTAGGATTATGCATTTGCATATTAGTTGTCATTGAGACACTTAGGAGTTTGCATTTCATTTTAGCACATGGTTTGGAGAATTTTCACTTTAGGTGTGATAGTTGTCATCACATACCTCTTTGTGTGTGAGATCCACCTTTAGTGCTCTTATCACATTATCATCCTCTCATTATTACACATGTTTCACATACTTTGATGCACAATGGAGGATGATCCACCTTTGGTGGACATGTGATTCCACCTTGTGTGGGTGATCTCTTATCATCTCCTTATCATGTAGTCTTATTGCATTTCCTATATATTTAGGCACTCCTACTTTGTAATCAATTCAATTGGCTATAATCAATTATTTGATTATTTTTCCTATCTCTCTTGTGCTATCTCTTGAGCTTCTAGATCTTGGCTTTTATTCTTTGCCTTAGGAAAATTCTTACACTTTCCAAATTCAACTTACTAACCATCTCTTCTAAAACAAAGTTCTCAGAACTGCCACCATCAACTATGACATTACATACCTTATCCTTGCACTTACATCTGGTTCTGAACAGATTTCTTCTATGCACAAGTTCCTAGACACATGCAGCTAATCTCCTAGTGATAAGTGTCTCACCTTTTTTTGCAACATTCATACTATCTTCTTCAATAGTCAATGCCACCCTCTTCTTAGGATAATGAAAACTTTTGTGACCAGCTTCACCATAGTTATAACAAGTACCGATGAACTCATTCTTCCACCTTCCTCTCTGTCCACTGTTGAAATTCTTAGTACCTTGACCACTGCTAGATCCCACATCAGACTTAGGATTCTCTGTCACATTACCTTAAGAAACTATCTCACTAGTCTTACCACCTTGATTCCTATTATTTTGTCTTCCTTCAAACTTCTTATTCAGCTTCTCTTCAATCTTTAATGCCATCTAATAAGGATCACCGATTGTTGTCATCCGAACAGTAAGTAACTCTTCCTAAATACTAGGTCTCAAACCATAAACATACCTAGCAACCTTTTCTTTATCAGCTTCGAAATGACCTGTCCTAATCAAGATTCTGTAAAACTCCTTGGTATACTCCTGCACCGATTTGTTAGTCTGCTTCAAAGATTGCATCTTCTTAAACATATCCAATTCATAATTCACCGGAATGAATTGCTTCTTCAACTTGTCAACCATTCGGTTCCATTTAATGATATTTTATTTTCCTCTTCTACCTCTTTCCAACTGAACTTCTCTCCACCAAATATTTTCATGACCTTTCAACCTAATCTTTGCAAATCTAACCCTATCAGGATCTTCTATTTCTTCATACTCAAAGTACTCATCCATCTCATTAATCCAATCAATCAATTCTTCTAGCCTAAGGCTTCCAGCAAATGCTGAAACTTCAATCTTAGGTCTCTTCCCAATCTTAGACATAGCTTTCAGAATTTGATTCTCCTTAGGATCTCTAGCTTCTTCAAAATGATCTTCTTCCTCAGATTCATCATCACTACCTTCCTTCAGTGTAGTCTTCATCTTTCTCAATTCCTCTTGCAGATCTTGCACTTGTTTCTACAAATCCCTAAAATCATCAAGATTGAATTCTTCGCTAGCTTCTTCCTCTAAGATCTCACAATTTCTCCTCGGAGGCATCTTCAAATCAAGATCCAAGTGCAAACGCACAAGATCCACTCAGCTCCAATAGGAATAGAATTTTCTTAAACAGGAACAAACCTCACTCAAACAGGAACAATCTTCACTCTGATACCACCTGACGCAATCAAGGTTGGTGGATCCAATTAAGGACTGACCAACCTTTTATCCAAACCAATACGCAATGGAAATACACAACAGCAACAACAAATCTGATATAGAACATAAATCTTTATTCATCAAATCACCAATTACATGCAATGTGTCGGGCTATAAGGCCTTCCCGGTTGCAGCCAGATACAAAGAAAGTAATAGTCTATAAGATCTCGCAAGATCCAAATCTTTTCCACAACATCAGTATTCAGCTAGCCCAGGTCTGCAACACATAGCACACTAGTAGGCACCTAGGAAAGATCTAAACTTGTACTCAAACTTCTAAGCAATCTTCCTGTTGCTAAGCTCGTAGGCTACTAAATTTCTCTACTAACCATTTGATCTCCCTAAACATCTACCCAAACACCCACTTAAATACTAAATCCTAGCCACAAGTTAGTTGATGAAACAATTAACCCTTACAAATCAATATTAAATGCCAAAACATCAGTCGGCTCTCAAATAGCCTTACAAATAAAATAAATTCTCCAAGATGGCCCCAAACGGTCATCAAATCACATAAAAGAATGCAACACACCATATCTAGGTCCTCTCACATCCAATGGTCAATCCATAACTCGAGGAGCATGACCCAAATCAATAGAACCAATCGGCCAAGCCGATCCATCCAAACAATCCAGTTGGTAAGAAAGAACACCGAGCAACAGAGGAAATAACTGAGCGCCAGTCAACCGACCATGCCAAGAAAGACCAAGCAGCGTAGTTATCACCAAGCATCAGGAAAACTGACGTCTTCAGTTACCGAGTGTTTGTTAGAGACTGAGCACCCCGGTAACTGCAAAAACTAAGCAACTAATCTCCCAAACTAAGCAAGTACTCCACCAAACCAAGATCAAAACTAACAATCTACCTTCAAAGACAAACATATTTTTGGTTAATATAGGATTGCCAAGAATCGTAGGATGCTCCTGTATCAATTTGTAACAACATGGGACACACAGAAAGATATTGTAGAATGAACATGAGGAATCCTAATCCTAGAAGAAACATGAACTATGCCATGAGGAATGAAGATAATAGAAATAGTCAGAAAGGAAATAGAAACATCAAGGAAGATATTGTATTTTTCAAAGCTACAAATCGAGTAAATGTATCCACTATATTGAGAAGGAAGTCAAGTGAAGAATTTGAAAGTAATTTGAAATCATTCCTAAACCCATCTAAATCTGATTAAGAATCATATTTCATCAATTAAATGATATAACAAGCATCAAAATAGTATAGTAGATTGTAGAATTTGAATCAGGTCTTGCACAATTAGTATGTGATAATAAATGATGTAAGAAAGCTATGGTTAAGAGCGCATGAGATTCTGAGCTTTTATGGAAGTGTGCAAAGCAAAAGAAGCTCACTGATGTACAGAGACAACCCTTTTGGAAATTTTATAATTGTGCAATTAATGCAAAGATCAATCTAAGGTTATTTATGGATCAAAATTGAATTTGTAAGCACCATTTGATCAACCAAGAGATAAAGAAGCATTTAGAGAGAATTAAAGAGAAGAGTTAAAGTTTTTGAAGTAGATTTGAAAGTATTTCTTAGCAAGGCCTAATTTGATGTCATTTACGGAACTATATTTTGAAAGGTTTAATTTGAATAAATGGAGTCATCTATGGTTAGTGATGTGAGTGAGAGACCTAGATATAAGTTTAAGAAACTCTCATATATCAAATTGTACAATAATCAACAATTGTACCTCAATTGAAGCACACCGAGACTGAGGTTGATAAGGTTGTTTTCCAGCATGAAGCTGACATATTTGTCATGCCCAAAATTCTATGGGCAAAACACACCCAAAAAAAAAATTAAAGGGTGTAATTGATCAACTAAAGATACTTGTTTTCATAATTTAAAAGTTGACTAGATTTAATTACATCTAGGGTTATATTTCCTAATACAAATTTAAATCAATCGACTAAATCATAAACTCCCAAATAACAAAACTCAATTATCTAAATCAGAATATAAAATGTCTATGCAATTAATATAGCCCCTTCTTAGTATTCAAGTAATTAATTTTTAATTTAATAATTGTCATAAAAATTTACCCTAAGTTAATAATCTATATTAAATTTGATTAATTATATCTCTAGATAATAATAATCCTTCTACAAAATTTATTTCGTTTATTCTCTTCAACTTAATTTTAAATCTCAAAATTGTTATTTTGTAGGAATAGTTAATAAAATCAATGGGAAATAATTTTCCCATTGATTTTAATGGTTGATCATTTTAATGTCATAATCCAACAAGGTATCAAATTCATTAATCTAACTAGATAAAATTAAAATAAATTGTTAACTTAAAATTCACCCCGATAGAATCACATCAAACCTAAGCATATGATTGTTATGAAAATTATACGCTATGGTTTATTTAATTACGTTAATGAAATTACCCCCATTGAAAAGTTAGATGGAAATGTAATGAAATTTTAATTATAAAAGTTAACATTTGTTTGCGATCCTATTGCACAAAAGAAAATATTCCATGTTAAATTAAATGGTATTACAATAATATTTTAAATTAAGTGTTGACTACAATTTCCCTGACCTTAGAGAAACTTATATTATCAATTGATTGTATCCTAAATATCATTTTGTTCAAGTTTAAATTACCTCAAATATAAATCCCCGTAGACGATGCAAATAACTACACAACAAACAAAAATAAATAAATTAGAATATTATTACGTTGATAAAACATTGACCCTCTCCCACATTCAATAAGTCATCTTATTTGAGTATTATTATCATCCTCTTGATCCCATAGAAGACTCATAAAAAATGAGAGATGCAAAGAAGTATCTTGACGTGCCCTACAACTATTTAGTAGGTTCAGCCCTCTTTATTTTACGTCATAATATCTTTTTTTTATTCAAACCTAAAAACTTCATTGAAAAAAATTATTATTAAATACCCTCTTCTCCATCCTTATCTTCTCTCTTAACCCTAATCCTTAACATCTTAGGGTTTCCTCTCTCTTTTTTGGTTTTGTGTGAGTTGCAGGGTGAAGAGAGAGAGGCCATGAATGTGGGTGGTTGATTCCACACCCCATGCCCATGTCCACGAGCATGACTGAGTAGTGGCTCCAGCCACAGTCACATCCGAGTGGCAACATCATGGCCTCAACCGCAGTGGCGGCCAGGCTTTCGCACTGCGACCTCCACCACATAGGGAATGCTGCAGCTGTGTTGTGGCTTCGGCCATAGTAGCAGCAGACCGTTGCACTGTGGCGGTCGGGCTTCCAACTGCGACCGCATCCCTCACTAGCAGGAATAATATTTATTTTTAAAAATATTTTTAATTATTATTATTATTTTAGTGTTTTTACTTTTATTAAAAGTTATTTTATATATATATATATATATATATATCCAAATTGTGACAACTTAGTATTCATCTAAATCAATCATCACAATGACAATCATAATGCATCATAAGGTCAACATTGTGAGTATAGAAAGCATCATAAAATGTAATGTATTCTCATCTACTATAATCAAATCTTTGTTAAAAGGTTAAAATCTTCTTAATTAATCAAAACATCATAAGCCAATAACTAGATCTACAATAACGATAATGGAAAATCTATGACGGGTCTAAGGTGAGGCCTCACAACATTATTCCAAACCCTAGTGAAAATGAAGATGCAATTAGAACAAGCATTGAAGAACCTATCAGGAGATGATGATGATCAAGTTGAGTTGATATCATCATTAAGAAAAACCTTTGAAAAGAATAAGCAAGTAATTTTTTTGCAAAATTCACTGATGTTAGTCATAGAGAAGTTGCAGAGTATTATAACAGAAAATGTATCTGAAACTCAGCCACAAGAGAGAGAGAGAGAGAGAGAGAGAGAGAGAGAGAGAGAGAGAGAGAGATTGTAGTAATTAAGGCATTTGACAATGAGTTCACATAGTTATCTAAGGTAGCAGCCACCCAAGTATAAACCAAACATAATGCATAGTTGTTTGACATTGTTTGTTAGAACATAAGAAATGACTTAATTATGCTAGACACTAGCATAAAAGAACTAAGGAGATGTGCAATTGAAGGAAAGAAACTACATGGTCAGTGCACATTAGCACATAATTTTTTTAAAGACATAAACGAGAAGCTAAACAAGAAACATGAAGAACTACAAAACTTAGTCAAAGAACTTCATCAGCCTGACATGAAGAATGAAGATTTGGGTAGCATAATTGCAAAGACTTATAATGACATAAGTCTAATTGAGATTGAGAGAGAGAATTTCATCAAAATATTTTTGTTGCTAAGAGAGCATTTAACTATAAAGATAGCTATTGTACAAAAGAAACTGGATGAATACCTTAAGGCTAAGGCATCTTATGAAAACTTCGTATATTCAAATTTGAATGTAGTTGAAGTTGCATCCTATGGCCTATGTGCCCTTATTAGTGTCTCTGAAGTAGTTCAAATTACATGGAGCAAGGAATTCAAGAACTTGACAGAGAGTTTTTATGATTGCATATCAAGAATATCAAATCCACCATAGAAGGGGTAATGAAATTTTGACCTGTATATATAGTTTTGGGCATCATCTTTTTCATTGATGTCAAAGGGGGAGAAATAGTAGAAAATTGTCAAGTATGTAATAAAGAGTAAATAATATAGAAAACTATAAAGGATAAAGTATAGCCAAAGGGGGAGTATTCCTATGTAAAGATGGTATATGTAAATAAGTGATCCACAGACTTTTGCAAATCTTGTAATGGTCGTGTAACATAATGTTACAAAATGTTACAAGTTTTTGGAGTCTTGAATTTTGATGTTTTGGGACTGAGCCAATTTTTGTATATGTTGTCATAAATGAAAAAAGGGGGAGATTGTTGGAAATTTGGCCAGGTAGGATATCATGATGTTGTCATTTATGGCAACATATTATTAGTATTAAGTCAGCAGGACTTAAGGATAGAGTTTTGGGATAAAGACATAGAAAATTGTCTAAGTATCACAGGATTTATCTATCAGCACAAAGATTATTTTGGTCAGCAAAGTTCACACAGATGTTTCCAGCACGTGTGTACTTGGGTACAAATAGTAAGGATTGTGTAGATTCTACATCTAAAAGCACATAACTGTATGACCTGTACGGACAAATTTATTATCATTTTATAGAAATGGTGGTGAGCTAATAGAACAAAACTTAACAGTTAGTAAATATATATTTTGGGTTAAGGTATTTTTTTTTTATCAAAATAATAACTTAACTAATTAAGGATGACATCCTAGATGTTAACCCTAAGTCAGAAAGAAGTAACTTTATGTTTTTGGAAGCATGTTTTGAAGTGAAGGCCGACTAAAAGGTTATTTTGTAATAGCTTGTATAAAGGAAAGAAACTTATAATGAGAAATAGAAGAAACACTCCATCTAAAGCACATAACTGTATGACCTGTACGGACAAAGTTATTATCATTTTACAGAAATAGTGTTGAGCTAACATAACAGAGTAACAATTAGTAAATATATATTTTGGGTTAAGGGATTATTTTGTTTATCAAAATAATAACTTAACTAATTAAGGACGACATCCTATATGTTAACCCTAAGTTAGCAAGAAGTAACTTTATGTTTTTGGAAGCATGTTTTGAAGTGAAGGCCGACTGAAAGGTTATTTTGTAATGGCTTGTATAAAGGAAAGAAACTTATAATGAGAAATAGATGAAAGTTGTCGTATTGATGTATTATGAGAATTCCGATGTATGATTAGAGCAGTGCAAGTTTGTGATAAGTTTTTGTAAAGAGCATCAGGGCAAATAAAAATATTGAAGATATTCAACAATAGTGAAAGGTTTTGTTCATTATCTTTTGTATTGAAGGTTATCATTGTACATTGCATGTTTGGGAAATGAGCTCATCTTGCATACATACTATTGTATTTTTTAATACCAAATCCTAACAGGGTTGAGGCTTCTAACAATCCTTAAGCCCTTTAACAAGGATTGAGACACTCTTCGGATGTAATAGACTCTTCACAAGGTCAATATCTTTCACAAGATACTTTTTATTAGTGGATCATTTGTGGGTACCATCCCCATCGAAGTTTTCCCTTGGCCATGATTTCCTCGATAAAAAATATGGTGTTATGAGTTTCATTGTTTTATGGTTGTGTTTACTATTCATTTTATTCAATTTAGTTTCTTATGCAAGTTACAAGTTAATTAATAATATCCATACTTCGGAAAAAGTTAAATTTTTTGAAATATTGATTCACACCCCCCCCCCCCTTAGTATTTCCTATTCCTAAAAGGATTGGAAACTCTTTTAAATCATCATGCAAAATCAAAAGGTTGCAAGAAAGGGGAAGAGACCAAATCCTACCATCCTAGAAATTCTTGAGATGGATGATAAAGTGTTGCATAACTTCTAGGATTATTGCAAAGAGAGCATTTTACATGTTGTAAAAATCAAACTAAGTATAGAAGATGACCATGCATCTACACTTTTGTGTATAAGTATTTGCACTAGATTTCATAAGTTGAAGGAGCTGAAAGAAAAGACAAATGTGCTACAAGTATATGAGAAAATGGCATCTTGGCTTAAGGAAAAGTTAAAAGCTAATGAGGATGAAGCTCCTGTGATCTCATCTTCTTTCATTTCTTGCAATTATTCAGTCTTGAGTGAACAAGAATCCCAATGGATAATGACTCAATCTCAATAAGATCATATACCATTAAGAAAAAATGACCAACACATCATTGAAGAGCCTGCAAACCTAAATTACAAAGTTTTGCTAAAATATTTCTTTACTCCTGAAGTAGAAAGTTTCCATTTTGGAAGCATGGAAAACCATTGTATGCAAATTAAATGTCTAATCCTAGAAATGAAATACTAACTATGATAAGCTATTAACTCAATCTAAAATGCATTCCAATGAATATTACAAAGACATAAATGAAATAAAAAATAAATCTTTTACCTTCACTCACCCATGTAGCTTGTCTCCATTGTCCTCCTAGCCTTGAATTATTGGATTTGGTGATCTCTCAGATTTTCAAATGTGCTCCTTTTTCCCAAGATGTTTCCAAAGTGTGGAGATAGTGAATATATATGCAAAACTAGCCTACATCTAGATTATGCAATTTTGATGGATGAAAATGATATGTGAATGCTTGAAATAACACTAAAATAGCTTGATTGATTGAATACTTGAATTCTTGGATGCTTGAATGCTTGAAAATCACTATTTCTATTAGGCTCTCGAAGGGAGATGAAGACTCCTTTTATAGGTTTTTGGAGGACTCAAGCCTAGGGGGCAAGATCTAAGGGTGGAGATTGAAAGGTGGAGGATCCTAAGGTTGGAATTGACTTGGTTGAACGGGTTGAGAGAAATGGGGATGTATTTGGAGTGTGAGAGGAGGAATAGGATAGATGTTCCTCCTACATTAGAAAAGAGGAGTGAAAGGTGGAAGGGAAAGACACATGTCAAGTGTCTCACAAAGACCCTTGAGAAGAAGGTGGGAAGACATTTTCCTCATAAGGACTCTTGGAACAAGTGTCCTATGAGTCACTTTTGACTCCTTGAGGTGGCTAAAGAAGCTCCTTAGGGATAGGGAATGTGTTCTTAACCAAGTTGGAAGACGACATGTGGTCATGAGACCAAGTCTCACGAAGCCACATAGCCCTTAAGAATAGGACATGTGTGTGAGGATAATTGTGACTTATTAATAATTAATATAAATTAATTACTTTAGCCAAGATGATGTGTCAGGTGACGAGGTCTATGAGATGGACTAATGGACTTAGTCATATAGTGATTGTGTAATTAAATAATTTATTAAATCACTTTAATAGGACTAATTTAGAAGACTTAGGAGGAAGAATAAGATAAGAGAATATACTAAAAAAATTAAATAATTTATTTAATAATAGAGGAAATAGACATTAATTAAATAATTAATATTTAATTAATTTATCAAGCCAATTTTAAGTGTATACATTTTGACCCTCTTTGAAATAATACGTTGGTCATATTGTTTCAAAGAAAAATCAAGCACATTGCCCCTGCCCCTATCAGAAGTGATGCTAGCATGCCCCCTTGAGAGATTGATCGACAATTTTATCAGTATTGTTTTATTATTATTATTTTATTTTGGTGATGATCAATCTCATGAAAAGAGTTGAAAGATACAGATGAGAAAATGGAGTGATAGAATGATGACGTTAGGTAGGTTCCACAGGTCCACAACCTATATATAGGTGTCAAAGGGTCCTATAGGTTATCATTGTTACACTTGTCATCAAGAGAGCGGAGCTGTGGAGAGAAGAGAGAAAAGATGAGCAAGATGTTGTTTCCTCTATCAGATCACCAATTTGAGCATGCTTGATGGTTCCAGAGACCAACCGACTATGGGGAGCTAGTAGGTGGTTTGATCCTCCCTTGTTGTCAATTGATTTCTCATGTTTTTGAATTGATTTTAGCATGTTTTAGGATAGATTCAAGATAGGTTTAGTTAGGAATTTTTTATTTTCAATGGCGTAGAATAGATGCACAGTTGTGGTGCATGTATGTGCCGCAATATGTCATGTTTGTGCAACAACATGGCATTTTTGTGCATACATGTGGGGCAACCATGTAAACATTTTAGGAATTTTGAATAGGTGCCCATTTACTAAATAAATGCACGCATATGTGATTTGTGCATACACATAAATGTGTTGCGTGTATGTTTAGTAAAATTGTACATATGTTAATTATGCGTAATTATTAAGGGATGTTGCAGATGCATGTTTCTGTGTTGTGCATATGTTTTAGTAGATGGAATGGTGTAGATTATTAGGTAGATTAGGGAAAACTATAGGGATTTTAGGTGTTTTTCTCTGTTGGCTGAGTGATTTGATCATTTTTAAGGTAGGCAATGTTATTGCATGGTCTCTAGTCAACCTACCAAATTAGATAATTGATAGAATTATCCTTTTAGACATGTGAAACTGTTGGATATTTTTAATGGATGGGGTGGTGATTGATACATTTAATATGTTTAATCACTATGTTACTGAATCAGCATTCATACTATTGTCATTTGTGGTTTGTCACTGATGTCAACATATGTTTTTGTGAAGAGTATAGGCTAAGCATGACAATGTATGGACACCATACGAATTATTCAGAATGTGCGAAGACAGATGAGAGAACAGGAAGATGTTGAGATCTTATATCCAAGATCGCATCATGTAAAGTTTCATATTGAATGAGTTATAGATGTTTTGGTGAGGACTAGTTCCTGGAAAGTGATAGTGGAAGCTGACAGAGTGAGTCTCTTTATTTTTGGTATATCTTATAGATGATATGGAGTAAGTGTATGTGATCTTAGAAGATGAAAGACAAGGCAGTGAAGGATGTTAATTGATCAGCACAAGGTATGGAATGCTGGATGACATCAGTTGTGGCATGTAATCTAGAGAAGAATTATTTGGGAGCCGACTTCAAAGGTGTAGCATGGATTTTGTTTTGGAAAATATAAATTAAGGATGTCGGTCCTTAATTGTTTTAATAAAATCACTGCATACTTGTTTTAGGTACCGTGTGTATCTTAGCAAGAGTTTATGTAATTAGGAAAGCCTAATGGGCTGACCTGATCATTTAGAATGTAATACCTAATCATTTAGAATGTAATAGGGTATATATGTAAGATCTTTTCTTTGGAAAACATATGGAGAGAATATATATGATGTAAAAGGAATTGGAAAAGTTGTGAGCTTGTGTCTGCTGGATGTAGAGCGGAGGCTTACTAGTGATGCAGGAGCATCTCGGGTCCTTGGAAATCTTGTGTCACCAAAAACATGTTTTTATTTTCCTGTGTTGCTCGATTCCTTCTTTGACTGAGTTGGTTTGGTGTTGCTCAATTTCCTTTGTTTACAAGGGTTGGTTAGTTATCTCTCTGGCACTCGGTGAATTTCCCTGGTGCTCGGTGATGTTTTTATAGCGCTCGGTTATCCTTGCTTACCAAGTTGTATGTTTTAGTTTCCTGTTGAGGCCGACTCTTGCAATTAATTATGGTCATGAATTTAATGATGGTATCTATAATTTAGAAGTGTGTGGACCTAGATCTGGTCATTCCTTCTATTGATGTTGGATCTGAAGGATCACTTGTTCGGTAGCCTCTTGTATATAATGTAATCTTTGTTTGTAGTTTTAGGGAGGAATGAGGAGTTAGAGGAGAGAAGCTAGAAGTTGAATATTTGTGGTAGATCCTCACATGTTGGAGGACTTATGTACTTGATTGTAATATATATCCTAAATCAGGAAGGCCTTACAACCTGGCATGTATGAATCAATTGAGATAAATATATGAAATTTTATACATTCTCTCTCTCACTTGTGTGTTTTCTGCTTCCACATGTGATTTCTACAAGGTACATCTAGTTAGGGTGTGCCTTTGGCCCCTGCCTCCATCCTCCCTTGCATCAACTGGTGAACTTCATTGGAACTGATCAAGAAAAGATAGTTGTTGTCGGACAGTTCAAAAGATTGTGTATTTCTTCATATACTTTTTGCGAATAGTGAGTTCTGAAGGTGGATTTAACCTTCTTTAGGTAATGAGCTTGACCTTCTTTAGGAAATGAGCTTGACCTTCTTTCTTGACTCCTAACAGGGTATGTCCTCTAACAAGGACTGTGTACTATAATATTTCAATAAGCTCCTAAAAAGGCTAAATCTTCTAACAAGGATACTATACTCTCAGTACATCATTTGTGGGTGTTAATTCCCACTGGGGTTTTTACCTTTAACAGGGTTTCCCTGAGACCAAAATATTATGTTATTGTGTTGGCATTCATTGTGCTCATTAGATCTGATATTGTTGCTACTCAAAATTTAAATTTTAATAATATTTCATACAACTGATTCACCCCCCCTCTCAGTTGTTTTGTGGACTGTTATTCCTAACAATTGGTATCAGAGCTACTGGTCCTTAGAGAGAAATCTTAACAGCTTGAGGTGATCCTAGAGATGACATTCTATAGGAAGGATAGCCCAAAATTTTATCCTGAGAACTTTGACAGTTGGAAGAACAAGATTTGAACTCATTTGTTTTGTTTAGGCATTGACTAATGGTTGATCACAAAGAATAAGTTAGCTATAAAGTCTGAAAATGACTTACCGTCAGCTACTGAAGATGAGAAGAAAATATTTTCACTTAACATGATTGCAAGGGAAGCATTGATTAGCACACTCTCTAAAGGAGAATTTACAAAAGTTAAAGACTTGGATTTGGTATACTAGATTTGGGAAAGATTAGAAGTACTATATGAAGGAGACAAGAATACCAACCAAGAAAAGTTACATAACTGGAAAACAAAGATGGAGAAGCTACAAATGAATGAGGATGATAGCATTAGGGCTTATGTTCAAAGGGTTATAGAAGTTGTAGTCGGAATCAGAAACTGTGGAGGTGCTTATGATGAAGAAGAAGTTGTTGCAAAGATCCTTAGATCATTGACACCTACTTACAAGTTTAAGGCTATTTCTATTCAAGAGACTATACCTCTGACTCCGAACTTTAGCAAGGAGATTTTGATTGCAAAGCTAACTACCTTTGAAGCTACTGAATTGGGAGATTTTGTACCTAAAGTTGAATCTGCATTTAAAGCATCGGCACATAATAAGATTGTATGCACTTCCTAGCACTAGTAGTGAGAACCTAAGAGAAGAGCTCGATGAATATGCTGAGGAATGGGAACAAATACAAGAAGAGGAAACAAAGATGGATGAACTTGTTGCACTGATTGCTAGAAGAGAAAAGAGAGGTAAGGGTAAATTTAAAGGCAAATTACCTTTGAAATGTTTTTCATGTAATAAGGTAGGTCATTTTTCATCTAGATGTCCTACAAGAGTTCCTAAGTACAAACCTAAGTTTTTCAAATCTAAGTATTCAAAGGATAAGGAATGTTATTATACTAGTGAAGGAATTTCTGATGATGATGATTTAGATAATGAGGAGATTGGATTTGTTGCTATTAGAGATGAACCAGTACATTAGGAAAAAGCTTTAGTATCTCATGTTGATAAGAAATATGAATGGATCATAGACTATGGTTGTTCACATCATATGACTGGAGATAAAAAAAAAAAAATTTAAATTAGTAGTAAAGTATGATGGTGGTGTTGTGAGGTTTGGAGACAAACTTCCTAAACCTATCATAGGAGTAGGATCTATTACTCTAGATGGAAAAAATAATACTGATAATGTACTACTTGTTGATGGACTCGAACATAACTTATTGAGTGTTGGACAGTTCATGGAAAAAGAGTTTCAGTTACAATTCAATGATGGTAAATATTTTATCAGAAGTAAGGTAGGAAAGTTGATTGCAACTGGTACTAAATCTAGAGGTAATGTATTTGAATTAAATACATCTGTAGCCTCTTATTTTTTTGCAAAAGTAGATGATAATTGGTTATGGCACATAAGGTTTTGTCATGTTAACTTTGACAATATTGTGAAGGCAAGTTTGAATAAAGCAGTAAGAGATCTACCAAATATTGTGAAACCATCTAACATTGCATGCAGAGAATGTGTTATGGGAAAACAAACTAGAAGCATTTACAAAAGAAAAGCATATACATCAAAATAAAAGTTGGAGCTGGTACATACAGACCTATGTGAACCTACAAGAACAAAATCATACTATGGTGAAAGGTATTTCATACTTTTTTTGATGACTTTTCTAGAATGATGTGGGTTAATTACTTAAGAGAAAAATTAGAAGCTTTTGATAAATTCAAGATATTCAAGGCAAAAGTGGAGAATGAACTAGGATTAAAGATAAAATATTTAAGATTGGACAGAGGTGGAGAGTTTACTTTTGACTTATTCAATTCATACTACGAAGAGCATGGAATACAAAGACAGACATCTGCTCCTAGGACTCCACAATAGAATGGGATAGTTGAGCGAAGAAATGGGACTATACTTGATGCTGCTAGGACAATGTTGCTTGAGGGAAATGTATCTCATGTCCATTGGAGAGAGGTTGCTGGGATAGCAGTGTACACATTAAACAGAGTTCAAATCAGAGAAGGTACAAATAAGACCCCTTATGAAATATGGTTTAATCATACTCTTACTGTAAAATATTTTAGAATATTTGGTAGTAAGTGCTATATCAAGGGAGATGATGAGATAGGGAAGTTTGATGCTAGAAGTGATGAATGAATTTTCCTTGGATACTCTACTAAGAGCAAGGCTTACAAATGTTTCAATCTGAGATTAAGAAAAATGATTGAAAGTAACAATGTGAAGATAGATGAAAGGTTTCAGATACAAGAGAGAATGTATGACTATAATCAGGTTATAGAAATCAAAGAGGCTACTGCTATAGAAGAAGAAGAAAGTGTTGAAACTAAATGTGAAAAAGAGATTTTTGATAATGACATATATGAGGCTACTAAGGTTCCTAAAACTCCAAGGTATGTAAAGAAAAATCATCCTGAAAATCAAATTATTGGCAATATAATCAAGAAGTATTAACTAGATCAAAGGTTAGAGAATAAATCCTTTTAATTTCTCAAGTTGAACCAAAGAATACAGATGAAGCTTGCAGAGATGAATCTTGGATAAATGCTATGAAATAAGAGTTAGATCAGATAAAGAATAATAAAACTTGGGAATTGGTTCCTCGACCTAAGAACAAAAATGTGATAGGAACTAAATGGGTTTTCAAAAATAAAATGAATGAAGGAGGAGTTGTAGTAAGAAACAAGGAAAGACTGGTATGTAAAGGCTACTCACAACAAGAAGGTATAGACTTTGAAGAAATATTTTCTCCTATTGCTAGAATAGAAGCTATGAGATTATTCTTGTCTTATGTTGCGCACAAAAAATTCAAAGTGTATCAGATGGATGTGAAATTTGCATTCCTGAATGGGGATCTTGAAGAAGAAGTATATATAGAACAACTTGATGGATTTCCTTTATGTGAAGATGGAGACATGGTATGCGAGTTGAAGAAAGCATTATATGGGCTGAAGCAAGCTCCAAGGGCTTGGTATGCAAGGTTAGACAAATACTTACTTCGGCTTGGATTCAGAAAAGGTAATGTTGATAGTAATTTGTATTTGAGAACTAGTGAAGATGGAGTTTTGATAATAGAAGTCTTTGTTGATGATATTATCTTTGGAGGTAATGATGATCTATGTGAGAAATTTTCTAAATAAATGGAAAATGAATTTGAGATGTCCATGATTGGAAAAATGAAATTCTTTCTTGGACTGCAAATAAATCAAAGCAAAGATGGCATCTTTATTTCTCAAACTAAATATCTTAAAGAAATGTTGAAAAAATTAGGAATGGAGGACTGTAAACAAGTTGGTACTCCCATGGTAACTGGTAATAAGATAATAGTTGATGATGAGTCAAAGTGTGTTTTTTAGACCAAGTACAGATCAATGGCTGGAGGATTACTATATCTGACTCACACCAAACCAGATATCACTAATGTTGTTGGAATTATGGCTAGATATCAGGCAGAACCCAAAGAAACACACCTAGCTATTGTGAAAAAGATATTGAGATATCTAAAAGGAACAATAGATTATGGCTTATGGTATGATAGAAATGATAACTTTGAACTTCATGCTTATATTGATGCTGATTGGGGAGGAAACATTGATGATAGAAAAAGTACTAGTGTTGGTGCATTTTTCCTTGGGAAAAAGTTGGTTTCATGGCTAAGCAAGAAGCAAGATTGTATAGCTCAATCTACTGCAAAATCAGAGTATGTTGCTACTACTATAAATTACACTCAAATTGTTTGGATGAAATAAATACTAACATACATTGGAATAACTTTTGATGATCCTGTAGTTATCCATTGTGATAACACTAGTATAGTGAATATGTCAAAGAATCCGGCGATGCACTCTAAAACTAAACATATTCCTATCAAGTATCACTTCTTGAGAGACAAGGTGACAGAGAAGGAAATAAAATTAGACTATATCAGTATAAAGGAAAAAATTGTAGATATATTTACAAAACCATTTCCAAAAGATATCTTTGAATATCTCAGAGGTATGTTTGGGGTTCAGGCCCCTCCCAGTCAAAATTAAATGATGGAGGGATGCATCAGTCTAGAGGTTTTCATAGCCTTATCATATTCTAGATTGGATGTAGAGATCTACTCCTTAGGGGGAGTGATCATAAAAGGAAGGTGTTTAATAACAGTTCATGACTCATGGCACCCTTTTTCCATTGCTATCAAAGGGCGAGTGTTGCTATGAGAAAATCCCTACTGTATGGGGAGATTGTATATAGTACTATTTGGTTGCAGAGTTTTGGATTGATATAACTTTGGGATAATGGATTTTCCAATATGTTGACATCAATGCCAAAGGGTGAGATTGTTGGATATTTCTAATGCATGGGGTGGTGATTGATATATTTGATACGTTTAATCACTACATTACTGAATGAGAATTCATACTATTGTCATCTGTGGTTTTTCACTGATGTCAACATATATTTCTATGAAGAGTACAGACTGAGCATGACAGTGTACGGACACCATGCAGATGATTAAGAACATGCGAAGATAGATGAGAGAAAAGGAAGATGTTGTGATCTTATACCCAAGATTGCATCATGTAAAGTTTCAAATTGAATGAGTTACAAATGTTTTTGTGAGGACTGGTTCCTGGATAGTGATAGTGGAAGTTGACAAAGTGAGTCTCTATATTTTTGGTATATCTTACAGATGATATGGAGTAAGTGTATGTGAGCTTAGGAGATGAAAGACAAGGCACTGAAGGATTTTAATTGATCAACGCAAGGTATAGAATGCTGGATGACATTGGCTGTGGTGTGTACTCTAGAGAATACTTATTTGGGAGCCGACTTCAGAGGTGTAGTGTGGATTTTGTTTTGGAAAATGTAAATTAAGGATGTCATTCCTTAATTGTTGTAATAGAATCATTGTATACTTGTTTTAGGTACCGTGTGTATCTTAGAAAGAGTTTATGTAATTAGGAAAGCCTAATGGGTCTGTTAGGAATAACAGTCCATAATACAACTAAGAGGGGGGGTGAATCAATTTTATGATAGATTGTTAAACTTTAAACTTTGAGTAGCAGCAATATCAGATCTAATTAACATAATGAATGCCAACACAATAATGCAATATTTTGGTCTCAGGGAAACCCTGTTAAAGGTAAAAACCTCAGTGGAAATTAGCATCCATAAATTATGTAATGAGAGTATAATATCCTTGTTAGAAGATTTAGCCCTATTAGGATCTTATTGAAACATTACAGTACACAGTCCTCGTTAGAGGACAGACCCTGTTAGGAGTCAAGAAAGAGGGGTAGGCTCACTGCATAGGCTCATTGCCTAAAGAATGTTAATTCCACCTTTAGAACTCACTGTTCGCAACAAGTGTATATGAAGAAATACATAATATTTTGAACTGTATGACAACAACTTTCTTTTCTTGATCATTTCCAATGAAATTCACTAGTAATCCTCTACCCTACATCCAACAAACACAAGCTCATAGCTTTTCCAATTCCTTTTACATCACATATATTCTCTCCATATATTTTCCAAAGAAAAGATCTTACATATATACCCTTTTACCTGTTAGATTAGGTGAAATACTAATCTCCCAAGAACACCTGCATGCATAACCCTGTCACATGGAAGAAGCAAAGAATAGAAGCAAGAAAAATCTATGGAGGCCAAAAAGCCAAAGACATCTTATGGACATGCAAAGAGCAATTGTATTCCAAGATTATCTTAAAAAGAATGTACAAAGGGTTCAACCATATAGGTGAACAATAAAACCCTAAAGCTATAAAGCAAAAAATAAAGCTAGGTTGCACATTATAATTAATAAATATATTAATTATAATGCACCTAAAAGATAGCTTAAGTAAATAGAGTAATAAATGACTTAATTAATTAAACCAAAGTGATTTAATTAATAAGCATAAATTATGATTACTCTAACACCCCCCCTTAAGCGTAGCTCAAGAGGGAAGCTAACCTACCACAGCTATGAAAGCAGAAAATGGGTCCCGGCAACAAGGCCTGATCAGGTACCCAAGTACAAGAAATAAACTAGATGAAGGAAACAAAGCCTCCAATCTAGGGAATGTCCCAAAGAAAGGAACAAGAAAGAGCATGAAGCATCTCCGAAGCATGAAGCTGCAAACACTGTCAGAAGAATACTGCTGGAACCCCCACTGAAATAGTGCATGACGAGGTAGAGAAGACAAAGTCTGAAGAGCTGATCAATCAAAGAGGTGACCTCCAAAATAGGAATGAATGAGTGTCTATATAGTAGATGAACCATCTCACCGAAATGCATAGGTGCCTAGCCACTGCATCCGCCTAGTACATAGGAACAAAAATTGAATACGTAGATCACTCAACCAAACCAAGGAAGCAATAGAGCCAATAGGTGAACCCCCCCATAATGCTGAATAGGGAGAGGGGTGACAGGAACACTGAAATGCAATGCCAGAAACATCTGCAAGAAGAAGAATCAGGAACACCAACAGTGCAACAGAAGTACACGCACAGGATAAAGGGCGGTGTCGAAGAAGAAGAATAGATCTTCTGGACACACAGCATGGGCTAATGTCATGGAAGGTACACTCACTTGACAAAGGTGGATGAGCACAAAAGGCAAAACATCATAACCCCCCATGGCACTTTATAACTGAGTGCGAGTACAAACAAACACAAGGTGTACAAGATCCCAGATATGCAAAAGTAGGCACTTTATCTCAGTGCGTTTACAGAAAAAAGAATGCAACAGAAGAGAAGCATACAATGCTCAGAAGTTAGAAAGAAGAGTGAGCCAGAAGAACAGAAGAAGAGATCCCAGGACCTGTAGAACCCAAGTAATCCGCCAGAGTGCGAAAATACAAAACTCAGAGGAGAGAAAACCTGGAACAAAATCTAGATAAAAGACCCTTGCAACTGAATAACTCACAGAACTAGCTTTCCGACGATATCTGGTGAGCCCAAAAATGAGTCCGGATGAGCGAGATATGGCTCCCGGAAGGCAAAAAATAAACATCACCTTTGACAGCAAAAAACACTATCAAAATAGCAGATCCAAAATTCTAACCTCCATAATCGGAAAGAGCTCAGAAAGAGCTTTCCGATGATATAAAGAAGTTTGAAAAAGACCCCCAGATGCTCCAGATAGAGCAAAAAAGGCCCAGGTACCCTAAAAAGGCTTCAAAAAAATTTTTTAAAGCCCCTGGGGCTGAAAATGCAAAGCCCCTGGGCGCATGGCACACGCAGGGGGCTAAATCCAGAGCCCTTGGTTACCATAGGACCGTCGCTGGGCATTAGAAAAGCCCGCGGGGCTTAAACACCCGCCGAGCGGCCCAAGCAGTGGCGCGGCCAGCGAAGGGCTGGTGGAGGGCTAGCGCAGCGGAGCCGGGTGGCGGCGGAGCGGGCCAGCGGAGCACTAAGGGCGGTGGTCTCTGACGACGGCATTCTCTGGCGAGGCATGCAGTGGCGGTGGTAGTGGAAGATGCCGGTGCCGATGGCGCAGAGGAGGAGCGCGGGAGGCGCATTTTCAAAACCTTGCATGCGTTAAATTTAACGTAAAAATCAATTAAAAATTTGATTTTTTTCTCAATTTTTGTGCCCGTACGGCACTGAAAACCAAAATTTTTTTGCCTCAGAGTCAAGTTGTCCAAAATGAACAAGTTTTATATGGATTTAGGGGTTCTTGGGCCTTCCGGACACAATGGTGGTGTCCATTTTTGCCCAAGGTGAGCCAAATTTTGGCTCCCCCTAGATCCACAAAAAAAAACTTCTGAAACCCTTGAAAACCTCCTGCTTCTGAAACACTTCAACAAAACACGAACAGCGAGCAGCAAGATGGCTCTGATACCATGTTAGATTAGGTGAAATACTAATCTCCCAAGAACACCTGCATGCATAACCCTATCACATGGAAGAAGCAAAGAACAGAAGCAAGAAAAATCTATGGAGGCCAAAAAGCCAGAGACATCTTATGGACATGCAAAGAGCAATTGTATTCCAAGATTATCTTAAAAAGAATGTACAAAGGGTTCAACCATATAGGTGAACAATAAAACCCTAAAGCTATAAAGCAAAAAATAAAGCTAGGTTGCACATTATAATTAATAAATATATTAATTATAATGCACCTAAAAGATAGCTTAAGTAAATAGAGTAATAAATGACTTAATTAATTAAACCAAAGTGATTTAATTAATAAGCATAAATTATGATTACTCTAACATTACCTTCTACAAGACCATGTCGGTCAATTAGGCTTTTCTATTTACATAAACTCTTTCTAAGATACACACGGTACCTAAAACAAGTATACAATGATTCTATTGCAACAATTAAGGACCGACATCCTTAATTTACATTAGCCAAAACAAAATCCATGCTACACCTTTGAAGTCAGCTCCTAAATAAGTCTTCTCCAAATCACACACCATAGCGTACATCATATAGCATTTTGTACCTTGCACTGATCAACTAGCATTCTTTAGTGCCTTGTTTTTCATCTCCTAAGATCACATACACTTAACCCATATCATCTGTAAGATATATCAAAAATACAGAGACTCACTCTGTCAGCTTCCACTGTCACTCTCTAGGAACCAATCCTCACCAAAACATTTGTAACTCATTTAATATGAAACTTTACATGATGTGATCTTGGATATAAGATCACAACATATTCATGTTCTCTCATCTATCTTTGCATGTTCTGAGTCATTCGTACAGTGTCCGTACACTATCATACTCATCATGTACTTTTCACAGAAACATATGTTGACATCAGTGACAAACCATAAATGAAAACATTATGAATGCCCATTTAGTAACATAGTGATTAAACATATTAAATATGTCAATCATCACCCCATGCATTAGGAATATCCAACAATCTCCCCCCTTGGCATTGATGTCAACATATGGGAAAATCCATCATCCAAAATTTATATCAATCCAAAGTTTTGCAACCAAATAGTACTACATACAATCTCCCCATACAGTAGGGATTTTATCATAGCAACACTCCCCCTTTGACAACAATGGAAAAGGGTGCCATGATTTAGCAACTGTTCTTCAACACCTTCCTTCTACGATCACTCCCCCTAAGGAGTAGATCCCTACATCTAGTCGAGAATATGATAAGGCTCTAAAAACCTCTGGATTGATGCATCCCCACATCATTTAGTTCTGACTAGGAGGGGCCTAAACCCAAAGAATACCTCTGAGATATTCAAAGGTATTTTTTGGCAACAGTTTTGTAAAGATATCTGTAATTTGATCCTTTGTACTGATATATTCTAATTTTATTTCCTTCTCTACCACCTTATCTCTCAAGAAGTGATACTTGATAGAAATATGTTTAGTTTTAGAGTGCATCACTGGATTCTTTGACATATTCATTGTACTAGTGTTATCACAATGGATAACTATTATTGGCAGTGAGCCAGTATCCCTCGCAGGGTTTGTGACATAGCTTAACCGCCTCCTGTGTCTTCTATAAGTGTAGTGGTTGTATCGGGCATTAACAGGTTGATCTTTTGGTGCAACGGTAACCACTACTTGTAACAAGTGGTATCAAATCTTGGTCATAGGTTTGAATCCATGTAGGCCACAACAAGTGATGATGGGAGGGGGATTATTGGTAGTGAGCCAGCATCCCTCGCAGGGTTTGTGACATGGCTTAACCGCCTCCTGTGTCTTCTATAAGTCTAGTGGTTGTATCAGGCATTAACAGGTTGATCTTTTGGTACAATGGCAACAGCTACTTGTAACAACTACAGGCTCATAAAAATTTATTCCAATGTCTGTCAGAATTTGTTTCATCCAAACAATTTGAGTGCAATTTATAGCAGCAACAACATACTCTGATTCCACAGTAGATTGAGCTATACAATCTTACTTCTTTCTTAGCCATGAAATCAACTTTTTTTCCCAAGGAAGAATGCACCACCACTAGTTCTTTTTCTATCATCAATGTTTCCTAACTAATCAGCATCAGTATAAGCATGAAGTTCAAAGCTATCATTTCTATCATACCATAAGCCATAGTCTATTGTTCCTTTCAGATATCTTAGTATCCTTTTCACAGTAGCTAGGTGTGTTTCTTTGGGTTCTGTCTGATATCTGGCCATAATTCCAACAACATTAGTAATATTTGGTCTGGTGTGAGTCAGATATTGTAATCCTCCAACCATTGATATGTACTTGGTCTAAAAAACATACTTTGACTCATCATCAATTGTCAGCCTATTACTAGTTACCATAAGAGTACCAACTGGTTTAGAGTCCTCCATTCCAAACTTTTTCAGTATTTCTTTAAGATATTCATTTTGAGAAATAAAAATGTCGTCTTTGCTTTGATTTATTTACTGTCTAAGAAAGAAAGAATTTCACCAATCATGGACATCTCAAATTCATTTTTTATTTATTTAGAAAATTTCTCACATAGATCATCATTACCTCCAAAGATAATATCATCAACAAAGACTTCTATTATCAAAACTCCATTCACTAGTTCTTAAATAAAAATTACTGTCAGCATTACCAATTTTGAATCCAATCCGAAGTAGGTATTTGTCTAACCTTTCATACCAAGCCCTTGGATATTGCTTCAGCCCATATAGTGCTTTCTTCAACTTGAATACCATGTCTCCATCTTCACATAAAGGAAATCCATCAGGTTGTTCTATATATACTTCTTCTTCAAGATCCCCATTCAAGAATATAGATTTCACATCCATTTGATACACTTTGAAGTTTTTATGTGTAGCATAAGCCAAGATAATCTCACATCTTCTATTCTAGCAACATGAGCAAATGTTTCTTCAAAGTCTATACCTTCTTGTTGTGAGTAGCCTTTACATACCAGTCTTTCTTTCTTATTCATTCATTTTATTTCTAAAAACCCAATTAGTTCCTATCACATTTTTGTTCTTAGGTCTAGGAACCAATTCCCAGGTGTTATTCTTTATCTGATCTAACTCTTCTTTCATAGCATTTATCCAAGATTCATCTCTGCAAGCTTCATTTGTATTCTTTGGTTCAACTTGAGAAATCAAACAAATTTCTTCTCTAACCTTTGATCTAGTTAATACTCCTTGATTAGTATTGCCGATAATTTTATTTTTTAGGATGATTATTCTTTACATACCTCAGAGTTTTAGGAACCTCAGTAGCCTCATCTATGTCATTATCACAAATCTCTTTTTTGCATTCAGTCTCAACAATTTCTTCTTCTTCTACAGCAGCAACCTCTTTGATTCTCGTAACCTAATTACAGTCATACATTCTCTCTTGTATCTGAAACCTTTTTTCTATCTTCACATTGTTACTTTCAATCATTTTTCTTAATCTCATATTGAAACATTTTTAATCCTTTCTCTTAGTATAGTAACCAAGGAAAATTCCTTCTTCACTTCTAGCATCAAACTTCCTTATCTCATCATCTCTCTTGATATAGCACATACTACCAAATATTCTAAAATATTTTACAGTGGGAGTATGATTAAACCATAATTCATAAGGGATCTTGTTTGTACCTTCTCTGATTTGAACTCTATTCAATGTGTACACCACTTTCCCAATAGCCTCTCTCCAATGCACATGAGATACGTTACCTTCAAGCAATAGTGCCCTACCAGCATCGAGTATAGTCTTGTTTCTTCACTCAGCTATCCCATTTTGTTGTGGAGTCCTAGGAGCAGATGTTTGTATTTGTATTCCATGCTCTTTGCAGTATGAATTGAATAAGTGTAAAGTAAACTCTCCACCTCTGTCTGATCTTAAACATTTTATCTTTAAGTCTGATTCATTCTCTTCTTTTGCCTTGAATATCTTGAATTTGTCAAATGCTTCTAATTTTTCTTTTAAGTAACCCACATCATTATAGAAAAGTCATCAACAAAAAGTAAGATATATCTTTCACCATAGTATGATTTTGTCCTTGTAGGTCCACATAGGTCTGTATGTACCATCTCCAACTTTTCTTTTGATGTATATGCTTTTCTTTTGTAACTGCTTCTTGTCTATTTTCCCATAACACTGTCTTTGCATATAGTGTTAGATGGTTTCACAATCTTCAGTAGATCTATAACTTCTTTAGTTAGACTTACCCTCACAATATTGTCAAAGTTAACATGACAAAAACTTATGTTCCATAGCCAACTGTAATCTACTTTTGCAACAAAACAAGAGGCTCCAAATGTATTTAATTCAATGCATTACCTCTAGATTTAGTACTGGTTGCAATCAACTTTCCCGCCTTACTTCTGATAAAATATTTAATATCATTGAATTGTAACTGAAACTCTTTTTCCATCAACTATCCAACACTCAATAATTTATGCTTGAGTCCATCAATAAGTAGTACATTATCAGTATTTTTTTTTCCATTCAAAGTAATAGATCCTACTCGTATGATAGGTTTAGGAAGATTGTCTCCAAACCTCACAACACCACCATCATACTTTACTAGTTTAACAAACTTGTTTTTTTCTCCAGTCATATGATGTGAACAACCACTGTCTATGATCCATTCAAATTTCTTATCAACATGAGATACTAAATCTTTTTCCTCATGTACTGGTTCATCTCTAATAGCAACAAATCCAATCTCCTCATAATATAAATCATCATCATCAGAAATTCCTTCACTAGCATAATAACATTCCTTATCCTTTGAATACTTAGATTTGAAAAAATTAGGCTTGTTCTTAGGAACTCTTGTAGGACATCTAGATGCCAAATGACCTACCTTGTTAGATGAAAAATATTTCAAAGGTAATTTTCCTTCAAATTTACCCTTACCTCTCTCTTCTCTTCTAGCAATCAGTGCAACACGTTCATCCATCTTTCTTTCTTCTGTCTGTATCTGTTCCCATTCCTCAACATATTCACCTATCTCTTCTTTTAGGCTCTCACTACTAGTGCTCAAAAGTGTAAACATTATCTTCTTGTGTGCAAATGATTTAAATGCATATTCAACTTTAGCTATAGAATCTCCCAATTCAGTAGCTTCAAAGGTAGTTAGCTTTGCAATCAACATCTCTCTGCTAAGTTTTAGAGTCAGAGGTATATTCTCTTGAATAGACATAGCCTTAAACTTGTAAGTAGGTGTCAATGATCTAAGAATCTTCGCAACAACTTCTTCTTCATCATAAGTGCCTCCAAAGTTTCTGATTCAAACTACAAATTATGTAACCCTTCAAATATAGGCCCTAATACTTTCATCCTCATTCATTTGTAACTTCTCCATCTTTGTTTTCTAGTTTTGTAACTTTTCTTTCTTGGTATACTTCTCTCCTTCATATAGTGCTTATAATATTTCCCAAATATGGTATGCCGAATCCAAGTCTTTAATTTCAGTAAATTCTCCTTCAGAGAGTGCATTGATCAATGCTTCCCTTGCAATCATGTTAAGTGAAAATATTTTCTTCTCATATTCAGTAGCAAATGGTAAGTCATCCTTAGACTTTATAGCTAACTTATTCTTTGTGATCAACCAATAATCAATGCCTAAATAGAACAAATGAGTTCACATCTTGTTCTTCCAATTGTCAAATTTCTCAGGATCAAATTTTGGACTATCCTTCCTATAGAATTCCATCTCTAGGATCACCTCAAGCTTTTAGGCTTTCTCTCAAAGGACCAATTGCTATGATACCAATTGCTAGGAATAATAGTCCACAATACAACTAAGAGCGTGGGGTGAATCAATCGTATGATAGATTGTTAAACTTTAAAATTTGAGTAGCAGCAATATCAGATGTAATGAACATAATGAATGCCAACACAAAAACACAATATTTTGGTGTCAAGGAAACCCTATTAAAGGTAAAGACCCTGGTGGGAATTAGCACCCACAAATGATGTACTGAGAAAATAGTATCCTTGTTAGAAGATTTAGCACTGTTAGGAGCTTATTTAAACATTATAGTACATAGTCCTTATTAGAGGACAAACCCTATTAGGAGTCAAGAAAGAGAGGTAGGCTCACTTCCCAAGCAAACTGCCTAAAGAAGGTTAAATCCACCTTCAGAACGCACTATTTGCAACAAGTGTATATGAAGAAATACACAATCTTTTGAACTATCTGACAACTTTCTTTCCTTGATCAGTTCCAATGAAATTCACTAGTAATTCTCTGCCCTACATCCAACAGACACAAGCTCATAGCTTTTCCAATTCCTTTTACATCACATATATTCTCTCCATATCTTTTCCAAAGAAAATATATTACATATATACCCTTTTACATTCTACAAGATCAGGTTAGCCAATTAGGATTTTCTATTTATATAAACTCTTGCTAAGATACACACAGTACCTAAAAAAAGTATACAATGATTCTATTAAAATAATTAAGGACCGACATCCTTAATTTACATTAGCCAAAACAAAATCCACAATACACCTTTGAAGTTGGCTCCTAAATAAGTTCTCCAGATCACATGCCACAGCTGACATCATCCAACATTATGTACCTTGCATTGATCAACTAGCATTCTTCAGTGCCTTGTCTTTCATCTCCTAAGCTCGCATACACTTAACCCATATCATCTGTAAGATATATCAAAAATATAGAGACTCACTCTGTCAGCTTCCACTGTCACTGTCCAGGAACCAATCCTCACCAAAACATCTATAACTCATTCAATATGAAACTTTACATGATGTGATCTTGGATATAAGATCACAACATATTCATGTTCTCTCATCTATCTTCGCATATTATGAATCATCTGTATAGCATTAGTACACTGTCATACTCAGCCTGTACTCTTCACTGAAACATATGTTGACATCAGTGACAAACCACAAATGAGAATAGTATTAATACCCATTCAGTAATGTAGTGATTAAATATATTAAATGTGTCAATCATCACCCCATGCATTAGCAATATCCAACAGGGTCGACCTGATCATGTAGAATGTAATAGGGTATATATGTAAGATCTTTTCTTCAGAAAAGATATGGAGAGAATAAATGTGATGTAAAAGGAATTGGAAAAGCTGTGAGCTTGTGTGTGTTGTGTTAACAACTGCATTTTTTTTACCTGGTCTCTAACCTTAAACCCTAGGTCTTTATTTCATATTTCTAGCCGTTGGAGGGTTAAACCCTAACTACTTTGGCCTTGTTCTATTCTGTCGTTACCTTTTTCAGGCCACTTAAGATCTTTTAAATGCATGTGCATTTTGTATTCCCCGGTCAGTTGCTTAATCTCCAAATAATATGAGCATATTCCTTTCGGTCTAGTGACTCCCTAAAATGTCTTTAGTCGCGAGGTCTCTCAATGTCCAAAGAATATTCCTTATCTTTTTGAGACTTAGCGGTTTCCCTTTAGTCACCAAATCTCTAGATATGAAGTGGCGGTACACTCTTTGCAGTCACCAGATCTCTATGATCATGGCAGTTAATTTTGGCATTTAGTGACTCTACTGGCTGTTAGTCGCCAGGTCTCCAGATCTTGGCGGTTCATTCAGAGATTAAGAATTTCAAACAGTCACCAAATCTCCTAAGAAAATTCAAAGTCAACATAAGGTTTAGAGATCTAGCGACTACCGTCAGATCAGGATGGTGTGGTGGAGTTTTAGTCGCTGAGTCGCGAGATGGTAGGACCATTTCGATGAAGATTGTGCAAGCAGACCTGATGTCAGAAGATGCTGAGGTGTCTGATGATTATTGGTTGTAGGGCAATGAGTTGGTAGTTGTCAATGGGCATGAGGTCTTCAGTCTGTGAAATGAAGTTAAAGCTCAGGTTGATCCTATGGTTGTCGTTATACCATTGAGGTAAGACGTGTGATGTTTAAGTTAGTGGTATAACAACAGTCTGCATTGATCTCAGTATGCTGAGAGTTTATAAAAGATTGGGTGATTCAATGACTGAGGGTTGTCTCATAGTCTCTTAATCCAACAGTTAAGTGCCAAACATTCAGCGACCTAGCGGGTGGTTATGAATTTCTCTCAATCACCCAATCTCGTGATTTAATAGTTAAGTCTTTAACATTCTGAGATTGAGCAAGAACCGTCGATGGCCACAAGATAGATTTGAAGATCAAGGATCAATATCTAATCTCTAAATCTAACTCAAGGTAAAGAAATTATTTAGCGACTTGGAGATTGCCTCAGTCACGCGTTCTTGGGGTTTAACCCTAGTTAATAAAAAGATTGTGAGACTCAACGAACCTCATTGTTGTTGAATCTCCAGATTATGCAGGGTTAAGGTGAAGTAAATATTGTGGTTTGCCCCAACGGTTAAGTAATGTATTTAGTGATCTAGCAACTATGTGATCACGTGGTCTTAGGTTCCTGACGGTTAAGTGCCTAACCTCTAGTGATTCAGTGACACGGTTAGTCTCATGGTCGCTGAACCAAATAGTTAAGTCAAGAATTCTTTCATGACTTAATATGGACCGTAGGATGGAATGAAAAAGAAGATCAACGACGGTCATGAAATCTCAGGAAGGAAGTTGACAAGTTAAAATGTTTCAATGATTATGAGACTCCTTGTTGGTCACTAAATCTCCAAGTCAGGTGATCATTGAATATCTTTAAAGAATTAATAAAGTTCACAAGACTTAGAGACTTTAGTCGCTAGATCGCCTGATAGGGTCAAAAGGTTAAATGGTGGTTTTCCCTTCCTTCAGTCGTGAGGTCTCCTGATCTAACTACAGTTAGCAAATCTATTGCGTGACTTGGAATTTCTTCAGTCATGTAGTCGCCAGATATACCAGGATTCCTATAAAGTTAAGCTGAGAAACCCGAGAAAGGTGAAGAGATCTGACAGTGCTAATATAAAGTAGATCTAGATTTGAATGTTGACCATCGATATGCTATCTGGCACCATGAAAGTAGCCATTTCTTCCAGATTCAAATACTTTAAGGGTTTCAGCAACAAAAGGACTAGTTTTTAATGTTGAAGCGGCTGGATCTGGTAGATGTGATTTTGTTAGCTACTACAGCGTGGTCCAGAGAGTTTGATGATTAATTGTAGAAAATTTGTACCATGAGGGAATGGGTAAGAGTTGCTCGAGGCATGTTGTAGGTGAATGATCAGATTGATAAACATGGTGAATTCATGATCTTCGGTACATCATTCAGAGATTTCTCATTAATGAAGATCATTTTTGGATTTGACCGCCTGGTTTTCCTCCAATGTAATAAATT
Source organism: Chamaecyparis obtusa (assembly GCA_027943335.1). NCBI lineage: Eukaryota > Viridiplantae > Streptophyta > Pinopsida > Cupressales > Cupressaceae > Chamaecyparis > Chamaecyparis obtusa. Next base: position 895,064 of record BSBK01005906.1, read on the forward strand.
CTTGATTAAATCTAGTTGGTTTGGTGGGTGGAAATCCTAACCCTTGCCCTAGTCATCCGAAGCTTGTTGCATCCTAATTTTTTGGGATTCCAAGATGACTAATGATATATATTGTAGTAATTTTGATTTTTGAGGCGTTCCAGTTCCATGTTCTTTTCCAGTTCTGGTTCCATGAATGTTCTGTCTTGTAAATATTGCCTTCTTCTCTGCATATAGGGTGTTCCCTCTTTCCTTTCTGGTTTTGAGAATATAATACAAATTATAATAGTCTGTCTTATGTATGAGATTTCAATATATTTGTACTGCTATCATATTATCTCCATTTGAATCCTGAACTTATTGATTGAAGCATCAAGGGTGTTTCTGCCTTTCTATTTGCATTTCCTATGTGTCTACAATAGAGTTGTCTTCGCAGAGATAACTAAGTTCAAGATTGGTTTTTAGATGTGTATGAGCTGGGGTATCAAGGGTATTTCATGCTTGTCTTTCAGTGGATGTTGATTAATGTATTACCTGTTTATAGGTCTCTTCTAAGGGGAGGGTTAAAATCCTTTGAATAGGTGATAGAACATCTGGGTACACAGGTGGATTGTTGAAGTGAGATCTGATCAGTGGTGTATGTTTGGTGTAAGGCACTAACATATTAGGATGTATTGTCTTCTTGTTTCATAGCTCTCTGTTGCAGTGAGGTATTTGACTCTGTTGCCCATTGGATAAGGTATTGATCTATTAGAGACTTAGGGTATTTTAGGGGTCCTTTCAACCCTAAATTTAAATCATTCAAAGTAAAGCACCACCTTTCCCTTTCATGTTGTTAGAGTAGGTTTCTAGTTTTTAGACTCATTCCATGCAAGCAGCTTATTGCATAAGGCTATGGTCTCATTGGGGTAGAGGATACCTACAAGAGTCTGAAGGCTATTCCACAATAATCTATCTGTAGGCCTTTATTTATCAAGAAGAGTCATGAGTGTGCAGATAAGGCAATACCCACCTGAGTGATGTGGATCTCAAAGAAGAAGGAGGGTGCTCTTTATCCTCATCAATTGGCCCTTTTTCCCTATCAGACTTTGGAGTGGAGACTAACCAGTTTTTCATCATAGTGTAAACCTGACACTATGTGGAAAAAGTGAAAGCCAACATGTTGGATGTAGAGCAGAGGATTACTGGTGAACTTCATTGGAACTGATCAAGAAAAGATAGTTGATGTTGGACAGCTCAAAAGATTGTGTATTTCTTCATATACGCTTGTTGTGAATGGTGAGTTCTAAAGGTGGATTTAATCTTCTTTAGGTAGTGAGTCTAGGCAGTGAGCCCACCCTTCTTTCTTGACTCCTAACAGGGTTTGTCCTCTAACAAGGATTGTGTACTGTAATATTTCAATAAGCTCCTAATAGGGCTAAATCTTCTAACAAGGATACTATACTCTCAGTACATCATTTGTGGGTGATAATTATCCCTGGGATTTTTACCTTTAACAGGGTTTCCCCGAGACCAAAATATTGTGTTATTGTGTTGGCATTCATTGTGTTCATTAGATCTAATATTGCTGCTACTCAAAGTTTAAAGTTTAATAATCTTTCATACAACTGATTCAACGCCCCCTCTTAGTTGTATTGTAGATTATTATTCCTAATAGAAACATGTGTTTGATTTAGATATAAGATAGACAGATAGATCAGTCTATAGTAGACCTGATAGTTTGCATATTGTGTTGATTGTGATAGGAGGATATTACCGATGTTCTAATGTCATGGGAGAGATATCCCACTCATAACTTGAGGTCAGTGCTCTCAGAGACTGATAGAGTGATGATAGGTGTGACTAGATTGTATCATATCATCTATATGCCTAAGATAAGGGAAAACTTAGTGATGTTGACAGTACTTGCAGATCGGTAGCACTCTGAGACCAATACCTTTCATCTCTCGATAGGAGAGATGATTGTTACATTGCTGGATGTATACTAGATTATGTGTCTTTCGATCACTAGCGAGCTTGTATAGTATGATCAACATGGGGGATTGACAAAGTGGAGAGCTATCTTTGGTGATGATGAGATTGATGAGTCATAGATCAATTGGGAGGACATGGTGGACCTTTATGAGCCTCTTCTTGTTGTGTTAGCTGGAGTGATTGGTGGTTGTGTCTTTCCAGATTGATGATCCCATGAATTTTTAGTTGGTTGGGGGTGGACCCTATAATAAATTTTGGAGGAGAACACCTATTTTTCTTGGGGTGTCTATTTATTGCCACATGTATACCATGATTTGCACCAGGTAGTGTATCAGAGAGGTGCATCCTTATCAGCAGGAGTGACATTGCTCTATGTCTAGGAATGGGAGCATATTTCTATTACCAGACCAGTTGCAATTATGTTTAGAGGCATAGGAAAGCCTTACATGTTTTTATATGCATCTATTCAGTCTCAAGATAAGTTGGGATAGTTAGAGTTTTGGAGGCACATGTTGGATACTATTGATACAGTCATTTGGAGACCATATATTGATTGTGAGCCATGGGATGATGAGAGGTAGTTGGGCTTCTATTTTGAGTCAAGGTGGTTGATCGACAAGACCCCATTTATTATTGAGAGGCAATTGGTAGGCTAGATTCTGAGATAGTTTATCATGCCCAAACTTTAAGGCAAAACACACACAACAATTTTTTTTAAAGCACAAATGATAACAAAGATAACACACAAATGTTCATTTAACAAGTATGGTCACATAACCCAATGCATGTTAACTCAAAAGAGGTATCATGGCATGCACTGGCTTGCCAACATCCCTTGATTGTTAACTGCATCAATTAACTCGAAAACCCTAACTAGGTCTCTAGGAAACCCTAATCGGATTTAAACAAGAGTTAATAAAAGAGATAAACCAAAGAGAAATTAAAATATAAATAAAGATAAAAATTCAAAGGTTGGGTCAAAACATCTGAAAAGGGTTAATTTAAAAATAACAATTAAATCAATCACATTAGTAACCCTAGTGGCCCTATCATGAACCAGGTTACTAACTAGATTAGAAATCACAAAAATAACCTCAAGATATAAAAGATAAAATAAAACCAAGATAATTACCCCATGCGGAAACTAGGGTCAAGAAATTATTACCCATTAATATAATAATGTTCCGATATTTTAAATTAAAATATAATATTTTTACTTAAGCCATAAAGCTTCAAAGTTTATTTATTCAATTAATTTATGCATTAAAAAGGATTTAATAACCATATAAACAAATATTAATATTAAATTGACATTAATGATAAGGGATAAATAATTTACCTAAGTCCCACCTTGGACATGTAAATTTATCTCCCCTAAAATTATCCATTTATAATGAAAATAATAAAACTAATTCAAATATTAAATATTAAATATATCACCAACTTGATATTAAAACATTAATAAAAATTAATAGTATTAAATATTAAATTTTAAAGTTGGAAATGACAAATCTCAAAAAATAATATTAAAATATTAAAGGGACCATTTAATTGACAATACAATATTATTAAATTTAAAAATAAATTAAAACCAATTATCCAATAATCAAATATTTTTTATTTTTTTGACAAAAATGGACGAAGCCATTATATTTTATTATAAACAGCTTCAGGAGGCTCTAGGAAGAAAGAAGCAGTGAAGAAAACCTCCCTTCACAGCCGAATGAACAATATATTCAATGAGATACAACTAGAATCTGCCCAAAAAAAAAATGGGAGTAGATGCAAAACCAAAATACTAAGTGAGTAGCCTAAAACCCACAAGCAATGTGTCAGATACTAAATGATGAGACTTCTCCCAACACCCATTCTGAACCTTTATCAACTATCAATGAACTAGATAATGATGTCAAATCCCAATCAATCGACCCTTTATCCAAAGTAGCCCCTTTATTGGCTAGCCAATCAACTAACCTATTAGCCTCCCTAAAGAAATGTGAAATTTTGTATTCTACAAAATTTGAAAGTAACACCCTCACCTCCTGAAGAATATAGTGGATCTCTCAACTAGAAGAATGTCCTGACATAATGACTGAGGTTATAATTTGAGAATCCCCTTCTATGTGGATTCTCTGAATGCCATTAGAAATTGCAAGACCCATTCCCAAATGTAAATCCCTTGCCTCGACAATGTTATTAGAACCAATAGGAATCATGGAACATGTTGCCCGAATAACTCGAGAATTAGAATATCATAAGACATAACCTGCCCTTGAAATCCCAGGGTTTCCTTTTGAAGCTCTGTCAAAGTTGAGTTTAACAAAATATTTATCAAGCGGATCCCACTTAATGTCCTTCCTTCTCTCCCTCTTAGTTTGTTTTCCAATTAACACTCCTTTGAAGGGGATAGAAATTAGTGGCCACCAATTCAAAACCCTGGAATCACGAGAGGAGAAAATTGAAGACATTGACTTAGATCTGGATGTATATGCATTGATCATCTTAGAGACTGATTTTTCCACAACCTCCCAAACTTTATCTACTGAACATATCTCCTGTCTGAAAATTCACTTATTTCTTTCCCACCAAATACACCAAGTGACAACTGCTGGAATCACCTGCCAAATTTGAGAAAAAAAGGAATCTTTAAAAAGAAGAGGCCATTGTTCAAGAAGGCCCTGAAGGTCAGTCGAAAAGGGACCATTCCAACCCAACTTACCAAGTGTCCAATACCAAACATCCTGAGCAAAGGAACATGATACTAGAAGATGATTGGAATCTCCGAGATGCATTCCACACATAACACATTGGAATCTATCTGCAATGCCTAATCTGAAAAGATGATCACTAGAAATATTTCTTTTAAGGATTGCCAACCATAGAAAAATAACCTTCTTTTGGCAAGACTATAGGGTGCCAACAAAATATAAAGATGTGTCTACTAGGATGAAGATTATTTCTAGTCAAAGAAAGATAACCAAACCTAACTGAATACCTGCCATCTAGAGCTAATGTCCAAACTAACTTGTCCTCATTTTGATTAATGTACAGGAGCCTTTGTTCAAAAATACTAACCAAGAAGTCCTTTTGTGACTGTGTAAGATGTAAATGAGAGAGATCTTTCCAAGCTGTCAGGAACCCATCATCTTTTGTTTTGGTTAGAAAAAAATAATCCTTTACTGCCAACCCCCATTGATGCTGAAGAAGACTGTCGGGTCAAAATTTGACATGGAAGAAATGGGGGGCAAGCCATTCCATGAGTCATCCCAAAAATGAGCCTTATCCCCTGAATTCACCACCTAGGATAAATGAGGAAGGACAACTTGGTTGCATTTGATAACAAAATTCCACATAGATAAGCCCAAGGGAGGGTCTTTGATTGTGAAAATCTTGGCTGGATCATCGGAATCCAAATACTTCATCATAATGATCTTAGCCCATAAAGACCTTGGATTCTCATATAATTTCCAAGATAGTTTGGCTCCTAAACTGATGTTTCTCTCATAAAGGCTATGAATAACAACACCCCCACAATCTTTGGGTAAACAAATCTTATTCCAAGATACTAAAGGGACCTTAGCTGAGTTATCCATATTGCCCTTCCAAATAAAATCTTTAAGGTATTTTCTGGTCTTTTCCATAACTGCCCTAGGAGCCAAAAGAATTGACATAATGTAGTTGGGAATGGAGGAAAGAACAGACTTGACCAAAAGGATTCTTCCCGCAAGAGAAAGCCATCTTGCCTTCCAAGAAGCAATCTTGTCTCTTATAGATTGAAATACGGTGTCCCAAAATGAAGCTTTACATGAACCTTGAAAAAGGGGAATGCCAAGATATTTGCTAGGAGTTTGAGCAATCTCAAAGCCAAGTAACTTCTTAATAGCTGATTGAATTGACCTTGGGAGATTAAAAAATAATAAAAGGGAATCTAATTAAAATCTCAAGAATAAAATAATAGTATTATTAAATCAGAGTTCAAAAAGGTGACTGTGCAAAGTCAACTGTCATTAAATAAAAATTAAAATACTAAACCAAAATTAAAGAAAAAGTCATAATTCAAAATTAAAAATAGCTCCAAAAGTTAAATATTAGAATCCCACTAAATAATAAACGAATCTTTTCAGAATCCCAATGAAAAAATATATATATATAAATAAATCAAAATTCAAATTAAAGTAATTGTCTAAAATCAACAATCATTAAATTAAAATAAGATGGAGATTAAAATCCAAACAGAATCCCACTAAATAAATAAATAATCTCTTTTAGAATCGCAATGAAAATAAAAATAATAAATAAATCAGAATTCACATTAAAGTGACTCTCAAAAGTCAACATTCATTAAATTAAAATAAGACAGGGATTTAATTCCAAACAGAATCCTACTAAATAATAAAAAAGAATCTTTTTAAAATCTCAATGATTAATAAAATAATATTAAAATAGAATTCAAAATAAAGTGACTGTGAAAAGTCAACAGTCATTAAATTATAATAAAATAGAGACTAAAATTTAGACAGAATTTAATGATAACTTAATTAAAAAATTAAATTTAAAATAGCTCCAAAAAGCCAATCCTAACCCTAGTTAGGGTTAGACTAAGAATAAAACATCTACCAAAACCCTAATCTCTTATTTGGTTATTGTAGGTTTGGTAAGGAGTAAGAAGAAGATGAAGATTTTCAAGTTTTTCATACACATAAGTATACATGTGTATATACACACCAAGAGTGTGTATATACATACATATATACTTGTGTATATATAGACTCTTCCAAAATCAACAAGAGGAAAGATAGAGAATAACTAAGTCTATCTTTTTCTAAACATCAACATAGTGATGTATTCCAATATATATATATGTGTGTGTGTGTGTGTGTGTGTGTGTGTGTGTGTGTGTGTGTGTGTGTACAAGACTTTTAAAAAAAAACTAACATGATGTCAAAATAAAATCTATTCTTACATAGGTAATTAAGAAAACAAATCTACATTAACTTTTCTCTTTTCTTTCAAATAAATACTTGAAGTAAATTTTGTCTACATAGGGAAGAGATAATCATACATAAACAAAATCTAATTTTTCTTGCATATGGAAAAACAAATCAGCAAGCTTTATTGTTGCATTCAAGCATAAGGAACCATTTTTTTTACACTTTCTTTCTTTAGAAATACATAGAAAAATTATGGAGAGCAATACACATTCCAATGCATTTAGGCATTTAAATGACCTTTTACACAACTTTCTACACATGGTATTTTTTATGCCCTTTTTACACATAAAAATATGCAAGTATAAATTTACTAAATCTTCTTTTTCTTCCACAAAACCAACAAGCTTTCCAAGTATAAATCTACAATAAGAAAGCTACTTGACCATAGAGGCTCACCTCCCAACCTAGACCATTACATGAGCACCCCCGATCTTGGAAAAACAAAGATGGATGGGGAATACAAACATGCTCAAACATCACATATACATACAAAAACTAACAAATACATTTACGACATAAAATTCCCTTCCCATGGATTCACACAATGGGTCACCTTGGACCCCTAAAAGGGGTGAAGGTAGAAAATATCAAAGTAGGAGAAGCCATTCAAATATGAAACCACACCTTCAACAAGGCCCAAAAACATAAACCAATGCCTTCACAAGGCCATAACCAAAAATATCATTCCTTCCATTTCCATACACAAGTAACAACCCTTATGGACCCCAAATATGTAGATAACAAAAAATGGCAACATGGAGCCCATACATCCATGCCTCATCCCCTTCCTCCATGAGGACTCTACACTAAATGGGCATTCCCTACTAAAGCCCTTCACCCATCAATACTCTCTTCCCTCCCAAAGGTGAGTTTATCCTTTCACACCCCAACAAAATAGGAAACAAAAAAATAAAACCAACAAATAAACTTAAACAAGAAGCCATGAAAGGCAAGCATAAAGCTTTAAAGAAACATATACAACATCACACAAAAATCTACATATTCAAACAAGTAAATAAATGGGTCTTCCATGAAAGGGCACCAACATTTCTCCAAGCTATGGTAATGAGGGTTGAGAAGAGCTCCCTTACTACAAGCCTTCCTTTGCTAAGTCCACCAAAATCTGCTAAGTCCACTAGAAGTCTCCAAAATTGGAGAGTGGGCAATTAACCTACCAAATTCCTCTCCTTCCCACTAAAAAGAAAAACCCTACCTAACCTCAAAGATGATTGGGCACACTATCCAAGGGTTCTGTCTCTAACAAGAGGGAAATTCAAAATTGAAAGGAGAGGAAGACATGACACACTTCCCAAATTCATCACCTTTCAAAAAGACAATTTTAGAAGAGGCAAAAATGGTCTAAAAGCATCCTATTGGTCAAAATTTGACCCCCAACCCAAAGTAAATCTATGGGGTTATCTTAATTTAACCCTAATCAACCCCTAGGGCTACTTTTAGCCTCTCAAAATTCTACTAAGAGTTGACTCACAAAAATTTAAAATAAGATTCCCTCCCAAGGCTCAACAACCAAGATACCTAACCTTGGGAAACTACAAGGTGACTCAAAAGTGGAAGACAACCAATAATAATTTACTTGGCCATTCCAACCACATACATATGTGTCAATTGACACTACATAAAGTCACAACACATCACTACACACATGGCATGCCAAGTAGACATAAATATAAAATAAAATAAACACAACTTTAATAAAACATTCAAACATTACTTTACAACCTTAATACATAATAACGAGGTTATTTCTCCCTTTGGAGTTAACCTTGGCTTTACAATATTTTCACATAGATCCATCTTTAATTTCCCCTTATTTAATTCTATGGTCAATTTCTTGCACACTAAATGAAAATACCAGTAGCTCATGAAAGATTGACATATATATATATATATATATATATATATATATATATATATATATATATATATATATATATATATATATATATATATATATATATATATATATATATATATATATATATATATATATATATATATATATAGACACACACACACACACACACACACACATCATTAATAATCACACAAAAATACATTATATAATCTTAGAATTGCATCTACACAACATCACATGCAATTCACTTAATCTCAAGAATGCATTTCTTAATTTCAAACAAGTTATTTCAAGAACACATATATCAAATCACCTAATTCATTAACCATGACCATCTCACATAAAAATTTCTTGCATCTACATGAAACTAAATCATAATATTTTAAATTAAATAATTCATCAAATACCATAATCATCAAGACCTAAAAATCAAATCATGGAAATGTCTCCTAAATTGTCATAAAATCTAACTATATTTCACAACATCATTTGAAATTCATTTTTCACAAGAATGCATTTACTCAAACTTTATTAAATTTTAATATCATGATATTCCAAGAAACACATCTATCACAAACAACCTAAATGATTTACATACATCATTTTAACTGATTCACATTTCTCACATCAATATAACATCAAAGTGTAATACTCAAAATTTACATACAAGCATCCCAAAATCCTTTTCATAATCAAGAAAATATTAACATTTAAATTGATTTCATAATCACTTTGAATTACATTTCTTGAATCAATAATCAAAGTATAATACCCTTAAATCTTTTTCCTAACATCAAGACCTAGAATCAACTTCCTATTAATTCACATCTCAACCTAATATAAATTCAAATGGTCATTTTTGTAAGCATTCATATCCAATAGTAACATTTCCATATTCCTTAAGGGTACATTCTACCTACTTAATTCACAACTCTGCTCACCTTTCCTACTACATTTTCTATTAAAAATTACATACACAAGGGAAATAATATTTACATCATTAGAATATACATCTCATCTCATTATAATTTAAATTGCCTGATTCCCATTCAAACCCCTCAAAACATGCACTCAATTTCTCTATAGTAAGAAAATTAGTTGAATTCATTTAGCCCTTAAGCAGACATAGTGCATCCTAGAAACATTAATATGAGTACATAAGCAACATGAAAAAGAGTACATCACAAATCAGTGTGGTCAAACCTCTATCTATCAGAATATAAATCCATAATGCATCAACATGGTGTATCTAAATACCGAGTCTATAATACAGATAGAAGACATGCAATGACAGGATTAGGGTAGGGTCCCTCAATAAATTTTTCATGACCCCAATGATAACCTCTTGATAAATACAAGACAAAGCTGAAATAGGTGCATCTCATGATTCCATCATAAAACATAATATGAGGAAGATTCACTACAACTCAAGATCGAGTCATCCCTATCTCTAAGAATCACTAGAATACCATCCTAAACCACACCCAACATCTCGATGTTAATGCAGGGCATGGAAAATATGCTCTAAAATCATATCCTCCCTAGCAGTTTAGCCCCACATGGGACCAACATGATCATACCCAATGAGTGTGAAGGTTGAGACCTCATCATCAAGATGTTTGTGCTAAGAGGAAAATGAGGGAGGTACTACACAGTTTGGTTGGATCCAAGGGATGCCACAGGGTATGATAGAGTTCGTTAGGACTCATCAAGAGAGACAAGACTGGGGCCTATGGTGTCATTTGAGATTTCACAATAAGAGTTTTTGGACATTCCATTTCAGGCATGGTCGATGAGACAAGGTGTTGTGTACCTAGGGATGACAGTGGAGTATGAGAGATATTTGAGAGACCACTCATTTCTCAGGCTGACTGATCCAGAGGAGAGACCACCATAGTGAGACATGGGAGAGGTTACGAGGGATAGGAGGTGTGGGAGAGGCCAGAGAGGTGACAAGGGTAGAGGGAGAGATGGTAGAGGGGATGGCAATGATGAATCTGGAGGTGGACTTGATGGTGGTAGAGGACGTAGAGGTGGGTCATGAATGAGAGGAGGAGTATGACCACAGGGACTTATGCCACCCTTGACTCCATAGGTACCGAGACCACTACCTGCATAGAGACAGGTAGATACCCTAGCATAGGTACATGCATAGGTACCAATATAGGAATATATAAAGGATATATAGGGACATGGTAGATACGTACAGGAGGAGCCTATATAGGATGAGAAGATGCTCAACATGGTGGGTGATGATGTACATATGCATGATATAGGAGGATAGGATGAGCAAGTGGACATGGATATGGGGGGGCTAGGACCTATTTTTGCAAAGAGAGGCACAAGAGGAGGAGGATATTAATATTGACGCATTTCTAGTTAGACTAGTAGTGACATAGGTATAAGCAGACTGTGTCCCTGGGCTTGAGAGATAGGTTGAGATATGGGAAGCTAAGCTAGTGGAGGTGAGGCAAGAGCGAGATGTGGCCATAGAGAGGCTAGGAGAGGCAAACACCTTATTAGATGAGCTTGAGTCTACATAGGCATTGGGCCCACATGCGGATACTTTAGAATTGATGATGAGAGCTGGTAGGGAGATCACCTATTGGAAGGAGGCATATAGATAGGTTGTCTCAAGATATCAGTGGATCGGGTGCTTCTAGGAGAGCTCATATGCAATGAGGACATCAATACACTAGCAAGGACCAGGTGGTAGTGGGGGCACACCTTCATGACCTCCAAGGCCATATATAGGGCCAGGGGAAACAAATATAGCTGGTCCTTCTATAGCAGCATGGAGACACAGACATACCGAGTCAAGGGGTAGTGGTTCTTAGACATTATTTTATACACTTTTATGATTTATATCATGTATCATGATGTATTTTTAGAATTGATGGACATGTTGTTACGTATGATATATCATTGGACAGTTAGACATTTTATTGTTTTATTTTTATATGATGCATGGACTCTCTTATGTCATGAACGTACTATGATGGACTTTCCTATGCTACATTTTGTTATGGTTTATATATATATGGATACTGACATATGCAAGATGTGATGATTTACTTTGATATAGATGCATCTGATTTATGATTCTATCATGCGATGATACCACACTATGATGCTACTTATGATGATGATGATCATGTTATGAGATTATTTTACATCATGCATTTATAGAAATGAACTCCTAAATGATGATATGATCTTTTATATTTTCTTATCTAATATAAGGGAATTGAATGTTTTATACAATGAATATTGATTTTGTTATGGATAATTAATATGATGTATATATACATCTTGATTATGGTGGAAATTAATGAAATGAAATGGAAATGTACTGATGAAATGCAGAATGGATATTGATACATGGAAAATTCTAAATGATAATAATAATAACAATATTGTTAGAAATAGGAAATACTGAGGGGGGGTGATTCAGTATTTCACAAACTTTTACTTTTTCCCAATTATGGATATAAGAAATTAACGCCCTCTACTGCCACGCAGACACCCTTATCTCTCCATCCACGTCGGTGACCATTACACATGACTGGAGTTATCCTACACTAGGGTAGAAACAAATAATGAGTTGAAAACACAATGGATTTAGGTTCCTAGAGTTGAAACTGTGCTCTGATACAAAAATGTAATGCCCAAAATCTAGGGAAAACACACAACAATTTTTTTTAAAAATTTAATTTCTTTTTTTGATATATTATATTTTATATATAAAAATATATATAACAATAATAATAAAACTTAAGTTAAATTATAAAATATAATATATAAAAAAAAAGTTTTTTTTTTTAAATTGTTGTGTGTTTTGCCCTAGATTTTGGGTATTACACCCCGCTCCACCTCATACCATCCCATGAGGTGAGAGGACCAAATTATTATTAAGAATTACATAAGACTGATATTGGTTTGTGAATCAATCTTGAGCATATACAAAAATTATTCAATATTAAAACCAAATCAATTAACTTTAGTAATCACTGAAGAAAGATAAAGCATTGAACATACACATGAACACAAGATTTTTACAAGGAAAATCCAATGTGAAAAAAAAACATGGTAAGATCCAACTCACTATATGAATAATTGGGTACAGTAATGTTTTAGGCTCAAGGCCAAGGTAGCTTATTGCTCTTGATTTGACTTGTAGGATAAAACACACAAACTTAGGGAAAGATACAAGGGACTTGCAAGATAAAACACAAAATCTTAGGGAAAGACATAAAGGACTTGAAGATTGAAGCTTACTACTTCAGGGAAAGATGCAAATCGCGTAGTGCTACCAAGAAAAAGATATCCTCTAGCAGGAACAAAAATGATATGAATTGAGCTGAACAAATCTCTAAATATGAAACTATCCTTGACATACACACATTCGTTATCTCTAAAAAATGATAAACTGAAAGATATGATCTTGAAAGAACATTTTCAGAGAGTGCATACCTACACATAATTTTTTTATATCAAACAATCTGCATCCAACTTATATAATCGTAACAAGGTCAAACATACTCCATCAATTCGACAACTTTTTTGTAAGAGACCTTTATGCCATCCATGGAAAATAGGCCCTAACCATGTAATGACAATACTGCTATGCGATATATCTTGCCTTTAACACTAAAATCAGTGTTTATTGGAGGAAGTTCATTCGGGAACCATTGTTTCTGTAGATGTTGGTAGCTAAAGGGCTCATCGATGTCACATTTTCTCTCATCATCACAAGAACATGACCCCCCTTAAGCAAGGAAAAATTTCATGTGTTTATTGAATTTCCTTCTAGTCTTTTGACCTCTAGTTGATCTCCCTAATTTAGACATACTACATGTCTCACTTTCTTATTATATTCTTATATTTCCTTCACTCGAGGAAGACACATCTGAAAAATACCTATTTGCTGCTACCTATACTCCATCAAATGAGAGAGATAGAAAGTAATGAGCGATATTTTTCAAATTGTAAAATACATTAATCTCTATAGGGTGTACTGACTTATCCCTGTCAATCCATGAGACTGTGTGGGATGCTCATGAAAGGGGTTCGGGTTCCTGCATATGTAATTCAATTATCTTATGTTAGCTTAAAAATTCATGATACGTATACTCAAAATTACATAGTAGGTACATTAAAAACCATAAGCATAACATATGAATTAAAAACATTAAAAGGCACATCACAAATTAATTAGATTAAGTATTGATCACATAACTGTGCATTTCTATCAAGAAATCAATATTAAATAGATTAAGCATTGATCACATAACTGTATATTTCTATCAAGAAATCAATATGTAATGCCCCTCCAACTCTAACATGTCCTAGATATGCTCACTGGAAGTTAGGAAGTGTTATATGTGATTGTATGGTTATTTTTATAAGAGAATGATCCTTCTTGAGGTGTTTTCTTAACCCAACTCTTTTCCAACCACTATAACTTCACATTCTAATTTGGGAAATGATAAATATTGTATAAGTATGTCACTTTATATATTCTTATGTGTCTGAGATATTTTAGGACCTTGATGTGATGGGATCACCTGATAAATCTATATGTTTCTTTGTGAGATGCTCATTATCAATGTTTATGATTATCTTAGGTTGATTGATTATAATCACTTAAGGTTAGATGTATTAACCACTCTAAGGATGCTACTTGTTATACTTGATACTAGACATGATTACTACATTGAGTATTAAGAATTATATGATTTATTTATCTTGATTCGATAATGAGACATTATGAGTACATGTTTGATAATAAAACTAGTTTATGAAAGTTGGTAAGTGATTTACATATACATGATTATATTATGATTCATTCTTGTTATACAATATGGAGTAATAATTATTATGGAACTAACCATACTAATCTACTATGCTTTGTTGATTACACTATTTGATGTGAGTGTAGAATGAGAGAGGCGGTCATATTTACTCCTACAGGAGATCCACACAATGTCACACTCTCCCTCCTTATTTTCCACAGTTTGTGCTTATGTATACATGTTGGTGTACTTGTTTGGTGTTGTAGGATGCAAGTACTAGGCATCGACTCCACTTGACTACAAAAGTTTGAGCGTGCCTTCAAAATCCTTGAACTATTGTTGTGTGGAGATTTTACCAAGTTACTCTCAAGAAATTCCTGTGGACTTAGGTTCCTATTTAGGAGGTTACCTTAGTTGGGGATTTGTGTGCAGTGTTATGATTTTTGTATTGAGATTTATGTTTTAAGTTGGATTTATCTCTTGTACGAATACACACACACACACATATTTGTATTTATATGTGTATTATAACTGGATGTATATTATATATGTATATGTATATATAGGTGCACACATATATACCTATGCATATATAAATATTATAACCTATGTGCTTACTTGCAAATGTTATGGTATATTTAATATTTAAATAATAATTATTAAATAAAAATAATAATTAAGTAAAATAAAGCTCTTTTTGGTAAAACTAGCTACCTAGGAGATTTGAACCTAAGACCTCCTAAGAGTCAGGCTAGTTTGTTTCCAATTGGGCTATGTGAGTTATTTGAGAACTCTTGTGTTTCTTTTCTAGTTATGGTCTTGTTTAGGAGGATAAGTTAATTAAAAATAAAAGTTTTTAAAGTTGTTTATAGGTTTGTTTAATTTAATTTTCAAACCAACTTTATTAGTTGGAGTAGTTTCTTCTCGTAAAGAAAATCCTCCAACCATATAGTTTTCATTAAATTATTGGTGTATGAGGATTGTGAGCGAGATGGGAAGAAAATTGGGAAAATTCTGGAAGTGAATAATTTTGGGGTTTTTGTCGTAATTGTGTTTGATAGATTTGGTTGTGAGGGGTTTGTGGAGATTCTAAGAGGAGGAAATTGGAAAATATTTGGAGTTTTTTCAGAAGAAAATTTGAATAATCTGTCTCAGAGAAGAAATGGTAGATTTGAAATATTTAATTGAGAGATTGGAGAAACTTAGGAGTTTTCTAGAAATAATGGTTTTGGCGGTTTTCTGTATATTTGAAATAATCATTCTAGTTCTGTGAGGGTTTTTTGGAGATTCTCTAAAGAGAAAGGAAGATTATCTTGGAAGGCAATCATCATTCAAAGCTCGGAAGGTTGCTATGATGTGCTCAAACTTTGGAAGGGATTCTCCGTAGGACTCCAAGTAGGATTTGGAACCAGGAAGAATCACCTTCTTTCCTATAGGCTTGTATATGTGTGTTTTTATGAGATATATAATGTGTTCATGTGTGTTTTACAACTACTATGGTGAGATGAATAATTAGATTTTTATTTGGTTTTTAAAGAATGTTGCATACGGAAAGTGTTTATAAATATGTCTGTGAGATTTCTTATTCAAATTCCTTCCTGGAAATATTTTGATTATTCTTATGAATTTTATTTTATGTATATGTCTATTTACATATGGTTTAGGGAAGTTTAGGGAAGGTTAGGAATGATAAGGAAGGTTGGTAGTGAGTTTTCCCTTCCTATGACTTATGCAGATTTCGATTTCACTTCCTAGTTTTTTATCACTTGTTTATGTTTTGATTTTAATTGTGTATTAGAAAGGTGTTATGGATGTGGTTTTGAGGTACCTAAACTAGGTATGCCTTAGGGGACATTTCCTAGACACTCTCCACACTTTATATTTGTAGTTTTTGGCAATTATGAGCAATTTTGTGATAGTTCTCGTATGAGAAAACAAACATGAACCTGTTTAATCATACGACTCTGGGTGTATACTCATATGGGCCTATGGGAATGATTTTATGTCCCTATGAGAATTATTGTATGGGACTTACGGGGTCCTAGGGGTCCAATTTGGTCAGTTTTGGCTTGGATTTTGTCCTGTGACATCTACATTTGTGCTCATGAGTTTGGTCTGCATCATTTCACCCCTATGAATGTTATGTTAATACATGGGGTGAGTTACTATGTTTTATTTTAAGGTATATTTTGTTTGACATCCTTTCTATGATTCTTATTATGCATGTGGATAAGGTTAGGACTCGTTCTGAGGACCTGAGTGCTCAGGAGAGTTTCCCTAGACCTATAAATCAGACCATTGGATGTGTAATCTTGTATCTTTGGCTCGTGATGGCGTAGGGGACTAGGTACCCTAGGTTAGTGGCTTGCCATAGGTTTTGGAACCCAAAGTGGTTTCCAGATGATCCTATGGGTGAGTGTGTAATCAAGTGATAACCTTAAAAATTAAATTGGGAAGGGGGGATTCAAAAGATAATGAAAGAAAATATAATAATTCCACACAAACCTGTTGGAGTACCAACATCATGGGTAACTTCCAGGGTGGATCCTTATTCATAAAGGGGGGACCGAGGTTACATTTTTTCAAACGAGGATCCCAATACACAGGTTGTGTGATGACACTCACTTAGGTGGTATCCTAGAATCTTGACCTCGGTGTTGTAGCATGGTGATGTTTTGTATGCTTTACTCTTTCTCTTTTGAGTTTTGTTTTCTTGGTTTCATGGGCCTTAAATTGTCTTAAGTCTTGAGAGTGCCTTGGTTCTATCTTCTAGCATATGGGGTGGAACTTCACAAGTTTCACATGGTTGGGTGGAAAATCTTTTCCGAGGTATTGTTCATGGTTTGTGTCTTGGATCATATTCATATTTATTTGTTCATGAAGATTTCCTTTTTTATCATGTATCTCTATCTTTTGTACTCAAGATGTAAAGATGTATTGTAAGCCCTTGGGAAACTTGATGTAATTATCTATTTGTATTCCTTTGGGCCATGTGACGTAATTGTAATTGTAATTGGAAAACATAAGAAAGAAGTTATGTATTTGTGAAGGGTAGTTTAAGGAATGTCAAAAGGGGATTGTATATTGGTAAATCAATAAAGGATTATAGTTAGGTACTTTCTATCCTATCTCTCGTGAGTCTTGAAAAGTAATTGAAAGTAAGAATTCTAAAATGCATGTTTACATATGTTTTGCACTTGAAGTATTGGTTTTATGCAAACCTTTTTGGTACAAAGTACTAATGAATGTAAACTTATAAAGGGAGACTTGATTTAATATGTGATTTGGTGAAAAGCTATGTTAAGGGTAGAAGGGTATATCTAGGTGAAAATAAAGGGGAAGAAACATGCAGTATTAGTGAAAATAGTATAAAGATGTAATTTCATTTCTAATGCTCTTAAATGTATTTTCCTATGTGTATGATGAAGAGGTTAATAAAACTAGGTTTAAATCTCAATCCTTAACTAGATGCATGCAATGTCGTAGATGATGATTTTTTGGTAGTTAGGCTTGTGACAGAAATAACTCAGTGGATGGTTTAAGATCATAAGTAATTAAGGTTAAAGACTTTATCCTATCTCTATTTGAATCATTGAAATGGAAAATAGGAAGTGAGGATTGTAAATGGAAATCTTATTTTTGTTTTGATAGTACAATTGAGTCATGTGTAGATAAGGTTAATGAGAAAATAAATGAAAGAGGAAAGGATAAATGTATGTAGTTTATGAGATAAGTGATGTGTTATTTATTTCTATGCAATTAGTTTATTAACGGAATGCAATTGGTTTTAACATTGGTGAAAGAATAAATAAGGGAACATTTAAGGAAATATTTATTTGTAGATATAATCATTGAGATGTTAATAATGTTAAAAAAAATTATTAGTTTTAAGTTTGGTACTTAAGACCTGTTCCTTATGGGTTCCCTGGCGAGGGCATTACACAATATTAAATAGATTAAGAAGTGATCACATAAATGTACATTTCATTCATGTCATTGATTGTTTTCTTCATCTAACTCATCGCCATGATCATCATCATCTTTGACATCATCAATATTATCATCATCATGATTAGTAGAAGCATCATTGTCATCATATTCTTCTTCTTCAAGAAATGTTGCATCAGGAACATCATCAACTAACTATCAATTGTGATCATCATCTACATCATCTTCTACTTTTTTAGAATATTCATCTTACATTGCATTATACCTTATCGGCCTTCCTCTTGGATCATGTCTAACAACAAATGACCAACCCAGTTTACATGGAACCTCTAAGTAAAATACCTACTCACATTCGCTTGGAAGAATATAAGGCTCATCCCCAACTGGCTCAAACCACCTTGTATTAATTATTGGAAATTCATTATCATATTCAATAATAGTTCTATCTGGATCATTTTGATTAAGTCGTAGCATGTACCATCTAATGACGAAGAGAACTAATCTGAAAGAATTAAAGTCACACTCAAGTATATCATCCAAAATGTCATAGTATCAATTTTGAGACTCTTGAGGATGTAAGTCATTTCTAGATGAAATATTAGTCACCTAAAACACTGCACTTATCCCAGAATCACAAGTTTTCTTCGTTTCATCCAACTTTTTGATGCAAAATTTATGACCATTGCAAAACATAGCCTTGTGGTGTTTGACCTGCAATAATATGTCAAACCTGTAAAAATTATTGCATCGGGAGTTGATAAACATACGGGTGATTAACAAATTTATACGTACCTAAAAATCTCTTAAAACATATGCTAAATCTATTTCCCTTTGCGTAGCATTGGAATCTCCACTACAATGAGCTTCTTTAACCAATGAAAACACACATTCTCATGTTAATGTGTGACCAAAATGATGACATCGTTCAATCCATACCGTCATCCAATCTTTATTTTTTGCAATATATAAATGTATTGCATCCCACTCTCAAGCAATTATACAGAAAATAAATAGACGACTTACAACTGATCAATTTTGAAGATTAATAATTAATTAACTACAATAACAACTTATAATTTATTACCTCTCACTTTTCTCAATCTACCTTTCCCCACCAAGTACTCCCCTTCAAATTTTCTAATGGCGTTGAGATCCCAAATGCGATCTATATGGATATTTTTTGCAAGATTAGGAAGATATTCAGTA
The DNA here is from genome assembly GCA_027943335.1 of Chamaecyparis obtusa. Classification (NCBI taxonomy): domain Eukaryota; kingdom Viridiplantae; phylum Streptophyta; class Pinopsida; order Cupressales; family Cupressaceae; genus Chamaecyparis; species Chamaecyparis obtusa. The sequence goes on from BSBK01005906.1 coordinate 914,833, forward strand.
ACGTACACCATAGTCCGGTATACCATATATCCCTCCATCATAGAACCCTCAAGATATTCTCTTTTTCAAACCAAAGCTTTCAAAAATTTCAAGTTCCTCTCAACCATCCACATTGACCGAGTGTTTGCAGGTCCACACAATTCAATCTCTTCAACTTGGTGTATGAAGTAGTGTTCTTGTGCATTGAAAAAATTTGAAGGTAGACACATTTTCATTTCACACATTAGATGAGGAATTCTTCTCTTCCAATAGTTTATATCTTCTTTATGGATTTCTTTAGATGAAAACCACCTACAAGATATTCAAGACACAAAAATAAATAAATACGAGACTTTACAATATATTACATAACAAGAAAAATAAATTGTGAATATAATAAATATATACAATAAATTGAATAGATATCACTACTTACATCACGTATTTTCCAAGATCATATATCACTTGTTTGATGTTATTGTCGAAGTTCTTTAGGAGAGATAGGGGTAGTACATACTACAATAATTATAAACTAATCATGTCATTCTTTTCTCACATAATACAATGATAAGTACACTTAGTTTACAAATATATTGTAAATACAGAACAACATGACTTACCTTGATGAAGGTATGCCAATCATGTGTTTTCAACCCAAGCCCAAATTCACTTTTCTTAGATATGAGATCGCTTACATGTTCACAATAAATCTTGTGGAAAATTGAATTTTTCATATGACTTCTTTTATGGCATCACTTTGATGCTCCGTTAATAACCAAAGAAGGGCATTTATATTAATTCAGTCTCCATTTCTATTTGATTCAATGAAATTTTTCATTGCATGATTGGATTCATTAATGTCACTACAAATTTTGATTTATTTTTTTTTGTCACACCTTCCATCTAATATTTTCCACAATATCTTTGTTACATTCTTTTCAATATGCATAGTATCAAAAAAATGCACAATTTGTAGCTGCTCATAGTAGGGTAACCTACTAAATTGTATGGTATAACTTTTTAGTCCATTTGGAAGGTGCTCAGTAATGCCTTGACGACCTTCACAATCACTAATTACATAATCAAAAAACAAAATATAATAGAAATATATAAATTCCAAACATAAACCATTAGGTGGAATGATAACACCTTGATGATTAATTCTATTATATTCCAACTTTCATAGGCGAGTTGTCATTCTTTATGAATTTGATGTAGTCTCTTCTTTCCCATTGAAAACATATATTTTTTTAGTTCAATACTTATGATTTCTATGGAGGAAGTTCCTATACTCATCAAACACCTGCTTTTCTAAGCTTTTTGAATGATGAGATTTCATCTTTGGACCACAAACTGGATATGAAAATTCTCCCTTTGTTTGAAGACTTACAAGATAATGATAGAATTGAATTAAATATGTTAATTTTCATAATTAGAATTATCATGTGCAACTTGAATTCACCATAACATACTAGAAAAATGTGTTAGCCTTGGGGAATCATGTATTGTCCATACAAGCATTGCATGGAATTGAAATTTTGTTTGTCCTATTAGTGTAGAGATGTCATGCATAGTGACACCATTCCATAACTCTAGCAACTCGTTGATAAGAGGCTCAATATATATATTCATATCTTTAACTTGGTACTTACCTAGGTTAATGAACAACAACATTACATAATTATTGTGACCATTTTACTGCAAGATTTATAATTACATGTAGATAAATGTTAAATAATAAAATACTTGGAACAATCATTGCCAACATAATGTGACCCCTCTTTATTGACATCCAAGGAGGAATATTATTATTGATGACAAAAATAGGCCACACAAAGTAAACAAATCTCAACTCTCCAAATGGATTGACACCATCCACTACCAATGAAAGCTTGAGATTTTGAGGTTCTTCATTAAAGTGCAGCCACTTTTCCTCTATGTCCATAAATGTAAAGTCATCTAAAAGAATTTGAATAATCTCATCTTGACTCCTATTGCATGCATGGTAATCCATTAATTATGTCAAGCTACTACACCTGAATAGTCTTTACAAACATGGAATAATGGGGATGTAACAAAGAACCTTGCGAGACACTTTTTTTGTTATTTGATCTGCTTGATATCTACTCGTATGGCATTCATGGAATTCTGTTACAAAATCATGTTCTTTATGATAAATAATGTGATCATTGGGACAAGCGTCTATTGCTTGATACTCCATTTCAATATCTTTTATAGTGGCTATAAGATGTGTGTGTGTGTGTGTTTTTATGTGTAATGTTTGTGTGTGTGTGATGGAAAATGTTGTGGACATATAAAACTTAATAAAACATAAATACTTATCTTGAAAAGTAGCAGATTCAAAAATCACTATTTTCTGGTGTCTATACAAGATTTTGGGAAATTCTACAGTGGATCTGGGACAGAAAAATAGAGATAGAGAAAACCCAGAAAGCTTTTTATTTTCTAAGACAGATCGACCTTGACCTAAATACAGGGGCACAATCTTACCCCTTTATGTCAACCTTGACCTATATTATTTCGATGAAAAATCTATTTGCAGATCTCGGAAGTTTTCTGAAAAGAGTATCCAGATCTGCACTGTAATTCACTGCTTTGTACCTGTTCCTATAAGAAAAATAGTTTTGTTGTTTGGATGAGGGGTTTTCCTTGGTCAAACTCTAGTTTAGAATCAACCTTTAAAATAGAATTGAAATAGAGAATGCTAGTAAGTAGTAGAAGTAGATCTAACAATGAAGCTATGATATTCAATAGATATGCAATTATATTTGGAATGTAAACAAGTATGTTGATATGAAAGCTTGGAATCAACACTAAAAAATGAAAATCAAAACCTCCATGATTGTATGCTTTGAATCCAACTTGAAGGGATAACGAATAGATCTTGAAGGAAGATCACACCACCATGATGGATAGATCTATTGTTTGAATGATGAATCTTGAATGCTTGAACCAAATCCCTCCAAAAGCTTAAATACTTGAATCCTTGATCTTCAATGGAGAACATGGACACTTGAATGTAGATGATTACTTGAATGCTTGATGATTGATGGATATCTTAGATTTCACCTTATGCTTGAATTCAATGGATGGATGTATGATTTTGTGATGGAGAAAATGAGAGGAGAAGGCTTCCTTTTATACAAGTTATGGTAAAAACTTTTAGAGAGGCCTACATAGGAAAATTAAATTCCCATTTAAACCTTTACCCCTAGAAATGGACCTAAATTAAATATAATTAAAATTTTACCATTCCGAAGCCTGAAACAGCTGACCTGGAAGTGGGAAATAAATCTCTATGAAACCCAACATCTGAAAACTTCTAGATCATGAAATCTAGACCCAAGGTCAGGGTCAAGGTTGACTCTGACCTAGGTCAAGGTTGAGGTCAACCTTGACCCTAAGGTCAAGAATCTTAGGGTTTCAGGTTAGGATGCCAGAAATAGGCTAGAAAAAGGTGGAAAATGGGGCAAAATAGGGGAAAAATCCAAATCTAAGTCAGAGATCCCATCAAGGCATCTGACATGACCCCAAACCACTTACTCAGAGGGCTAAACCAATCTTGAACGGAAGTGCTTCCAATTTTTTACAATACATTTATCCCCCACTTTAGCAAGAGTATGGATTCAATATAAACTCTTGGTAAAGGAGAAGAAAGATCCAAGTGGATTCGCAACGAGATTGAATATCACTTAGTTGAGGACATGAGCCCCCAAGCCAAGGATTATAACTCCACATACACACACGAGGGTGCAAAAACAAAGAGACAATAGAGACAAAGCTAAAAGACACACAAAGAGGTGTTAGTACAAAAATAAACCCAAATCAACTAGAAAAGGAAACCTTGCTAAGAAATGCTTCCTATACTAATATCATATTTGGAAATCTATCATAGAAGCATAAATGATTACATAAGAAAGACAAGAGCAACACTATAAATAACATTGCTTCATGATCTAATCCTACTAGCATGAAAGCGAAAAGAGATAAAAGAGAGTGTGATTACATTTCCCAGTAAGATGCCTACCTTACCGTGAATCACCAAGGAGGGAGAGCCCAACAGGTAGAAAAACCTGATAGTTCACCCAAAAACTGCACTTTGTAGTTGTAATGCATCTTCTGACAACTTTTAGAATACCCATAGATCCACCTTCTTGTATCACTATGAATATAAAATGTGTATCTCTTCAGGATTTAGCAACTTATGTGTGTTACCTTTAGAGGATTTAGCATATTGAAAATTGAAAAATGTGTGTCTCTTCAGGATTTAGCAACTTATGTGCATTACCTTCCAAGGATTTAGCATATTTGAAATTGAAAAATGTGTCTCTTTAGGATTTAGCAACTTATGTACGTTACCTTTCGAGGATTTACCATATTGCAAAATGTAAACTATAGCATAAGGGAGACCCTATATATTCCCCCCTCCTTATCATGTTTGTCTACTAGGCATGATAAGGAAAAGGAGAATACCTACTTCACAAAGTAAGGAGATATCATGTTTAACAACAATGTACGCTATATTCTTAGCGAAGGGTATTGACCCTTACATCCAAGAGCATAGATAATTGTGAAAAGGATATGTCACTCATGGAAAAAAGGATCCTCAAAGAAAGAGATCTTATCAACAAGACCTCCACCATAGAGGATTTCTTTAGATAAAATATCATCTTTCAAATAGAAACAAAGATTCAATCATCTAGCCCTCTGTAATCAAGAGGAAGAGGAATCTTTGAACAAAGGAATCAAACTCTAACCCTACATACAAGGAAAGAATTTATAAAGAACATAATTTGTAGAATAAAGAAGAGGTGATGACATAGGACAACAACCTCTCACATAAAAGGATATGCATAGCCAAAACCTCAGTCAATATAATGAAATAATGTTGCAAAATAAACAAATGCCACTAAGCTAGGGAAAGCAGATTCCTAGACAAAGAGAAAGAAGGAAGAACCTTGCCCCCCAGGGATGAAAGCAAGGGATACCTTTGCAAAAAGTCTTTAGAAAAGATATCTTGAATAATAAAAGAGAATATATGGATGATTATGAACATAATACAAAACCATAGGGAGAAAAGATAGAAAGAATACCAATTAAGCTCAAGACAAAATATATGCTAAGAGCATAATGGATCCTAGAAGAGTGGATGAAATACCTCTTCCCCCCTAGTCAAAAGACAAGAGGAGAAAAGATCTACATTATGGAAGAGTCAAGGGGATGCCCCTTATCAAATTTATGAAGGAATGGTAAAATTGCACGAGAGTGGGATATAATTCCTAAAGCAGCTCTTTCTCTAACATATAACTTGAAATGCACACAATCAACAAGTAAATGTGTATTAATATAGTGAAAAGGAAATTTGTACTTAGAGAGAGAATCTTTCGGCATAGGTTTAAAGATTTATTTCTTGGAATTTATTAATTGAACATACACCTTCTTAGCCACATCTTGAGGAGTATCAGGGTAATCTAAGGTAGGTGTTGGAAGAAGAACATGAAGAGAAGGATGATGATCAAAATCAACCACCTTAAATTGAGATTGCAAACAACCAAGACCATGCATATCTTTTTTAGGGGTTCTATGAACTAGATACTTAATACAATGTTCATTAACACCAAGCCCTAAACCCTTATATCCTTGTTTAGCCATCATATTATATCATGTAGTGTACATATCTTGTAAAGCTTCTGCAAGAGGTGTTTGTTTATTATGTTCATGAGTAAAGGTCGTATAAGGTGGAATAATAGGTTTAGAAGAAGTTTCTTTTCTCTTCCCTTTAATATCATTATCAATCAGATAAGAAGGGGAAGGTAGATCCAAGAATTCTTGCACATCTGCATCATGAACCATAGTTTGAGCCTCATCATAAGTATGGGAAGAACTAGGAATAATAGATAGAGAATTAGGCATGTTAGGAATGTTAGGAATTGGATTAGGATTAGGAAGATTAGGAACCAGATTAGGAAGGATATGATTAGTATTGGGAAGATTAGGAGATGGTGTATCATCTACCAAATTCTTCACATAATCCAAAACAGTAATAAGTCTGCCACATAAATCTTTAATGAAAAATTTGAAAGTAGGAAGACTAGTATTGGTCAATCTCACAATAGCATAGGCAAGTGAAACATGAAGAGTGACAAACATAATGAAATGAATGATACTCTCATAAACATCATAAGAATGATAAAGAGATGCTAAGAGGAGAATAATAAGAAAAATAGCCACTCACCAAAGCATCTTAAAAATCTTCATAGTAAATGAAATGCAAGAAATATTTTTGTATTTTGTAGAATATATAGATTTTTTTGTTTTTTGAATTTTAAAATGAAAGAGCATAAATAAAAGCAAAGAAGCAAAGAATCTAACACCAAAAAGAAAGAGTTGTCTATCGCGAGTTCACCAAAATGTAAGATATAAAAATATATATTATAGAGAGATATATATTTTTATATCTGTGTTTATGTGTAATGTTTGTTTGTGTGTGATGGAAAATGTTGTGGACATATAAAATTTAATAAAACATAAATAATTATCTTAAAAAGTAGCAGATTTGAAAGTCACTGATTTCTGGTGTCTATACTAGATTTCGGGAAATTCTGCAACCAAATTTGGGACAAGAAAACAAAGATAGAGAAAACCTAGAAAGCTTTTTCTTTTCTGAGACAAGTCGACCTTGACCTAAATATAGGGGCACAATCTTACCCGTTTATGTTGACCTTGACCTGCACTGTTCTGATGGAAAATCTGTTCATGAATTCCTGAAGTTTACCAAAAAGGGTATCCAGATCTGCACTGTAATTTAGTGCTCCATACCTGTTCCTGCAAGAAAAATGGTTTTGTTGTTTTGATGAGGGGTTTGCCTTGGTCAAACCCCAGTTTGGAATCAACCTAAAAAATGGAATTGAAATAGAGAATGCTAGCAAGTAGTAGAAGTACATCTAACAACAAAGCTATGATATTCAATAGATATGCAATTGTATTTGGAATGTAAACAAGTATGTTGATATGAAAGCTTGGACTCAACACTAAAAAATGAAAATCAAAACCTCCATGATTGTATTCTTGGAATCCAACTTGAAGGGAGAATGAATAGATCTTGAAGATGAACAAAGGATCTTGAAGGAAGATCACACCACCATGATGGATAGATCTAGGGTTTGAATGATGAATCTTGAATGCTTGAACCAAATCCCTCTAAAGGCTTGAATTCTTGAACCCTTGATCTTCAATGGAGAACTTGGATACTTGAATGTAGATGATTACTTGAATGCTTGATGATTGATGGATATCTCAGATTTCACCTTATGCTTGAATTCAATGGATGGATGTATGATTTCATGATGGAGAAAATGAGAGGAGAAGGCTTCCTTTTATCCAAGTTAGGGCACAAACTTCTAGAGAGGCAAACATAGGAGAATTAAATTCTCATTTAAACCTTTACCCCTAGAAATGGACCTAAATTAAATATAATTTAAGAGTTTACCATTCTGAAGCCCGAAACAGCCGACCCGGAAGCTAGAAATAAAACTTCTTTGAAACCCGACATTTGAAAACTTAGGTATTTAGAAATTTGGACCCAGGGTCAAGGTTGAGGTTGACCTTGACCCAGAAGGTTGACCTTGACCCTGAGGTCAAGAATCTCAGGGTTTCAAGTCAGGATGCCAGAAACAGGCTCAAAAAAGGTGGAAAATGGGGCAGAACATAGGAAAAATCCATATCCAATTTAGAGATCTCATCAAGGCATCTGACATGACCCCAAACCACTTACTCATAGGACTAAACCAGTCCTAAATGGAAGTGCTTCCATTTTCCAATGATACAGTGGCACATAATTCTCGGTATGAGCAAAGGAGAATATTCTATGGTGGTAACAAAAACTCACCAATCAATCTAGAACAAAAAAATATAAGTTGTTAATATAAACAATATTTATTGTACATATTTCACCCTTTATTGACTATAATGACATATATGGCATACCTTAGCATGTGTTACATTGTTATGTTGGATAAACTATTCATAACCTTCAAGTTCAACAACAACAATACAACCTAGAAAAGAGTTGTTTGGGAGCCTTCGTAAAGGACCGTGTTTTCCTTTTGAAGTAGAGGTATACCATGGATGAAATCAATGTCATCTTGATCATCATTATTAGCTATGACAGTACCAAATGTGTCATGGATCAATGTATTAGTACCATCATCTTTAAATGTGTTATCTAGTGCATGATTGTCATCTTCCATGGGATCATAATCTTCAGCTTCAATATTTGTACCTCCATGATCCTCCACTTCCAAAACCATATTCTCCATATTCACACCTCCATGGTCCATATCACATACTACCCTAGGAAGGTCAACCTATATAAAAATGATGAACAAAAATAAACCATGATAATGATCTCATCATCAAGTGTATTTCATATGTATAATAATTGTTAAAAAAATATAATGAAAAACTTACCAATGGATGATAATCAAACCCCCCTTCAATGTGACCATTCTCCCTACAATGTCTCTTTGTTGTTTTGATTAGAAATCTTCTAGTGTTTAAGCCCTTACAAATTTTGTAGGGACAATAACATTTTACATCGCCTTTTCTTTTGAAGTTAGACCACAATCTAGCGATTGTCTCCCCATTTTGTTCTTCACTTAGATTATCTGACATGATCCTTCTTCATAGGAAAAAAAATTGGGTCATGGAAAATTTGGTCTATAACCTTCACAAACTAAGAAAACCGATGTTGAAAGTACACAAATATTCTTAGACATAATTATATATAGAAATTGAAAAGTTAGTTATGAAATGATGTTTTAGTATAGTATACCAAATTGAAATATGTTTTCTATTGTAGTCTTCCAACTAAAACTCAATCCTATTGTGGTAAGAAAGAAAGATCTTCAAATAATATACTAGTCTGTAAATCAAAATAAAATATCATATATATTATACACACAATATATCAAAAGTGCATCAGGGGTTAACCAAACTATTGGTTCTTTCTCCAATGCCTTCCAACCTAAATTCCTTCAGGGAAGAAAATATTCACCAAATTCCTTAACTTGATATCCTAACTTGAGGTTAATCTTAGTGAAGTATTGTACATTGTGGAGTCAATCCAAGAGTTCATTGATGTGTTAAGAGGGGTTACCTATATTTCTGATTTCACCATGATCTAGTTGAGTGTGTGATAGTCAATGCAAAGGCACCATATGCCATCTTTCTCTGGCACAAGGACTACTGGGTTGCAACATGAAGAAGCGTTGGGTGGTCACAATCAACTTTATGTAGTCAACTTTATGTAGACAGAGGCCATTTAAAATGAAGTATGAAATGTTTGCATACTTGAAAATAAATAATACTTCAATAAATACAAACAAAAATGTATAAGTCATATTTTTGTGGAAGAGAATGATATTGGCAATTCAAAGAAGAAAAAGAAGAAAAATTATTTGTTCACCACTAGTATGAATTCCCAGGTAAAAATGGTCATGGAGGTTGTTACTACACCCCTGGAAAAGGATAAATTAGAGGTCACCCCTAGATATAAAATTAGACTACGTTGGGAGAACTCGATAACCTTGACACTACCAGTAGAAAAGTGTGAGAGAGAGTCAAGAAAGATTATAAGGTCTTCGTGAAGATGAAAGAGCACATATGGTGCAGGGCACCCTGAGGAAGATAGGAGGACCACTTGGGTGACTAATAAGGTTGAAGAAGATACAAGATCTATAAGGTCTTTTCAATGTTTCAATATGGCTATTAAGCCATTTCATGTAATGATTTGATCCATGGAGGATGTAAAACTTGTAATAATGCACTTGGTGCAAACAATCATGTAATTTCCAAATCTTGGCATAATAGACCTAAGAGGATAGGAAAGGTCTTAGGAAGTGTCTAAAGATTTTATAATTCCATTTGGCTCCTAAAAGGACAATGAACAAAATTATAGAGTCTTAGGAGTTATATTTAATAAGTTTTAAAATTAAAAAATTTGAAATGTAATGGCTAGTTACCAAATGAGGGAAAAGCCTAAAAAGAGTTTAGTTTGTTTTGTTAGGAGTTCCAACTGATTTGGATCGATTGAGGAAGTTTATTAGAGTCTATTTAAGCATTGGAGGAACTGATATTTAGAATGGTAAGGCCCGGAGGAAAAGAATTTATACATACTATGTTATTTAAGCAATAAAATTCAGTTTTCTTGTTATTTCCTATAGCACTTGGATGTGTTATTGAAACCTAGCATCTTGGATGGTTGAAACACATTGAAAATACCTATTTTGATTCAGTCTTGTATTCCTTTCATTGATTTTGTGCATTTCTAATTGATTGGTCTGTAGGAGTGTGGGGGTTTGCTTCATTTTAAGATGCAAATAGAATGATCCATCCCCTTTTTGTAATTACTATCACTTGGGGAGGGATTCTATTAATGTATTATATAATTCTAACAATTTTAATGTAGGAATAAGGAATATTTTGCAAGTGGGCACTAATTGGAGGAGTTTGTTGGGGTTAAGGAGTGACTTTGGATCATGAAATTGAGCCAAGGGTATAGCAGTGGGAGATCTAGCCCTTGGAGGTGGTCATTTTATGATTGAATCCATCTAAGGATGGTATAAGAATGGTGGAACAACTTTCATTTGGTTGGAATAATTTTCCAAGGTCATACATTGAGCGAGCCCTAGTTTATAAGGGTTTTTCAGACTAATTTGGGGGTTTGGTATCTAGAAGTGTCATTGGGTCAAATTGGTTGCACAATCCTCTAATTAAATCCAATACATGAGATTTTTGAAGAGGGAAAATTCTAGGAGTTTACCCATGATAGGGTTCCTTTGTTAAATGAGGGAATTGGGCCTCTCTAGAAAAATGGAATCAACAATTTTAGAGTGGATTGTCTCAAAACAAGTTGGGTTACATTTGGGATATGATTTACAACTTCCAAAAGGGTATCCATATCCTAGAATTTTTTTTGAAGTCTTTTGGGAAGATTTGGTGAAAAATAATATTTAATGACTGGTGAAGGCTACTAGGAACAATCCTAGAATGATAGTTTGATAGTGTGGATCCAACCAATGCAAGTTGGGAGTTTGTACAAATAAGATAAGGTGTTTGTAAGGTCTTGAGAACCTTAGGAATATTTAGAACACCATGCAAGGGTTTTGATTTGAGGCTAATAGATTACCTTTTTGGGTATAACCATAGGGTTGGAAGGCTGATTAAAAGCTTGGCACTAGAAGAGTAAGAGTAAGAGTCGTGTGTGGTCTTTCTTGGCACTAGAAGAGTAAGAGAAAGAGTCAAAGATGTCTTGGCACTAGAAGTGTTAGCACTAAAACAAGAAAAGGAGCTCAACAAGCCCTAAAAATGCATTAAGTATTTGAAAGAGCCTCTTATCCAACATGTATGCTAAAAGAAGCCTCTTATCAAACATGTATGCCAAATGAAGCCTCTAATCACACAACCAATAAATAAATAAATAGAGGAATCTAAGGAAAAAATAGAAATTTCATAAAATTTCAAATGCCAATTTCTTTAACAATTCAAATGTCTCAAGTAGACAAGATTATCAATGGAACTGCTTTGATAACATATAGACACAAATGGGAGATTGGATTTAATTAGCCTTTACATGTTCATATACAACCTTAACCTATGCATATAAGAGTTGATCAAAGAAGGTATATGTACAGGTGACAAACATGAAGATTTGACCAAGCACTACTGGGAGCTAGACCCTACAACAAATGGACTTGTGATGATTTTCACAATAGTACATTTGTTTCAAGGTAAGCTCCCAGTAGTGATTAGGCAAATCTACATGTTCATCACATGTGCATATACCTTCTCTAATCAACTCTTATATACAGATGAAGGTTGTAAATGTTGTATATGTTGTGTGTGTGCCCGTGCATGTGTGTATGTGGGTGGGTGGGTGTGTGTGTGTGTTTGTGGCTTAGCATTGTGTCCTAGGTCCTCCAAAGTTTCTTACAAGCATTATAAGGACCTTTGTTTATAGTTTGGGCAACTAAAATGTTGATAACATGTAAAAAATAAAAAAGGGGGCCTTTATCAATGATCTTAAAATGACAAATATGCCTATCTAATGATTTTATGCCTTGTAAATAATTGTTTTAAAGCAAAATTGTGAAGAAAACCAGCCCAAATTTTATGCTTGTAGACTCATGGTTGCCAAAAGAGTTTCAAGATTTTCAGTTTAAGAGCACTTTCATTGATAGTAATAGCATATCTTGGAGTTTAGAATAGTAGATTCCAATAAATAATAACACTAAGATCCATTAAAGGGCAATTCAGTATATCTTAATCATGGGGCAGCATTTGTATTGAAAGATAACATCAAATTATAGTGTGAATGTCATTTTTTGAAAGTTTCAAAAACATTAAATGATAAACGGAGGTCTATGATTTTCATTCTCAATAGTCTGACCTGATGTGTGGGTGTCCATTCCTTCACGTGGGACTAGTTTTCACACCCCATCTTATGTTTTTTCTTTCTAATATTTGATTTCCAATTCTTTCCAACAACTTTAATGTTCAACATGGATTGAATTGATAGGGATGTGACAAATTCTAGAACTATCGCAAGGGAGACTCGAAAAATCATGTTTATGCTACCAAAGCCTTAAAGAATGTCCTCCAAATTTTTAGAATATTGAAAATGATCAATCGTTGCTTCCATCAACTCATGACTTTCTAGAGTAGGTTAAATTAGAGCCTTTTATTGAACCTAACCCCTATTCTTAAAAGGCATCTTATCAGGATACTTGATAGCATATTTATTGTCCTAAGATGGGAAAAGGTCTGCTCACCCAATGTCCCAAAGCTTCCAAGGAGCTCCCCAAATCCATCAAAATTAGCCCCCTCTAATTCAAAAAAATAATAACGTATGATATATTCTGAGATGTGTAACACCCTTGCATGATGTGTCACCTCTCCCTTCACCAACTCCTCAATTATCTATGGATGAGGAAGATACAATGGAAACATGAGACATAATAATTATTACAAATCCTCTTCTCAAGGTTGAGATAGAAGGCCTTAGACTATATAAATAATAATTATGATTTTTGAAACTTCTAACCAACATTTGGATGATGTAAGGTTATTGACCAATTAAAGATTCATGAAAGATGATAAATTTATAACTTCAAGAGAGTCTAGAAACTTTATTTTCAAACTCAAAGCAGAATAAATTACAAATAAAGTTGTAAAGATAACTCTTGAAAATGAAGACCGAGTCATATATGACTTTTGAGCCTTTCTCCAATGATTTATGCAACTTGAACATTCTTCTTTTTTAGTGGAAATTTTTCTTTTTTGTTCAAAAATGTGTTTCATATATTCTTTTATTTTTCAAATAAATATATGAAACATGTGTTTGGTCTAAAGCCTATTTGGTGTAGAACACCAAGGAAATGAAGGTACACTAGGGTCACTGATGGATCCTAGGGGAGATAGAGGCATGACCATAATGGGTCATTTGAAATGAAATGAGACCAAGATTGGTCATTTGATAATGTTTTGATAGTATGGTGATCATTTTGTAATATGATCATGAATAAAGTTTTGTAAGCCATTGTTGGCACCTTGAGGCTAGGAGAGCACTCCTTGGGGTCACTTGATGATCCAAGGATAAATAAAGTTGTTTAAGACCTATAAGGTCAATATTGATTGTAAGTTGGCCATCAAAGCCATTAAGAGTTTTGTAATGCACTAAAAGTTCTAAAAGATGTAATGTTGCATTTATATGCAAAATAGGCTTAATAAAGGCTCATGTAAGGGTTTAAAGAGGGTTTAGGTTCTAGATCTTAGGAATTGGTCCTAAGAGGCCTTAGAAGTTAATATAAATGCAAATAATATTGGGAGTTGTCGATTTGACAACTATGTTGGAAACTAGACAACATTAAACAAATGTAACAATTAGTTTATAACTGATTACAATCAGTTTGGAGGGCAGTTGCTTCGTTACTGTCAGTTTTTGTAGTGTAGAGGATCTATTTAATAAATATCCACGTGAGTTTGAGGGGGTAGAGGTGTGTGAAGGCAAAGAACCATTGTAATGTGTTCTTGAAGTAATAAACAAACATTCTTGCACCAACAGTTATTCTGGTCCATGGGTACAGTCACTGATCTAGGCCATTGTAATGCTTGAAGCCATGTGTTATTGATTTAAGAATGGAGTAAAATTATTAAATTTTGATTTTTTATTGTCTCCATGTCATTATTGTATTGTATCATTGACATTTTTAAGGTAGAGAAAGTCAGATTAGTCTTACTTTTTCCTAGACTCTGCAAGCAATCAACATTTTGTTATTTTGAAGTCATCATGGATTCTTAGAATGAAACCTCCTAGCAGAATATCCTACCAAAATATAAGATTGTAGCCAACAATAAGAATTATCCAACTCTAGAATATGCAATGAAACATCAAGCGATGCAAAAAAAGACATACCTTGTGGAATATTTTTGGAACAAGCTTCCAAGGATGGTTGGATGGGGGCGCAATTGTTTGCCACTGTCAAATCAACAAGCACCGAAAACTTTGAAGGGAAGGAAGACAAAGGCCATTTAAAAAGAAGTATAAAATGTTTGCATAGGCCATTTAATAAGTTTTAAAATTCAAAATTTTGAAATGTAACGACTACTTACAAAAGGAGGGAAAAGCCTAAAAAGAGTTTAGTTTATGTTGTTAGGAGTTCCAACCAATTTGGATCGGTTGAGGAAGATGATTAGAGTCTATTTAAGCATTGGAGGAACTGAGATTTAGAATGGTACGGCCTGGAGGAAAATAATTTGTATGGACTGTATTATTTAAGCAATAAAATTCAGTTTTCTTGCCATTTCTTATAGCACTTGAATGTGTTATTGAAACCTAGCATCTTGGATGGTTGAAACACATTGAAAATAACTATTTTGAATCAGTCTTGTATTCCTTTCATTGATTTTGTGCATTTCTAATTGACTGGTCAGTTGGAGTGCAGGGGTTTGCTTGATTTTAAGATGTAAATGGAATGATCCATCCCCTTTTTGTAATTATTGTCACTTGGGGATGGATCCTATTAATTTATTATTGTATTCTAAAAATTTGAATTCTGGTATAAGGAAGATTTTGCAAGTGGGCACTGATTGGAGGAGTTTGTTGGGGTTAAGGAGTGGCTTTGGGTTATGAAATTGAGCCAAAGATATAGTAGTGGGAGATCTAGCCCTTAGAGGTGATCATTTTATGATTGAAACCATCTAAGGATGGTATAATAATGGTGGAACAACTTTCATTTGGTTGGAATAGTTTTTGAAGGTCATACATTGAGTGAACCCTACTTTATAGGGGTTTTTGAGACTAATTTGAGGGTTTGGTATCTAGAAGTGTCATTGGGTCAAATTGAATGCATAATCCTCTAATTGAAGCCAATACATGAGACTGTTGAAGAGGGAAAATTATAGGAGTTTACCCATGATAGGGGTCCTTTGTTAAATTAGGGAATTAGGCCTCTCTAGCAAAACAAAATCAGCAATTTTAGAGTGGATTGTATCAAAAAAAGTTGGGTTGCATTTGGGATATAATTTACAACTTCCAAAAGGGTATCTAGATCCTATATTTTTTTTTGAAGTCTTTTGGGAAGATTTTGTGAAAATTACTATTTTATGACTGGTGAAGGTTACTAGCGACAACCCAATCATGACAGGTTGATAGTGTGGAACCAACCAGTGCAAGTTCGGAGTTTGTATGAAGAAGATAAGGTGTTTGTAAGGTCTTAAGAACCTTAGCAAGATTAAAAACACCCTACAAGGGTGTTGAGGCTAATAGATTACCTTGTTGGGTATAACCAAAGGGTTGGAAGGTTGATTGAAAGCTTGGGTGTGAAGGTATGCAAAGAGAGTTTCACGTTGTGGAGTCTAGGATGGTAAAAGAGGATTGAAATGACCTTGAATAGGTCTATGTTATGAGGTATGGGCCTTGAGTTGATCTTTTATTGAAGAATAAATAGGATGTTGTTACAAAACAAAGGTATGAACACACATTTCTCTATGAAGATCATAAATCCTTCCCTAGCCTCTGCATCAACATAGATCAAGAAAAAGTAGTGATATGGGAGGATGGCACAAGGGAGGATGAGGAGAGGGGCCAAAGGCACACCCTAACCAGATCCACCTTGTAGAGATCACACGCGAAAGAAACAACACACAAAAGTGAGAGAGAGAATGCAGAACACTTCATATATTAATGCCAATTTGACTCATACATGTCGGGTTGTAAGGCCTTCCCAGTTTAGGCCAGATATTACAATCAAGTACATAATTCCTTAGACATGTGAGGATCTTTCAATAATTTCTAATCTTCTAGCTTCTATCTTCTTACTGAACTAACTCCCTAAACTCTAACCAAACAACTACATTTATACAAGAGGCTACCGAACACGTCGGCCTTCAGATCTACCATCAACAGAAGGAACGACCAGATCTAGGTCCACATGCTTCCCAATGATAGATACCATCATTCAATTCACAACCAAATATAAATGCAAGAGTTGGCCTCAACAAAAATCCAAAATAAACAACTCGGTAAGAAAGCATAACCGAGCGCCAGAGAGATAACCGACCAACACTGGTGAACAAAGAAAATTGACCAACACCGAACCAACTTGGTCAAAGAAGGAACTGAGCAACACAAATAACTTCAAACATATTTTTTTTTTGGTGACACAGGATTGCCAAGGACTCGAGATGCTCCTGCATCAAACACATGGGGTTATTTGAAAATGATTTTCTAAATCATGAAGTAGCTACAACCCAAGCTACATCCAACTCAGATTGTGAAATCCAAGAACTGTCTTTGATCGGTCTATTCTTCCACTTCACCAGATATTCCAGATATTGTTTTTCTCTTGTACTTCTGCCAATTCTAGTTTGTTCCAAAATATGCTCAACTTCTTCCATATGTTTCTTAGGATAATCCATCGGTATTGTCATGTCTTCATCAAGTTCATACTCATAAATCAGCAATGTTGAATATAGGTGATATATCCATGTCATCAAGTAACTCAATCTCATATGCATTTCCACTATCAAATTTCTTCAATATCTTGCAAGGACCAAACTTCTTCATTTTCAGCTTTTCATATGTTCCAACAGGAAATCTACCTCTCTTCAAATGAACCATTACTTCATCACCGACCGCAAAAGTCTTATGTCTTCTTGATCTATCAGCTCTTTCTTTGTATTTCTGATTACTTTTCTCCATTTTATGTTTCACATCTTCATGCAATGTCTTCATGCACTCAGAAAACTTTATTCCCTCAGCTATTCTCTTTCTTTCATCAACAATATCCCTCAAATCAGATAAACCTCTTGGTTGTATGTAATTTACAATCTCAAAAGGTTTTTTTCCAATACTCCTATTCACTAAATTATTGTATGCAAACTCTGCTTGTGCCAACATAGAATCCCAATTACTTGGTGTGTCTCCAACTAAAACTCTCAAAAGAGCTCCCAAACTTCTATTCACAACTTCTTTCTGTCCATCGATTTGTGGGTAAAATGTAGAACTATATTTCAACTCGGTGCCAAACTTTCTCCAAAGGGTCTTCCAAAATTATCCAACAAATTTATTGTCTCAGTCAGAGATAATACTCCTCGGTAATCCTTGCAATCTGACAATTTCCTTAAAGAAAAGATCTGCTATATGTATTCCATCTGATGTTTTTCTACAAGGTATAAAATGTGCCATTTTAGAAAATCTATCCACAACAACAAATATGGAATCATTACCTCTCACTATCTTTGGTAAGACAAGAACAAATCCATACTAATGTCAATCCAAGGTTTCTCAGGAACAGAAATCGGTGTATACAATCTAGTATTCTGACTTACTCCTTTTGCAACTTGACAAATTCCACAACTTTTAACAAATTTCTAAACATCTTTATACAATTGTGGCCAAAAGTATTTCTCCTTAAGCAAATTCAATGTTTTATCAACACCAAAATGTCCAGCCAAACCACTACTATGTTTCTCTTTTATCAAATTAGTTCTCATTTCTCCTCTCAGTATACACAAATGAATACCTTTAAACAACATACCTTCTTGAATAAAATATTCTTCCCATTCAGTACTCAGTTGATCTTAAATAGGTGCTCTGCACTTTCTCTATGGCTCAGAAAAATCAGGATCAAATTCATAAGAATCTCTCATGTCATCAAAGCCAAGAACTTTAATTTTCATCTCGGTCATCAAAGATCTTCTTCTATTCAATGCATCAGCAACTTGGTTAGTGACTCCACTCTTATACTTTATCACAAATGTATAACTCTACAAATACTCAACCCATTTCATATGTCTCTGATTCAACTTATTCTGACTGCCCAAATACTATAAAGCTTTATGATTGGTATACAACACAAATTCACTCGGTATCAAATAATGTCTCCATTTCTTTAGTGCTTGAACAATAGCATAGAATTCTTGATCATAAATAGAATATTTCCTTTTTTCATTATTCAACTTTTCACCAAAGAAAGCAACAAGTTTACCTTCTTGACTCAATACAGCTCCTATTGCACTTCCACTTGCATCACATTCTACTTGAAATACCTTATTGAAATCAGGCAATGCCAAAATAGGCAATTTAGCAACCTTCTACTTTAGAGTCTCAAAAATTTTATCAGCTCCATGTGTCCACTTGAATTCTCTTTTATCTCCTCTCATAGTCTTAGTCATAGCATTACAAATTGAACTGAAATTCCTAATGAACTTTCGGTAAAAACTTGCCAAACGATGAAATGATCTTACCTCACTAGCATTCTCAGGTGTAGGCCAATTCAAAATAGCTTCAACCTTTTCAGGATCCATCTTCAAACCATCAGCTAAAATCACAAATCCCAAATACATGATTTCCTCTTTCATGAAAAAACACTTTTTCAAATTTATCAGCAACTTTTATTCTTTCAACTCTGCAATACTTGTTTAACGTGCAAAAAATGTTCTTCTCTGGTCTTACTAAACATCAGACTATCATCAAGGTATACAATCACAAACTTACCCAAGAATTTCTTCAAAACTTCATTCATCAACCTCATAAAAGTACTATGTGCATTAGTTAAACCAAAAGGCATAACCAACTACTCATACAAACCTTCTTTTGTCTTAAAAGCAGTCTTCCACTCATCACCTTCTCTGAATCTTATCTGATGATACTCACTTTTTAAATCAATTTTGGTAAAATACTTTGCTCTAGTCAAACTATCCATTATGTCATCTATTCTCGGTATAGGGAACCTATATTTCACTGTTATCTTGTTGATTGCTCTAGAATCAGTACACATTTTCCATTCTCCATTCTTCTTAGGTGCCAATACATCAGGTATTGCACAAAGACCCAAACTTTCTCTGATCAAACCTTTCTGCAACAATTGTTGAATCTGTCGATTCAATTCTTGATTCTCGGTAGGTGTCAACCGATGTGGTGCCTTATTCAGTAAACTAGCTCCATGGATTAGATCCATGCAATGATCAATGCTTCTCTTCGGTGGCAAACCATCAGGTACATTATCAGAAATAATTTCACTATACTCGGTGAGTAACTTATCAATCTCCTCAGGGATACTATCCTCTATTTTCTTACTCGGTTTGTTAGGAATCACAACAAAACATACATCATTCTTCTTCAAATCCTTAATAAACTTTCTTCCTTCCATCAAGAAAACTTTCATAGATGTACAAATATTACCAACAGGTTCTTCCATCAAAGGTAACAAGATTTGTCTTCTTCCATCAGCCCAAATAGTATATTTATGTAATCTCCCATCATATATAGCATGTCTATCATATTGCCAAGGTCTACCCAAAAAAATATGATAATAATCCATAAGCATGATATGATGTAGGGGCATTCTACGGTACTTAGTGAATTTGCATGGGAGGTGTATGTTTGGTCGGTGTTACTCGGTTGCAGCCTTGACCGATGGTCTTGGTCATTGAAGGAAGCTCGGTCACTGAAGGAACTCAGTAATCTCTAGCGCTCAGTGAAAGTGTTACTCGGCGATGCTTGCGGTGCTTGGTCAACACTGGTGCTTGGCGATACCTGGCATGCTCGGTTATTTTACTGTTGCTCGATAGTTCTAGTTTACTGACTGGAGTTCTGTGTTATTTTTTGGGTGGACTTGGTGCATTTATTGTTGGTAGCTGTTGTTACATGCCGACATGTTGAATTAAATGTTTGTAAGGCTATTTTGATGCTGACTTGTATTGCATTTAATAATTGTTGGAGGAGTTAGTGGTTTCATCAGCTGACTTGTGGCTGATGACTAGTATTTATAGGATGTTTGGGGTAGTTGTTTAGGAGGATCAGGGGCAGTAGAAGTTCATGACTTGGAAGACTTAGTGAATCAGATCTGAGGTTCTGAAAGCTGAAGTTGGTGAAGTTGTGGAAAAGATCTTGCATGATCTTGTAGATCAGATTGTTATGTGATAGTTTGCAGATGTAGAGCTAGTGGTTTGCACACTTGGAGACAAGGAGATTGCTTGGAGGCTTGCAAGCTCAAGTTTAGATCTGCCTTAGGGTTTCCATTAGCTTCTGATTGTCTTCAGAGCTGAACTAGCTGAGATTGTATTGGATCTGTTTGGATCTTGAAGAATTATCTCTAATTGTAATTGGCCCTAACCTAGAAGGCCTTACAGCCAGGCATGTTAATGAAAATCAGAAGTTAAACAATTATTTGTTGTTGTGTTGTTGAGTATTCTGTTGTGTTGTTCTATTGGCTGCAAGGTTTGGACTGTCCTTAATTGGATCCACCATCCTTGACTACATTAGGTGGTATCAGAGAGAAGGTCGATTTTGTGGAGAAAAGGTTGACCTAGCAAGGTTGATCTTGCGAAGTTGATCTTGTTGGTGAAGAGATTGTATGATCTGGATTGCAGATCCAGAGCATTGAACTTGTGGATCTTGCCCTAGTTGTTTGTTTAAGGTGGTAGGTTGAGATCTGACTTGCATACAATGTAGAGATTGTCACAAGGTGGTCGGTGAGGGTTTTTTGTAGAGGATTTTTGCATATCTTTAAGGATGCCTCCGAGAAGACTGGACCCTAGAGTTATTTTTTATCTTTGTGATACTGTGGAATCACAAATCACAGAGAAGGTGAAATCATATTTCAGATCTGAGATGGAGTTGATGAAGAATGACATGGTCTCTAAGATCATGAGAGTTGTTGTTGGTGTACCTCAGAATGTTGGTACTGAAGATGGTTATGAGGAAGCTTCTGAGACTTTGAACCTATTGGATCTAGTGGTGATGACCGGAGGGATAGATCTGGTGAAGACAAAAATACTCGGTTTCCTAGATCTAGAGCTTGGTTAAGTAGTAGTTACCGAATGGAAGTTTCTACTTTCTTTGGTACTTTGAAGCCCGAGAACTTGATTGATTGGATTGGTGAACTTGAAGATTTCTTTGAGCTAGAAGAAATTGAAGATCCTCTTCGGGTGAGATTAGCACAGACAAAGTTGAAAGGACATGCTTCTCTTTGGTGGAAAGAACTACAAAGAGATAGAGAAGATGAAGGTGAAATGAAGATCAATCGGTGGAGGTTGATGGTGACAAAACTAAAAGCTAAGTTCATACCTTCTAACTATGAGCTTAACTTGTTTAAGAAGTTGCAAAATCTAAAAAAGAAGGATTTGTCTATTGAAGATTATATCGAGGAGTTCTACACACTTACTATTCGGTCTGGACACCGAGAGCTTGGTAAGGAAAAGGTAGTTCAATATGTGAATGGTTTGAGATTCAATATTCAGGATGAGCTTGGTATGCTAAAGATTGATTTTTTTGAAGATGCTTATCAGTATACTCTGAAGGCAGAAGATAAGTTGAAGAGGAAACAACATAGTAATTCTTGAGGGAAGAAAAGATTGATCACTCGGTGAAGGATAAACCGAATGATGCAGAAGATGAATAGAAACCTGTGGAACCAAAGAAGAAGATAGGTAGAGTTATCTTTAAGGGTAGTTGCTATAACTGTGGAGAGGAAGGACACCGTTCTTTTGAGTATACACTGAAGAATCTTGGTGACCGACGAACTGTTGTGGTGAATGAGAATGAACCTAAATTTGAGAACTTGCTGCATTGGCGAACATTGCTCGGTACAAAGGAGGAACCTTGTCAGAGGAGTAACTTGTTTAGGACCTGATGCAAGTCTGGAGGTAAACTTTGTGATGTTATTGTTGATAATGGTAGTACTAATAACCTTGTTGTTGAGGACATGGTTCAGAGACTTGGGTTGAATAGAATGAAGCATCCTTGTCCTTATAGGATTGGCTAGTTACAAGATGTTCATGCTCTAGAAGTAAAAGAACAATGCTTTGTTGATGTTCATATTGGCCAGTATAAGGATCTTGTGTTATGTGACATTGTGAAGATGAATAGTTTTGATATATTTCTCGGTAGACCTTGGCAATATGATTGCAGACCTATGTATGATTGTGTAAGAAATATGTTTACTGTTGAGAAAGATGACAGGAAGTTTTCCCTAATTCCTTTGTTGGATACAATGCTCGGTAGGAGATGTAACGCCCTGCCAGGCAACCCAAGAGGACAAGACATAAAACCTCTATAAAAGGAAAGTAGTGAATTTTTTTTTAATTTATTTATTTATTTTAACTAGAATAATATTCATCATTACACTTCATATTTCTAAAAGAAGAAATAATTTTCTACTACTTGAATGTAAGATTTATACAACTTAAGTCCTCCCGGGTTCCCTAACGTCGCTACCTAAGCAACATCATATAAACCATTTACATACATAAGATATTCATGGAATCATGAGCTTAAAAGATCTACATTCATTTTAATGCACCAAGTTAAATGTCCCTAACTTATTTTTTTTATTAAACATAGGTTAATCATCCAACATCATTATTCTTTTTATCAACTCATTCCATAAATTCATATTGATTTCATCAACATCTACTATCCTTTATATCACTTTTCTCTAATAATTTAGGTAAGAGATTAATATTCATTAAGGCAAGCATTATCCTAGGTATTTCATTAACATGAACCAAGTATTAACATTATAATCAAGTTACTATTTTATTGCATTGTTTCACAACCATTCATTGTTAATAATTCCAATCACTAACCTATCATTTCTCAATAATTTCCTTGGATCCTTTCATCAAGAGAGAATACATTATTTTTTTGATACATCATTATATATAACTATATTTAAGATTATTTCTTTTACATATGGACAACATAAGAGGATATGAGAAATAACATAAACACTTTCTTTTAATGCTAGTAACATGTCCAATATTCCACATTATTTTCCCTTTCTTTTACCTAGAACTACCCATTCCCTTATGCATTGCTTTGAATTGAGATTACATCAATACTACAAGACTCCTTTTAGGAGATTAAAAATTACATGAATTCAAATACATAAGTACATCTCAACATATTAAAATATCCAATAAGAAATCTTCAACTGCAGATCTAGAAAGGAATATGTGCTAGGATCATCCAAAGAATCACGAACAATACTTCGATATAAATATTAACCACCCAACCACGTGGAACCAATAGGCCCACTCCCCCGAGCTAGAAGATAGAACCAAAGGCCCATACAAGAGGTAACAACTAGAAAATTCCTAAGGTGGTGATAAAAGTTCCCCAAAGTCACAACAAAAAAGAAAAGACAAGAAGACCACAAGGAATACCAGAGGCATGATCAAATTTGATAGAGAATCTAAGCTACAAGCTAGGTGAGTGTCATCGCATAGCCCTCACCCCTTGGGTTGTCCTGGTACTAGCCACTCTTGGCCCCGGCCCCCAAGTAGGCACATGCGGAACCGAATGCCTCTCGTACAGACAAGGTCATTCAGTTGTACCTACGCATAGGTACCTTCTCCCACTCCCATCCTTAGTCTTTACTAGCACTAAAGGCATGGGCGAGGCACAATTAATCTTGATTAATGTGTAATTTCCCATTCCAATAATCTCCTATTCCCAATTCATTTATTTAGGTTATCACTTGATTAAATAACTCATAGTAGGTTATCCTGGTACTAGCCACTTAGGGCCCCGGCCCCTCACTATGAGCCACTCACCTAGTGTACTTAGGTTTCCTAACATACATATAAAAATCATAAGAACATAATAGATTCATCATCAAGAATTCATATCAATTCCATAACAACATTTGATTGAGTTTAGGAAAACATATGTTGTCCCTAGTCCACTTGACAACCCTAAACCCAGTATGGCATTCAGAATGTTCCAAACATATAAGAAGACATCCAAGTGATATTATAAACATATTCAGAGTATACATAGATCCAATTAACTAAAAACAAATTCTAATAGCCTCTGGTAACCATACGAAACCTTAAAACTTAATGATGTTCTTAAATTGAATTATTTCAAGCAAGGATTAAATGCAAAGAATAGTCATCATAGAACAGTCATCCATATCTTCCACAAAACATAAAATAAATGAAATCTCTTTGGTGGAGATTTAGATAACATAATTATGGACTCTCAATTTTATTTTTAGGAAGATCCAACGGTGGGAAAGAAAGTTATGACTTCTGGTTTAAAACAGAAAATTCTGGTTAGGGTTCAGACCTGCCTTCACTAAAACGGTTGTAATTTTCACAAAACATAATTAAAATTCACCAAACCAATTGGAAATGAAAGATAAGACTTAAGAAAATCTTTGATATTAAATTTAGACTTTTATATAATCATATCAGCCTGTAGCATACGAATACATTTGACAGAAAATTCGGAATCAAGAATGGACAGGCATAGTCTGCCAAAATATCAAAAATAAGGCATTAATTCGACCCTAAAAATAAAATCAGAGAGATACCCATTTGAGATCTGTGAATTTTACTTCCAGAAAATCAATTTAGTAAAACCATAGATGCAATTTAAATTGTTATAATAACAGATCTCCAAAAATAGGTTGCTAAAAACCCTAGGAAAACACATGCCAATTCTTACAAACAAAAACTCAAAACTTTAAAATAACCATACAAATGAAAAGTATAGATATAATAAATAATGATAATATATAAATAGATCTATAATCTATCAGATACATCAAGTAACTAAAATATTCAATCCATACCTCATGTCCTACGAAGGTTGAATCGAAGAAGGAAGGAAACAAAAGAGAAGACAAATCCAAATTTGAGATGCATCCTTCAAACCCTATCCACTTTCAGAAATCTCTATGAAAAGTAAGGCCATCCTCTCCTCAATGCTTCAGCCCCAAAATCCCCCCCCTTCAAATGAGAAAGTAGTGCATATAAATAGATTTCCAAAGGTTGAGAGGAAAAGTAACCAATTCCCAACTAACTCTTAACTAAAGGGTATTATAAAATAACTTAATATCATACAACTATATTACTCAAATATACAATAAAAGATTATTTGTATTCATTCATACACACATGTAATATTATCCTAACATATATGCATATGCCATCATTAATTACATCAATATCTATATATATAACCTATCTTCATTATTAATAATTAACAATTGAGAATAATATACCTCGCATTATTTAATATTTAATTATTAATAATATTATACTTTACATTAATCCCGAAATATACACCATCAACAATATCTACAATAATTAACATATAATCACATATAAATTATATATATATAAATACATATATGTGTGCACCCATATATATATTTCCATATATATATATATATATATATATATATATATATATATATATATATATATATTTATATTTATATAGATACATGTCAAATACCAAACACTATAATCTATAAGATTATGAAGTAATAGATCACAATATTATTACCTATTTATAATTACTATAGGATATAACACTGAGGTAGAATAAAATCACATGCCTCAAAATAAATCTAATCATCGAAAGAGGCCATAAAAATCAACTATGAAACATATTGAGAAAACTATAAGATCAAACAAGGTCAACCAAAGTCAACAAGGAAAGTCAAGCCAAACTCCTGAAACACAACATAGAAAGATTAACTAAGAATCATACCAAGAAGGAGAAATAAATAAAATAAGTAAACAAATCATACAACCAAATGAATTCAAGTGGCCACAAGGCACTAACTACAACCATGCCCAACCGAGTGCGTTGGATCTGGGTTTTTGACCCAAAGGTTGACTGACAAAGAAGGAACCCTAATATTCCCAAATTGGAATAATGACAAAGGAAGACTCATGTAGGGGCCTTAGTACTATCTCCATAACAACAACCATCGAGGATTTGAGGGCATGCTCAGACCTGTGAAGCCAGGTGAAGTCGATGCCCGGTACCTGCAAGCCTGCATCACAAAGAAGAAATACATATGCACAGATATACGTATAAAAGAAAACATTGCAAACAGATGACCAGGATCGATACATCGTGTGGACCTCAGCTATGTGAGTAACTACGACTTCATCCCGAATCATGAAAACACATCATGTATATATATACACTCAAAGCATGTAACATCATCATAACGAAGGTTAGAATCTCAAGCATTGTGTTAGTCTCTTATCAATACTAATAATAAATCAACATAATCAAATCATCAAGTGAGATACAAGATTCATCCAAAGTAACCTTAATAGAAGAAAATATAAATAACCACTTATATATATCTATCAAGTACATATCATATAACATCCTAACTATGTTCATAAAGGTCTTGTAGGTACTCAATACATACATGGAGATAAATACATACAAAAGTGATATCTTTAGATAGTATGTCTGATATTAGAATCATTGAGTACTAGCTTATGAAATTATTATAAACAACTATAGGAATAGATCAAACAAGTATCATGTACAACTTAAGCTATAAGAAAACATCAAAGGATCTTAATTCTTTCAAAAACACAAAACTTATATTAGGGTTAGAGGGGTATTACAGGAGAAGCCTGAGTATCAGTAGCCGAGTTGAGTTGGTGGATCCAAAGAAAATGAATGATCAGTATGGAGAACAGACATGTGTGTTGTCAAGAAAAGACTTGAAGAGACAGAGAAAGATGAAGTGGAAGAGTATGCAAGCTAAAAAGGTGGAGGACTTGTATGTGAAGAACCAGTTCGGGGTTTATGTGCTGAATCCTAGAAGATGTTCTTCTCACATATGAACATCTTTTCAAACCTGGGGTGTTTGATGTAGAGGCATTCTAGGGTACTCGGTGAATTTGCATGGGAGGTGTATGTTTTGCCGGTGTTACTCGATTGTAGCCTTGACCGACAGTCTCAGTCATTGAAGGAAGCTCGGTCACTGAAGGAACTCGATAATCTCGGGCACTCCGTGAAAGTGTTACTTGGTGATGCTTGTGGTGCTTGGTTGACACTGGTGCTCAGCAATGCTTGGCATGCTCAATTATTTCACTGTTGCTCGGTAGTTCTGGTTTTTTGACTGGAGTTCTATGTGATATGTTGGGCCAACTTGGTCCATTTATTGTTGGTAGCTGTTGTTACAGGCCGACATGTTGAATTAAATGTTTGTAAGGCTATTTTGATGCTGACTTGTATTGCATTTAATAATTGTTGGAGGAGTTAGTGGTTTCATCCAGTTGACTTGTGGCTGATATCTAGTATTTATAGGATGTTTTGGGTAGTTGTTTAGGAGGATTAGGGGAAGTAGAATTTTATGACTTGGAAGACTTAGCGAATCAAATCTGAGGTTCTGAAAGCTAAAGTTGGCGAAGTTGTAGAAAAGATCTTGCATGATCTTGCAGATTAGATTGTTATTTGATAGTTTGCAGATGCAGAGCTAGTGGTTTGCACACTTGGAGACAAGGAGATTGCTTGGAGGCTTGCGAGCTCAAGTTTAGATCTACCTTAGGGTTTCCATCAGCTTCTGATTGTCTTCAGAGCTGAACTAGCTGAGATTGTATTGGATCTGTTTAGATCTTGCAGAATTGTTTATGATTGTAATTGGCCCTAACCTGGAAAGCCTTACAGTTAGGCATGTTAATGAAAATTAGAAGTTAAACAATTAAATTTTTTTTGTGTTGTTGAGTATTCCGTTGTGTTGTTCTATTGGTTGCAAGGTTTGGACTGTCCTTAATTGGATCCACCATCCTTGACTGCATCATGATATCACATAACACCTTATCATAGTACTTTCCAATTTTCAAATTCACATAACATTGTTCACTTACCAAGAGTGTGTGCTCATCTTTGATCCATGAAATCTAATAGGGTTTCGGATGTTCCAACCTTTTCAACTACAACTTTGTGACCATTTCCTTAGATGCCAAATTCTCTGAGCTGCCACTGTCAATGATTACCTTCCAAACTTCATCAAAAACTCTACATCTGGTCTTGAACAAACTTTTCCTTACCGGATCTTCCTTATTACTTTCACTCCAAAGTGCTCTCCTTACCATTAATTTATTTTCCTTCTCAGGTTCATTCGGTGACTTTTCTTGCACTAAAGCATTTCTACTATTAATGACCTTCTTACTGGCATGTGTACACTCAAATGATCTATGTCCTCCATAATTGTAAAAATTTCCTTGGAAACCACCTCTTTAGTTACTGCCTCTAGATGAACTTTCACTTTTCCACTCGCTCTTGCCTTTATCCAAATTTGTCTTTTCAAGTTCAGATCTATTGTTTTCACCATAAGATCTACCTCTTCCTCTAGGGAATCTATCACATCTACCTCTTTGTCTTTTCTCATGTCTCTTGTTGAATTTCTCCTCAGCTTTCAATGCAAATTGATAAGCCTCTTCAATGTTCTCCAATTTGACCAAACTGATTTCTTCTTGGATGGAAACTCTCAAACCATTCAGGTATCTAGAAATTCTTTCCACATCATCTTCATCATGTCTAGATCTTATATCTAATCTATAGAATTCCTTAGTATATTCATTTATCGAGCTATCTTTCTGCCTCAAACTTTGCATTCACCTAACTAGGTTAATCTGATAATCACAAAGTAAGAATTTTCCTTTCAATTTATTCACCATTTTATTCCATACCTTGATTTTATCTTTGTCTTTCCTCTTTCTGTCCAACTGCAGATGTTCCCACCACAAGGATACATGGCTCTTCAACTTCGTGCTTGCAATTTTCACCTTCTTTTCCTCAGGTACATTTTCATATTCAAAATACTTTTCTGTCTCGGTGATCTAGTCCACCAATTCATCAGAATCCAATTCTCCACTATACTCAGGAGGATTAAAGTATGGTGTAGACTTTAGATTTGTCAAAGCCTTCAACAATCTTTCCTCACCTTGATCCATCGCCAGTGCAGGTTCTACATCACCTTGTTCTTCCTCAATTTCATCATCACTAACATCTTCAAGATGTCTTCCTCTCCTCTGGTTTGTTTCAACAGCTTCTAATCTAGCAGCAAGTTGTCTCAACATGTCTGCCAATCCTGGATCCACATCTTGCCTCCCACGAACCATCTTGAAACCCTCTCCAATTGCAGGCCAAATCACAATCTACTACCCCACAACAAATCAACTAGGTTTTGACAAGAAGGAACCCTCAAACCTAGATTTGCAAACCTAGATCTAGATCTCACCTCGCTTTGATACCACCTGACGCAAGGGAGGATGAGGAGAGGGGCCAAAGGCACACCCTAACTAGATCCACCTTGCAGAGATCACATGCAGAAGAAACAACATACAAAACTGAGAGACAAAATGCAGAACACTTCATATATTAATGCCAATTTGATTCATACATGTCGGATTGTAAGGCCTTCCCGGTTTAGGCCAGATATTACAATCAAGTACAAAAGTCCTCCAACATGCGAGGATCTTTCAATAATCTCTAATCTTCTACCTTCTATCTTCTTACTGAACGGACTCCCTAAACTCTAACCAAACAACTACATTTATACAAGAGGCTACCGAACAAGTCGGCCTTTAGATCTACCATCAACAGAAGGAACGACCAGATCTAGGTCCACATGCTTTCCAATGATAGATACCATCATTAAATCTGTGACCAAATATAAATGCAAGAGTCGGCCTCAACAGAAATCCAAAATAAACAACTCGGTAAGAAAGAATAACTGAGCGCCAGACAAGCATCATCGAGTGCCAAGGAAATTCACTGAGCGCCAGAGAGATAACCAACCAACACCAGTGAACAAAGGAAACCGAGCAACACCGAACCAACTCAGTCAAAGAAGGAACCTAGAAACACAGAAAACTTCAAATATTTTTTTTTTTTTGGTGACACGGGATTGCCAAGGACCCGAGATGCTCCTACATCAAAGGACAAGCTCCAAATACAGTGGGTTGAAAGCCTAAATGAAGAGTTTGCAGAGGCATATATATGGAACATCAAAAAATACAAACTAGTTGCTCAGGGGTGATTGATCCCCGCCTTGTTTATTATTTTATTCTTTATTATGAGTCCAAAGGGGATTCCAAGACTCTATAACCATATATTCACTCCAAATTTTGGCATTTTTTCATTCTTTCAAAAGTCACATCTAATTGGACATACCACAACAAAGTGATTTTTTGGTGAATTTTTATTAGATTTATATTAATAATGGTTGCTTAGGTCATTTTAGACCATTTTTGGTGATTGGGTCAAATTGCTAATGCAAATTTTTTTGGTCAAATTTGTCAAAAAGGGAAAAATCTTCTAAAAGCAAGTTGAAAAGTATTTCAAAGGTGTGGGGATGTTTCTTTGAGTGATTTTTGACATTAATAATCCATTTTGTCTCCCTTTGTAGAGACTGGTTAAGTTTGAAGGTGATTTTGGCAAGCAAATTTCATTGTAATATATCTTTTTGTGTGCATTCTTTCCTTTCCCAACTTTGCAAGGTGCCACAAGAGGGTTTCACATGATTTTGACTTCATGAAAGTCTGATATCAACATGTATCAAATAGAGAACTAGATGGTTTGATGTTTGCATGAAGTGATGGAATGAAGGTTGGACAAATATGAGATTGGTGGGATTTTAGGAATGGTGTTGCGACTCTAACCATGCAAGTATCTCTTTAAAATCTCATTAACACAATGACAAGTCCTCACTTCTTGATCATCCAGTGATGAAATGTAGTTGCAGTCATTGTGACAATCCAAACCAAGTTTGTAAAACACCTAAAATACATTGAATCAAGGTTGCATGCATATGTCATGTGTCCATAGGAGGGTTAGGGTCCTTAAAACTTAAGTACAATAAAAGGATATCATTATTTGCATTGGATACATACTAATAGTTGTGACTATCTTATTCACTAGTAAAATCACAGTCACTGTCATGTTCCTTACTCCTAAAATTTATTATGTCATGAGTGTATGAGCCTTTTGAAGAATGCGGAATGTGTTTAGGATATCTATATTTGTGATCTTCATGGTTTTGTATCTTCTGTGAACCCTGGGTAGATGTATTAGATGATTGTCCTAACTGTGTTTTATGTCACAGTCCTAGGTGCAGTTACATGTATGAAGGAGTGGGATATGTGTACAATTGTCAATGGAGTAAAAATTTTCATTTGAATAAGTAAAAGAGTATAAATCCTCAATGCACAAGAATTTGAATCTTTTGAACCAAGTCAATAGGTTGGGCTATGGAGTTATTTGACTATCCTAGAAGGTCTTAGTTTACATTGAGTAATTGTCCCAAGACTAATGAAAAATATTAAGTCTTTTTCTTACAAGTTATGGCTACTAGGGGTTTCCTTATGGCTCCTACTAATGATCAATGCAAGAGGAATGATTATAGAGTTAGGTCCCTCAATATGAGATAAGAGGAAAAATAGGAAAGGAGGAGCTTCTACCCTATTGGTGCATGCACACAATAGAAGAAAAATGAAGAAACAATTTGCATGAGCTTTCTATCATGGCATGATTTAGGTTATATTTTGGAAATAAAAAACAATTTGGTAATGTTGATGCATACCTACTATGGATCACAAAATTCATGGCATTTAGGGGTAGAAGCTTCATGGCATTCACAACTGCACGGCATTCGGCTTCCCAAGAATGGGGTGGGCTTCCGCAGAGCTACCTTTGGGCCACTACTTCTTTTGTGCGATAAAATAAAAATAAATTTGATCTGTCTTATTTTTAAATGTGTGCCTGCAACTATCACACTTGAGACATTGTGAAGAGCGTCGGCATTGTGACGGTATCGGGCACAATTGCAAAAAAAAACACCAATTTCACAAAATATGCCCCTCCATTGGAAACAACCATCAGAAAAGAGGCCCAAATGTATTAGTATTATCATCAAACAAAGTGTTCCTAGTTGAAGTTTTTTATCAAGTTGGTGTAGGATGCATAGCACAAACCAACATTTTGAGTTGCAATGTCATGAATTTAAAGTAGGAAATGAAATCTTTCAAAAGGAAATAAAGTATACAAAGAATCAAGGAGATCCTCCTACAATTGGATATGAACTTGTTCCCATAGTGAAGTATGATCAAGCCTTGGTTGTTGAAGACTTTATTTTTCCACCACTATTTGAGAGTTATGAATAGATAAATGGTAGATTCCCACTAGCATCAACAAATGGTACAGTGGAGATGTCAAACTTTAATTTTCCACCAGCCACAATGAATGAACCAAGTAAAGAACAAGGTTATATTTTTCCTCCATTAAACAATAGTGTTTTGGTGCAAGAAATAAAGGAAGTACATGCATTCCAAAAGTCACAAGGGAATTTAGGACCTTGAGTATAATAGAGTATTAATAGATCCAATGAGCCATTAACTTCATCAATTCCTCCAAACAACTTTCAAACTCCGCCACATCCTAATGCGAGCAATGTTCCAAACTATCCAAAGAACTCACCAGAATATGTGCAAAGTGCTAACAATATTACTCCCTAAGATGGATTGAAAAAGTTGGGGCAATGTGTGACTAAAGAATTAAAAAAACTGAAGTTAAGCTTTCCTTTGCTCGAATTGTTAAAAATGCCAAAGATTACATAAACTCTCCTTAGTAATCTAAAAGATAATACTATTCAAGTAAATGTTAATCAAAGTGCATCAAGTACCACACATAATACATCAGATATCCAAGAACATCCAATTTAATTCAAAATATAATATTTCTCAAATTGTGCAATTTGTTGATCAAGGGATGAAAAAAATACTCAAGATACATCAAATATAGTTTATCTTGCCCAAATCTCACCAAGTGCAATTCAGAAAGCAACAAGGAGTGAGAATATTCGTCTACCACAATGCAAGATGTAGCAAGAAATGGAGAGACTGTCAGAGGTCAAAATGCAACTAAGAATGGAACTTCAAAAAGTACAGAAAATCCTGATAAGATTAAGTGAAAATAGATACTCATAAGGAGAATACAATTGTCTTATACCAAGGAGAGGATAAGCTAGCCCAATTTCTTCCCCTTTGCAGATTATTGATAAATTCTTATAGAACTTCTTGGTAGATTCAAGAGAAGCAAGCAATGTAATGCCATTAGCCATATTCAGGAGATTAGGCTTGACGCCTACCAAGACAAACAAGAAATCCATCTAACTAGATAAGATTGAAGTCCTAGTGATTGGAAAGTTGAACAACATCCATATGCAATTAGCATCTGATCCTAGAATAAAACAATTCATTGACATTTCAATAGTAGACATTCTAGATGGATATGAAATGTTTTGGGGAAGAGATTGGTCTAGGAGATTGAATGGATATATGGCTTCAAAATTTTCACACATGTGGCTACCATGGAGAAGAATTCCAAATCAAATAGGGGTAGAGAGTACACCCAAGGTTAAAGTTCACAATAATTGTGATATCCCTTGAACTCTAAACTCATGAAACACAAAATGTAAATAAGGCAAGGAAATAAAAACATACCGTGTCATGTATATATAGCACCTACATAATAGTTAGCACATCATTTACATTGAATTCTTAGGTATCATCCACTAGCATACTCATTCATGATGAATCCCCATATACATGAGCATCCACAAATGCACCCATACCCATGCATCAACATACATATATACATGCATACTCACATGCATACATATGTCGACATGTATCTCTTCATATACATAGACACATGCACACATGTTCACCCATGTACATGTACACATTCATATACATACATACATACATACATGAGTATCCACATACATGCATCCATGCTCATCTACATGATTGTATCAACATACCATGATTGATATATATATACACACATAGAGATATATATATACACATACATATATATATATATATACACACACATATATATACACACACATATATATATATACACATATATATATATATATACGTGCGTGTATATATATATATATATATATATATATATATATATATATAAATTATGACTAATGAAAAGCATACAACATTGATGATTATCGACACTTGAACATTTTTCATCTTCATGTGATTAGTGTTGATCGCATTATGTTATTGGTTCATGATAACCGATGGTGATGCTAATTAATCATAATCGCAGTTAACTATATGGTGTGACTCTTTAATGCACCCATTCAAATACATATTTATATCCCATGTCATTCGATTATGAAGATGTCGATTGAGAATATATTTTATAATTACTCCCTTGTGCATTTATCACTCTGTTGAGAAGCATTCAGTTGCTGAACCAACCTTAAAATCGTTGTGCAAGTATCGCAACAGCTATATCAGACAAAAAAACCATAATTGAGCATATTTATAATTTTATATCAAAGACAACTCTATATAATTGCATATTGTATATAAACATCCAAGAAGATCATAAACAACATACTGCCTATGACCATCCCATTAAACAGTAGCATATGTTATAAATATTATCAGAGACGGCTAGAAGGGAATATGTGTGAACATATCGGCATAACAGAGACAGTCATAGCATCACCCGAAGGTCTAAACATTTATTACAAACTTAGTCTGTAACTTGTATTCCATTTGGCATTGGAATAAGCATTGTAAATACATACATTTCCATTTCCATTATATGCATCACATATATTGCATATATATTAAAGAACAACCATTGCATTTGTATCACTACATATTGTATCAATTCATTGAGTCCCATAATTTATTATAGCATTTATAATTACCTGTCATATAAATTACATTAGCATAGCATTTGGAATTACCAGTCATATATAATTGCATTGAATTAGCATTTGGAACCACCAATCAATTATCTTTGCCAATTATCTTTGTTCATATTTAAACAAGGAACTGGATAATTCCAAGTAGTGTCCAATAATATAAGAAAGGCACATTACAATTTGTATCAGAGCTACCTTTCCTACCTAAAGTGAATAAACAGAACCTCTTAGTAAAATTAAGGAGGAACAAAACTAGACATTGAAAGTGGTGATGAAAGCAAGGTGGACATAGTAATCCATGAACAAAGGGAATTGCAAAGAAAATTCACAAAATTGATGGATGTCCTCAAACAAATTACCTTGACTCAAGGTCATGAGAATCGATGGAACTACGAAGAATAATCACACAATCAGACACCTAAAAGATAAACTTCTAGACCAGGATTACCAAATTTCACACTGCCACTTGAGCACACTCAAAACGAATTATCCTTTGCCTAAATTCGAGATCATATCAAGCAAGATTGGGAAGTTGGTGACTTGCAAAATGAGATGTCTTTTAAAGAATGCCTCAAATTAAGGATGAAATACATGCCTCGAAGAAACAACAAAGAAGGATTTTTAGAACTAAAGAAGAAAGTCAGGAAGCTAAGTATACCCTACTTTGATTTGTGACACTATGGCTATCTCTTTTATGCTGATATGTTCACGCACATTCCCTGCTAGCCATCTCTGATAATATTTATAACATATGCTATTGTTTAATAGGATGGTCACAGGTAGTATGTTGTCTCTGATCTTCTTATGTATGTATATGCAATCTACAATTCTATAGAGTCATCTCTGATATAGAATTATGAATATGCTTGATCACTTTCCCAAGCCCAGTGTATGTGACTCAGCTTCATCTTCTTCACCTATTTCATCTTTTTCATATGTCATCCTTGGAATCACACCAACTATTTTCAAGTGCTTGAAAATATTTGAATCCTAATGTTTTTGGAACTTTCTCTTGTACTTCATGTTTCTTACACTAATTGGGTAACAAATTTTGAACTAATGTGTGACTTCCCAATCCAATTCCTTTTTTCACTCCTTTGAGGACAAAATTCTTGGAGTCTTCGAATGTAGTCCCTATTTTCTCTGGAA
This sequence comes from Chamaecyparis obtusa, assembly GCA_027943335.1. Lineage (NCBI taxonomy): Eukaryota > Viridiplantae > Streptophyta > Pinopsida > Cupressales > Cupressaceae > Chamaecyparis > Chamaecyparis obtusa. The sequence continues at coordinate 951,066 of BSBK01005906.1, forward strand.
GAAAAATCTTGATTGCCTTCACCTAGCATGTTTGTATAATTTGAGAGCTTTTGCCAACCTTCCTCTTTATATAAATAGTGCAATGTCAGGACTTCCTCTACCTCAAGTCTATAAAGACAAAGATTCGTTTCAACAAACAAGATCTCATTGTTGTCTCCATACTCTGTTTGTAATGTACAATCTCAAACCTTGCCAAAACTTTGATTTGCAAATTGATAAGGATGTTTAAGGAAAATCCAAGTGTTGCTTAAATTCCAACATTGACAAAGTTACAACTTTCATACAAGACTTGCACAAATTTTGACAAAAGAAGGGGATTTCTATTTGAATGGTTGAATTCTTATTTGTACAATTGAAATCCTAATTTGAAGATTAAAGGAAACATCATGTTAAACAAAGGTCGGATATGTGGTTTGCATGTTGAGTTTTCACACTCAGAAAAAATCCTAGAAATCAGCCTTAACATGGAAATTCGAAGCAAGGTCGAAAATCCGACCTGGCTTGGAATAGACTTCCAAAGGCATCATGAAAACTGACCTACATGAGAAGGTAAGAATATTGAGATAAGATGTTGAAACTGAAGTATTATTAAAGATTTGATCCAAGACATGCCAAGAGTTCAAGTTGAAATGAGAAATCCAATTTGTATTTAGAAGAAGAATTATAGAAATCCAAAGTGCAATATCTGAAATTAACATGGCAAGTTTCCCATACGTAGACAAATTTTGTGTCATGCCCCTGACAGTTCCAGACTTTACTTTTTTATGTTATGTTATGTTATGTTAGATTTCTTGAGTTCGAACTCTGACTGCGTTCTTTTGAACTTGGTTATTTAGATTAAATATGTTATCTCTATTATTCTGCCAGTCATTCAAGGAGTTATGTCTAATTCTGTCGCTTTATGAGTCCTATTCTGATGACAGAATTGGCTTAGACTGAATTTTGAACATTGGTTTGATTATGAAATAAGGACAAACTATATGGTTAGTTAATTGTCTGATTATTGATTCATTGTTTCGGAATCCTTAATAATATGTTAGATATAATTAGAAATGGTTATGTTATTATGGTTAATTGTATCTTATGTTTATAGACGGTATACAGAGAATTATTGTTATTTAACGATAATCAAATTCTGAATTCAAAATAAATGAATTTGTATATATATGTATTTTTATACATATAAATTATGAGTGAATGTTTTAGTAAAAATGTGGTATTTCATTTACTAAAACTATATGAATTAACTAAGTTAGTATAATCTATTTTGGATGTTAGTAGGAGGTTAGTATTATGAAGTGTTAGTTATTGGCATTGTCATGCGTTGTTATTCTAGATGTTTAAGTTAGTAATTGACTTATGTTATTAACAAAGAAATGTGTTAATCTATCCCTAAGTCTTTTATTATATTCTGGCTCAAAACATGACTTACGGCAAGGTTTTAATGCACTTGCTTTTGCATTGAGGTGTTAGTGGGTTTAAGCTATTTTTCGGGTTGTGGAAATGTACTATGTTGGACATTTGGCAGGTATTGAGTTGTGTTCACTGCAAGCGATAAGTTTGCATTGAATCAACTTATCGATGGCAATTCATTGTTGAGTTTGAAGTCCGCCATTTGCTCTGGTTAAGGAATTGCAGTTTGTATATGACTCCATTCTTTTTACCATGTTATGCTGCGGCATTTTGGGTGAACAGTTGGTTATGGACCCGTGTTACTGTTGTATTCTTCATGATAAGTGGCATGGAATGAAAGGGGTATTCACGGCAAAGATAAACCCTTCTGTTCATGGTCATTTAGGAAGTTGGGTGTTTGTTACTGTTATCTCTGCATTTTGGGCTCTCTTGCACGGCATTTTGGCATTCTAGGAAGCTCACCAGGCAGGAGCTAGCTTCGGCATTTCAGTTTTGGATATCTTCCTCACACGAATACCAGGCAGGGGCATCTCTTACCTTATTCTTTGTTTCCTTTTTATGTTCTGCAAATGAAAATTAAGGGAATGTTGATTACCACTAGTTACTAGTTGATGTATGTGAGGTTTTGTGCTTGAATACTTTGTAAGTTCGGTCATGAATCAGTCTTTTCTTTCTTGGATAGATTAGAAAGTTAATCTAGTTACTAAATGATGTGAATAAGTGGGGAAATGTGGAAACATATGACTGTTTAGCAAGTGTTTTGGGTTTAGTGTGGTATTAAACACATGTCTTTAATATGCTGTGTTCGAGCATAATGTAATAAAGGATATCTCTGTTCTGAGTATGAAGTTGTCAATGTTTTAGTTAAGTCTGTGTTGATCTATGGTTTATAGATATGTAGATGTTATATGGATATATCCTTGTGTGTTAGGGTATCGATGTTTACTTGCTTTGGACAGTGTTAAGGGAGTTAGTCGGGTTTGATAATTAACATATCAATACAGTATGGAACCAGCATGAGTTTTTGTGTTAAAACTTCTGTAATGGTCTTCTCGCAATGTAAATGTTGTTAGGGCACTGTAGTATCATAACGCATTCAGTTTGTATAGACTTGGTTAGAAGATGATATCGGGTTTATCTATCATTGTTATAAACTGAATTTTGGTATCGATGTTTTCTCTTAAGCTTAATTGTGGAAAAGGGAATTAATGGTATTTCATAGTGTTTTAGATACTTGTCGTATTTAGTGTTTACACTTGCAACATAAGTGTGGATTAAAGTTTTTCTTTTGGGCGAACTCCTTTGGTTATCTGGTGTCATTTTTTTTGTCAAAAGGTTGTTTGTCACTGTATGTATCAGTTAATAAAGGAATGTGGATGTCTTGGTTATGTCAAACTTGATTACGAGTTTTATGATCATCAATAATTAACACCAGTGTGTATTACAGTTGTTACGACATTAGGAAATGTTAAGGGATTTATAGGAAAGACAATTACTATCTTGTTCAGACAATAAGAAAAGAAACACTTTGGTATTTGTTTAAGAGGTAGAAGTCAGTTATTATTATTCTGTCATTATTTTATGCATTCAGCAGAATAGTAGTATAATAAGGTAGTTGTTTTCTATGACAGAACTATGAAGATTAGTATGGTTTTTCTATTGCATATTTATGGACTTAAACTATTAATTACAAGTTTATGCAATTAGATATATAAATATATATATACCTGCTGGGATATGTATATATATACACAAGCCGTGGTGTATACATGTACATACGCCAACATGTATATAATAGATGCTATGACTATCAATCTGAACTATTAATTACAAGCTTATATAATTATATATTCATATATACATATACCTGCTGGGATATGTATTATGTATACACAAGCCGTGGTGTATACATGTACATACGCCAACATGTATATAAATGGTATAAACTTGTAATTAATAGAGCAGGGTGTATGGCCATTTAGTTTAATAATTTGATTATGGTAAACTAGTATGTTTGTTAAAAGTGATGGGTGTTGTGTTGATTCAATTGATGAATGATTATGTTAGTTATTTTCTATTCAATGGAAACATGGATTTGATATGGATATTTTATTGTACAGTTACAGTTTTAATGTTAAGTTAATATGGAGATTATTTTGATTGGATTTGTGATGGAGAAAGAGTTGTGATCTTTTCATCTTTCGAGAAACATCATGTTGATGAATGTATGTTAAGGAATATGGTAACATGGTTTTATAATGGATTTCTGATTGTTGTTTCAATTTTGTAAATTGATGCATTAGAAACGGATTGTTAGTGAAATTGTGTAATATAGTTCATTTCACTGTTTTCATTAATTGCTAGATCAAGTGTTTTTGAGATAATGCAAGAATGATCCGTAGATTTGGGGCTGACACTAGTCTAGTACCTTGTGATGATAGAATTTCTGTCAGTTGTGATTGACACTAGTCTATATCCTTATGGGAAAGAATTTTTGTCAGTTGTTTAATTAAGTGATAATTATAAATTCAAGGGTTATGGGTTTTCAATTAACAAAGATAAAACATTATGGTTTCATCAGACATAATGGATTACTACGAGGTTCCTTACGGATACATAGCGTAGGTCCTTATGTGGACACCCATGAACTATTGGATCATTACTTGTCATTTTCTTTGCGAGTTTATTTCTGTTAGAAAGAAATTCAATGCTTGATGATTTTGGTGTAAAATGAAATTATGTTATTTAGTTTTCAATTACATCTATATTTAAATCTGCATAAATGTTATATTGTACTGACTTATATGGTTGCAGATATTTGGAGATGATTCATTTTCTTTATCATTGTGACTGAGCCCTGTTTGCTGTTTGCGTTTGTGTTCATTTTGATTTTCAGGTTTTAGATGGATAAATCAATGAGTATGGGACAGTGGATAGCAGTTGTTAAGTTTTATGGGAAACAGATCATTTCATGGTTATTAGTTATCAGATCTATTTGTAGAATGTAATGGATTTGGAAATAAGGAAATTTTGTTTAGAGACTTAATCTTTGAATAAAGAGCATTATTATTACTCTGATGTAAATTGATTGTAAACTATAAAGCTCTTAGAAGCGGTTGTTATGATTGTATGTAACAGTTTGCAATTTTAAGGAAAAAAAAATTTATTACTATGGTTTTATGTGAATTTATTTATGGTTGTTTCTTCTTTAGTATCATCTTTTATCTTTAGGTATAGATGGGGTGTTACATTTTGAATGAACCTCATTGGAAAATTCCAAGAAAGGTCATAAATCTGACCTTCCTTGGAATTTATTTCTAAGACACCTTCAACTTTTTCCCAACCTCATCAAGTGTTTTCCAAATGCAAACCCAAAGTCAACATCTCTACAAGAAAAATCTGAATAATTCAAATGAAAATCTGAGTGATTTGAGGAAACTCCTAATAATTGATTTGAGATTTGAACCAAAGTTAAGTTTTCTAAGGCAAAGAACCAAGAAAGGAGGATAAAATTGATTTACAAATGAAGGAAATCGACTTGCATATCATAAAATGGGTTGGACAAATTGAAATTCTATGAATAAACACAAGGCTTGCAAAATTTTGGAATGAAATTCCAAAGGTCAGAATTTTGACCTCCCTTTGAATAAAATTTCAAGGGACGATCAAAATTCTAACCACCCTTGGAATTCCATTGTAACACCCCCATGAAATTCGACCTTGGATGTGAAGTCAATTTAAAACCATTCAAATTCCTAGATCAAGTTAGACAAGGGGAGAAATTAAGTTGCAAACTTAATGAAATTAGATTTTCGTTAGTCATGAACAAGTGGAATGAATTGCAATTCAAGTGGACTCCTTAATCAAGTTAGCCCAATTCAATAGACATGACCTTTGGGTGTGAGGCCTCTAAAAAGAAGATTGTTGTTGAATATCGCTAATGCATTGGGGAGATTGTGGATACATTTAATATGTTTTATCACTACATTGAGTGATGTTGGAATTACTATGTTGTCATTTGTGTTTTGTCACTGATGTCAACATATGTTTCTATGAAGAGAAATGCCTAGTTATTACAGTGTATGAATATTGTACGGATATTTTAGAATGTGCGAAGTCAGTTATGTGTACAAAAAAGTGTTGTGATCTTATATCTAAGATCGCATGATGTAATATTAGATATTGGTTGAGTTACAGAAGATTTGGTAAATACCGGTTACTAGACAGTGACAGTGAAAGTTGATAGAGTAAGTCTCTGAGTTTTGGGTATATCTTACAGAGGGTGAGGATTCAGTGTATGTGAGATTAAGGTATGACAGATAGGGTACTGAAGAATGTTCGATGGTCTGCGCAAGGTATGAAAAGAAGGATGAGGTCAGTTGTAGAGTGTGTTCTGGAGATGATCTATTTGGAAGCCGACTTGAGGGATGTAGCATGTATCATGAAAGGTGAGCATGAATTATGGAGGTCGGTCCTTAATTGTTGAAATATAATTATTGCATATGTGTTCTAGATACTGTGTGTATCTTAACAAGGAGTTATGTAATTGTTTGTAAATTAGGAAAGCCTAGTTGGCTGACCTGATGGTTTATTTTGTAATCGGGTATATATGTAAGATTTTTTCTTTTGAAAAGATATGGTAGAGAATGTATGTGATGTAAAAGAGGATTATGGAAGCTACAAGCTTGAGTCTGTTGGATGTAGAGTAGAGGATAAACTATATACTTCATTGGAACTGATCAAGCAAAGACAGTTGCTATCAAACAGTTCAAAAGACTATGTATTTCTTTATATACACTTGTGTTGCAAACAATGAGTTCTGAAGGTGGACATAACCTTCTTTGGGCAGTGAGCCTACCCTTCTTTATCTTGACTCCTAACAGGGTCTTTCCTCTAACAAGGACTATGTACTATAATTTTGTAATCATCTCCTAACAGGGCTAGATCTTCTAACAAGGATACTATACTCTCAGTATATCATTAGTGGGTGTTAATTCCCACTGGGGTTTTACCTTTAACAGGGTTTCCTCGACAACAAAATATTGTGTTATTGTGTTCACATTCATTGTGTTCATTGGATTTGATATTGTTGCTATTTAAAGTTTAAAGTTTAATAATCTGTCATACAACTGATTCACCCCCCCTCTCAGTTGTATTGGTGGACTATTATTCCTAACAATTGGTATCATAGCTACTAGTCCTTAGAGAGAAAACTTAACATCTTGAGGTGATCTTGGAGATGGTGTTCTATAGGAAGGATAGTCCAAAATTTGATCTTGAAAACTTTGACAGTTGGAAGAACAAGATGCGAACTTGTTTTCTATGTTTGGGCATTGACTACTGGATGATTACAAAGAATCAGGTGACTATGAAAGATGGGGATGAATTGGAAAAAGATACTGATGATGAAAAGAAGATATTTTCATATAACATGGTTGCAAGGGAAGCACTGATCAACGCACTCTCTGATGGAGAATTTACTAAAGTTAAAGATCTGGATTTGGCACACAAGATTTAGACAAGACTAGAAGCATTGTATGAAGGAGACAAGTTTACAAAGCAAGTGAAGTTACAAAACTAGAAAACAAGGATGGAGAAACTACAAATGAAGGATGATGAAAACATTATTCTAGTAGCATCTATTGGATGATAGAGTGAAGGAACATAACAATATTGGATGCTACTAGAACAATGTTGCTTGAAGGAAATATATCTCATGTGCATTGGAGAGAAGCTATTGGGACAACAGTGTACACTTTGAACAGAAATCAAATCAAAGAAGGTACAAGTGAGACTCCTTATGAATTGTGGTTTGATCATACTCCTACTGTAAAATATTTTAGAATATTTGGTAGTAAATGCTATATCAAAAGAGATGAAATAGGAAAATTTGATGCTAGAAGTGATGAAGGAATTTTTCTTTGTTATTCTACTAAAAGAAAGGCTTACAAATTTTTTAACCTAAGACTAAGGAAGATGATTGAAAGTAACAATGTGAAGATAGATGAAAAGTTTTAGATACAAGAAAGAATGTATGACTGTAATCAAAATACACAGATCAAGGAGGATGCCACTACAGAAGAAGAAGAACTTGTTGAGACTGAATGTGAAAATGAGACTTGTGATGATGATGCAAATGAGGCTACTAAGATTCCTAAGACTTTGAGGTATGTAAAGAATAATCATCCTGAAAATCAAATTATTGGTAATGTTAATCAAGGAATGATGACTAGATCAAAGATAAGAGAAGAAATTTGTTTGATTTCTCAAGTTGAACCAAAGACTACAGATGAAGCTTGTAGAGATGAATCTTGGATAAAAGATATGAAGGAAGAGTTAGATCAGATAAAGAAAAATAACACTTGGGAATCGGTTCCTAGACCTAAAGACAAAAATGTAATAGGAACTAAGTGAGTTTTCAGAAACAAAATGAATGAAGAAGGAACTGTTGTAAGAAATAAAGAAAGATTAGTATGTAAAGGTTATTCACAACAAGGCATAGACTTTGAAGAAACATTTCCTCTTGTTTCTAGGATAGAAGCGGTGAGATTATTTTTGGCTTATGTTGCACATAAGGACTTCAAGGTCTATTGGATGGATGCAAAATCTGCATTCTTGAATGGGGATCTTGAAGAAGAAGTTTATATAGAACAACCTGATGGATTTCCTCTATGCAAAGATGAAGATATGGTATGCAAGTTGAAGAAGGCACGATATGGACTGAAGCAAGCTTCAAGGGCTTGGTATGCAAGGTTAGACAAATACTTACTTCGCCTTGGGTTCAGAAAAGGTAATGTTGACAGTAACTTGTATTTAAGAACTAGTGAAGATGGAGTTTTGATAATAGAAGTTTTTGTTGATGATATTATCTTTGGAGGCAATGATGAAATGTGTAAGAAATTTTCTAAGGAGATGGAAAATGAATTTGAGATGTCTATGATAGGCGAAATGAAATTCTTTCTAGGACTGTAAATAAATCAGAGCAAAAATGGCATTTTTATTTCTCAAACTAAGTATCTTAAAGAAATGTTGAAAAAGTTTGGAATAGAAGACTATAAACCAGTTGGTACACCCATGGTGACTAGTCATAAACTAACAAATAATGATGAGACAAAGTATGTTTTTCAGACCAAGTACAGATCAATGGTTGGAGGATTACAATATCTAACTCACACCAGACCAGATATTGCTAATGTTGTTGGAATTGTGGCTAGATATCAAGTAGAACCTAAAGAAACACACCTAGTTGTTGTGAAAAGGATATTAAGATATCTAAAAGGAACAATGGAATATGGCTTATGGTATGATAAAAATGATGAATTTGAACTACATGCTTATACTGATGTTGATTGGGTAGGGAACATTGATGACAAGAAGAGTACTAGTGGAGGTACATTTTTCCTTGGGAAAAAGTTGGTTTCATGGTTAAGTAAAAAGCAAGACTGTATAGCTCAATCTACTACTGAATTAGAGTATGTTGTTGTTGCTATCAACTGCACTCAAATTGTCTGGATGAAACAAATGTTGAACGATATTGGAATAACTTTTAATGAACCAGTGATTATCCATTGTGATAACACCAGTACAGTAAACATGTCAAAGAATTATGTGATGCACTCTAAAACCAAGCATATTTCTATTAAGTATCACTTCTTGAGAGATAAGGTAGCAGAGAAGGAAATAAAGTTGGAATACATTAGCACAAAGGAACATATAGCTAACATCTTTACAAAGCCGTTACCAAAAGATGCCTTTTGAGTATCTCAGAGGTATGCTTGGGGTGAAGGCCCCTCCTAGTGAGAATTAAATGATGCAGGGATGCATCAGTCCAGAGATTTTCAGAGCCTTATTATATTCTGGACTTGATGTAGGGATCTACTCCTCAGGGGGAGTGATCGTTGAAGATAGATATTGAAGACAATTGAAGACTTATGGCACCTTTTGCCATTGTTGTCAAAGGCGGAAAGAGACTATGTGAAAATTGTAGAAACTGATGAAATATCATATTCAACTCCAAGATCTAGCTGCATGCAATAAACCTATCACAAAGAATGAAGCAAAAATATGGAAAAAGCAAAACCCTCTTGTGCTCAAAAATGTCAAAGCTCAAAATGTATTAAGAGAGAATAAACAAATGATTACAAAAGCGGCTTATAAGGATGGAAACCCTAAAGCCACACAAAGCTAGGTTGAGGAATAATAATTAATATAAATATTAATTATTATTCACCTAAAAGGAGTAAGCTTAAGTGAAATAGAATAATAGAGGACTTAATTAATTAAACCAAAATGATTTAATTATAAAGTCAAATATATCTATTACTCTAACAAAAATCCTACAGGAAAGAGACTATGTATTGGGGAAAGAGAATATGTGGTAAAGGTACTGAGAGAATACTTTTAGGTTGATGGATTTTCCCATATGTTGCCATCAATGCCAAAGGGGGAGATTGTTGAATATTGCTTATGCATTGGGGAGATTGTGGTTACATTTAATATGTTCAATCACTACATTGAGTGATGTTGGAATTACTACTGTTGTCATTTGTGTTTTGTCACTGATGTCAACATATGTCTCTATGAAGAGAAAAGTCTGGTTATTACAGTGTACGGATATTGTACGATTGTTTCAAAATGTGTGAAGTCAGTTATGTGGACAGGAAGGTGTTGTGATCTTATATCTAAGATCGCATGATGTAATATTGCATATTGGCTGAGTTACAGAAGATTTGGTAAATATTGGTTACTGGACAGTGACGGTGGAAGTTGACAGAGTAAGTCTCTGAATTTTGGGTATATCTTACAGACAATGAGGTTTCAGTGTATGCAAGATTAAGGGATGACAAATAGGGTACTGAAGAATGTTCGATGGTCTGCGCAAGGTACATAAAGTAGGATGATGTCAGTTGTGGTGTGTGTTCTGGAGATGTTTTTATTAGAAGCCGACTTGAGGGATGTAGTGTGTATAATGAATGGCAAGCATGAATTATGGATGTTGGTCCTTAATTGTTGAAATATAATTGTTGTATACTTGTTCTAGATATTGTGTGTATCTTAGTAAGGAGTTATGTAATTATTTGTAAATTAGGAAAGCCTAGTTGGCCGACCTGATGGTTTATTTTGTAATCGGGTATATATGTAAGATCTTTTCTTTTGAGAAGATATGGTAGAGAATGTATGTGATGTAAAAGAGGATTGTGGAAGTTGAGAGCTTGATTCTGTTGGATGTAGAGAAAAGGATAAACTATATAATTCATTGGAACTGATCAAGCAAAGACAGTTGCTATCGGACAGTTCAAAAGACTGTGTATTTCTTTATATACACTTGTGTTGTGAACAGTGAGTTCTGAAGGTGGACATAACCTTCTTTGGGCAGTGCGCCTAGGCAATGAGTCTACCCTTCTTTTTCTTGACTCCTAACAAGATCTGTCCTCTAACAAGGACTATGTACTGTAATATTTTAATTAGCTCCTAACAGGGCTAGATCTTCTAACAAGGATACTATACTCTCAGTACATCATTAGTGGGTGCTAATTCCCACCGGGGTTTTACCTTTAACAAGGTTTCCTCGACAACAAAATATTGTGTTATTGTGTTGGCATTCATTGTGTTCATTGGATTTGATATTGTTGCTATTCAAAGTTTAAAGTTTAATAATTTGTCATACAACTGATTCATCACTCCCTCTCCTTGTATTGATGGACTGTTATTACTAACAATTGCAAGTATCCATCTCAAACCACTAATGTAATTCAAGCATTAATTACAAGGCAGAGCATATATAGAGGTGTGATAATCAAAGATGGAGATAAAAATCATAACATTTGTAAGCCTTCAATCAAGTCGATCTTGCTCAAGACAGAGGGGTAGGCGATGAAAATCAAGAGGATTCCTATCATAGGTTGAAAGGTGTGAATTGTGGTAGACTTGCAACCTTAAGAAACTCAAATTTCCTTCAAAATTTTGATCAGGTATGGCTAGGAATTAAGATTGCAATGATAGAGTCATGAAATTAAGTGGATTGTTGAGTGTTCTGTAAGGGAAATTGAATGTAGAAAATTAGAGATCGGGATTCAAATCAGAATTACAAAAAAAAGATAAATTGTTTCACCAAAATGCAACTATAATGGTAAATCAAAATCATATTATCAGGAAGGGACATTTAGTCATATAAGAATATCTTAATTTTGTTCAAATTCGTTATTTACAAACTTAACACAATTTCTCATTTTGCAAGGAAATGAGGAAGGCAAGTTCAAGGACAAGGAGGAACCATTACAACTACAAGGGATTCCAAGATCAACACGAAGGAGACCCAATGTCAACAAGGAGATGACAAGAAAGGGAATCTTCAAGGTCAAGCCTCTTCATGTGCAAGGACAATTCTGACACCAAGATTGACATATAAACATTAACAAGACTTTTGCAAGACAATGCTCAAGCTAGCAAGGTTTGAGGTTGGAATCAAAGGTGAAAATGGAAGTGTAAGAGCAATAGCCAACAAGAAAAAGGATTATGAGAAGCTTTGCTTACATTTTTCCTTGTGAAATGATTCAATGTTCCAAAAAGAAGGCATCATTTATACGATGATCAATGTTGTAGATCCAAATTTGTTGGAAACCTCAACCAAGGGTGATGATCTAATTGCAAATATACACATCTCATGGAATGATGAAGCTAAGATGCAAGTTAAGTTTGAGGACAAAGTACAAGGAAAGATGAAGATATACTTGTTCAAGTCATCAAGAAAGATTAAGACCAAGATACCAAAACAAGTACAATTTCAAGAACACTTCAATGAGAAGATTTCCAAAGTGCGGAGGATGGAGAAGTGGAGTTGGAACAAAGATTGTAAGATAAGCATGCTAAGGTGGCACATATGTATCTCTACTATTCTAGTTATTCCAAGTGACATGAGGATTACAATTAATGTTTTACCCCAATGAATTTTCTCATTGGTCCATCATCAAAAGGATATGTATTTAAAAGCAATGTAATTTTCTCATTGGTCAGCATTTAATATTTGGAGGTGGTAGTTACATTAAGTTTGTGTTGGCATAATCTAGATCGTTGATCTTGAATCAATCTGAGTCATTCATTGTAATTAGGGCCTCTATATAAGGCTTGTTGAAATCATTTGTAAGGGAGACTTGAAGAAATTGTTGCCAAAATTATTCCTAATTCATTGTTGTTTTCATGGAGAATAATTGTGAAGTTTCGAAGTGTTGCATGGTCCCTACATTTCTCACTTTAGTTAAATGTTGATAAGTTGAATAGAAGATAAAAGTTGTTTAAGTTGAATTATAATGATTGATTGCAAGTAACCGTGTAAGGTTGGTTTGAACTCCATTGCATGCACTTCACTTCAATTTCATGAAGTTCATTGATTTGCATAGTTTATAGTTTTGATGAGAATAAGTAACTTGAGAATCATAAATGCACCCTTAGAAGATAACACCCTCCTTAGGGTTGTTAGATTAGCGAAGCAAGAACTAGTTTAGTTTCACCACGACACTTATAGTGTCTTGCATTAGTAGAGTTAGAAGTAGAAATAGCTTAGATTTCTAAACCCATATCCCATTTGCACTTTATTTCAAATCATTCTTAGTAGTTGATGCACTCAAATTGCCATATTATTCACATTTGGAAAGTTGATAGATCCTCCACAAAAGCCTAATGTAAGTCCAAAAGTGGTTATCAACAAATCACATCATAAAACTAAGTTGTATTCAACACCAAAGTCGCAAGTACGTAGTGTAAACCTTGGGGATGTTTTACTTGATCACACAATATTGTTACATTGTTTAGCATATAAAGCGTCCTTGTGCAAGAAAGGATTGGATACCTCTTATCCTATCTTGCACATTGAGGTGGTCACAAAACTCACATCAACAAGACCCAAATACATCATCACACATATTTTTAAGCACCTTCAAACAATTCACACGCAACAACACATCCCCAAAGTAGGCATCAAACATAACACATAGATAAATAATGCAACACACATTTATTCAACCCAAAAGCATAATCTAATGCAAATAATTCATCAGATGCCATAGTAAGATCCATAAGAACATCTTAACTCAACTTCCAAAGCAAATCTAGACCAAAAGAATATGATCCAAATAAGAAAACCAACAAAGTCAGCCAGATACCAACACAAACTACATTGTCGAGAAACAAAACATCATAACTACTCATACAGAGCAAACCAACAATTGAAAAATGAACTAAGACATTGCACAAACATTCTAAACATGTCCCCCAAACCACAAAACTAGAAATAACAATGTGGAGCATTCTTCAGACCAATCATGACAAATGGCCATATTGTCAACAAACTACAACTACCAACTACATCAACTGTAAACTGAGAACCTAAAATCATAGGAGTGCAACATCCATAGAACATAAACATTATATCCTAAACTGCAAGCCCTCAACAACAAATTTGGAGGGAATGCAAAGCATTCTCCCATACAAACTTCAAATACTCTTTCTTACATATTCCAACATGCAATAGTGTAACCTTTCACAAACAACACATACTCAAGAGCAACACCAATGAACATATGAACACTTATTTCCAAGTCTCCACTCACATCAAGTTGATATCAAGGACAACACTAAGCTCATATTGCTAACAATCGTCCTTTACCCTTAATCTTCATTAGGGAATCTTGACCCTTCATCCATTTTATCCAAAATCTTATAAATCTATAACTTAGTCATTTGCTTGTCTCTTGCTCATTTTGCATTATAGCATCATTATGCAACCAATTTTTTGTAAGCACACATCATAATCGAGCATCTTGGACAAATCTACACAATGAAGAGATCAACATGCTCCATTTTCAATGAATTTCACTATGGTTAGAGTTATTTTTTGCCTAAACTTGATTGTTGTTTTGTTCTGTGTTTTTGAGTCAATCATGTTGCAATTTCAATTACTTTTGAAGACACTTTTCATTACACATACATATTTTTTATGATACCCTCAAACTAATGTAGAGAATGAACTATCAAACACTTTGTTAGATAATCTATATCGTTGTTAGTATTTTTTGTTAGCGCACACTTGACTCTACAAATGCGATGACCATAGTGGGTTTCCTCTAATAACTCGGCACTCTAAGAATACAAATGAAATTGAGCAAGAATAACAACTGAACCATTTCTAATGCTACATATTAGCTTAGAAGAGTTACCTTATAATATAAAGCCAAAGGTTGCCGAGGAATAATGACAGCAAAGATTGACAAAATGTGGAAGGTTGATGCTAGAAAAACCAACAGAAAGGGAGCAAATTACATGGAGAAATGCAATTCAATGCAAGAGTTCAAGTGCCAATCTTCTAAACCATATACTACATGTAAAAGGTGTTGAAATATAGTTTTAATCAGATTTAATGTCTGATGGAATCACAATTAAATATAATTACATCAGTTATGTAATGCTCTACATTAGCATTACAGTCAGATTATAATCTGGACTGTAATGTTAATGCAAATCACTCTTAATAGTTAATTATGTTTATTGTTATTGAAACTCCTATGAAGATTGATCTTGTCTGGAGATGATTAGTTAAGAGATGTTAAGTAAACTAATTATATTAGTTAGTAATTAATGGACATCATGAAGAGTCATGATCCTCCAAGTTGCTGACCCTTTGTATAATATATATGCTTGATTGGAAAGAGGAATCAATCAATCACAAAGGCAATTGCATTCCTCAGTCCATCAACAAGAGCAAATCATTCACTTAACTATTCATCCTATATTTCCTTAACATGGTATCAGAGCCAAGTTAGGAGAAGTGAATAAGATAGCAAGCAAATAGACATCGACGATCTAGGAACCAATGATCTACAATATAAAAGGATCATCAGCACCCGAGCATCTACAATCTCTGTGACTGTATCAAGGATAAATCAAGCAGAGACCCATTAAACTTGTAGACATTTAGTTGATGGCAGAAGCTCATTAATATGCAAACATCTAAATTAACGATAGAGACTCAAATTATTCCAATTATTAGAAATTATCAGCAGAGACACATAAAACTATTGCATCTTCAATAATAAGAAATCAGGAAGTTTAATACTTGAAGGTTATAAAATATGGCCCACACACTCAGGATGGAGGACAGACTTGAAGGTGCCTCTAACTTTGTCTCTTGGAAGATTCGAATCAATACATTGATGCAAGAACTAGAACTAGAATCCTACATAGAGGAAGAACCTAAAATATCTGAAGATGAGATAGAAAAAGCAATCTGGAAAAGACGAAACAAAAAAGCCAAGAAGCTAATCATTGACTATGTTAAAGACTCAATATTGCCAAGCATATCGAGGTTAACATTTGCTTATGAGGTTTATAAAACCATTCAAATTACATTTGAGATAAATACTGCAAGCAGGATATTAACTCTAAAACAACAAATGATGAATATCAAAATGAATAAGGGAGAAACAACAACAACTTACTTTCTAAGAATCACTGAAATAAGGGATCAACTATTCTCCATCGGTAATACAATTGATGATATTGATCTTTCCCTAATTGCTCTAAGGGGATTACCTTTATCATGGGAGTCATTTATTCAATGTATCAGTGGAAAGCCTCCTTTGCCTAAATTTGACCAACTCAAAAATGATTGCTTACAAGAGGAAACTCGGTTGATATCCAGAGGGATTGCACCAAATAAGGGAAGTGAGATTCAAGCACTACAAACAAATACTTTCAACAAGAAGAAGTTCTTCAAGAAGAAAGGAAACAGAAATTTTCTAATAATGCCAGCTTCTCAAATAAATCTTATAAGAAAGACAAATCGAAGGTTCAGTGTTAGAGATGCGACAAATATGGGCACACTCATAGACAATGTCCTACCAGAAATAAAGGACAAGCAAATATAGCTAAAACCAAAGAAGATAATTCACTATTCTTTCTAGCATTATCAAGTGAACTTAATACAAATAAGAACACCTGGATAATTGACAGTGGAGCTTCTAGACACATAACTAGATTCAAGAATTAGTTTGAAGATCTTGAAGGACATTCTTACCCCGTGAAAGGAATTGGGACATGTTCAATCAAACTAGGAAACGGGGTAACATTACATCTAAAAGATGTTTTGTTTGTACCGGGAATTAAAAGGAACCTAATATCCATTTCAGGGCTAGCTGATCAAGGATATAGAGTCACATTTAATGAAGATAAAGTTCTTCCTTGGCCTAAAAATTCAAATATAAAAAATGTTGTAACAATAGGATCTAGAGATGGTAGCTTATATAAACTACTCTGCAATCAAAAAGTTGCATTAAACCATGAAATTTCTCATAACAATGAATTATGGCATAAGAGGTTAGGTCATCTAGGTTATAGTGCTCTACCTATCATAAAGAAAATAACCTCAGGAATACCTAATATAGAATCAAAATACTCTGGCATTTGTAAAGGTTGTGCACTAGGAAAAATTATTAAATGTTCATTCCCTTCTAGTGAACACAAGTCTAAAGACATTTTAGAACTTATTCATTCTGATCTATGTGGGCCCATGTCAACACCCCCCCTAACGGGATCTCTATACTACATAATATTCATTGATGATTTCTCTCGGAAAACTTGGATATACTTTTTGAAGCTAAAAGAATCAATTGAAGTACTATCTAAGTTCAAAGAATTCAAAGCTTTAGTAGAAAATCAAACAGGGAAGAAAATCAAAATACTAAGATCAGATAATGGGGGTGAATACACAGCTGAAATCTTTAAAAAAATCTGCAATTCAGCTGGGATTAAGAGGGAGTATACTGTGCCATATAATCCTCAACAAAATGGAGTAGCATAAAGAAAAAACAGAACGATAATAGAAGCAACTAAAGCCATGATGCATGACCGAAACATCCATGTCTCATTTTGGGCAGAAGCTTCAAATACTGCAGTATATATACAAAACAGATGTCCACACTCTAGTCTAAAAGATATAACTCCTGAAGAAGCTTTCACTGGAAACAAACCAGACTTAAGTCATCTCAGAATATTTGGATGCCCAGTTTATATTCATGTTCCAAAAGAAAAGAGGACCAAACTAGAACCATCTAGAAAATGAGGTATTCTAGTGGGCTATAGTGAAAACTGCAAAGGATATCACATATACATTCCAGGACAAAGGTCAGTTGAAATAAGCAGAGATGTAAAATTTGATGAAAGCATTACATGCAGAGATTCTAAAGATAATCAAAAACTTAGAATCAGAAGAAGAACCCTCTACTGAAATTGAGGGGGAGAATATCTTAGAAGAATTTGAACCTCCAAATCTAAATGATGAAGATGTCTATAACAAGAAAAGACCACTATGAGCAAGGAAAATGTTGGAAGAAAACAATGTGGAACCAGATGAAATGTTCAAAGAAAATAAAAGAACTAGAACACAAAAATGTTATGCAACATTGTTAATAGAGCTTACAAATCAAGAACCAATTAATGCTAAGGAAGCCTTAGCAAGTGAAGCCTGGAAAGATGCCATGATTGAAGAGTATCAATCCATAATAAAAAAAATGATGTTTGGGATGTAGTACCTAGACCTAAAGGCAAATCAATTGTTTCTTCTAAATGGTTGTTCAAAATCAAATATGCACCTGATGGCAGCATTGAAAAACATAAAGCTCGGTTTGTTGCAAGGGGATTCTCCCAGAAAGCTGGAATTGACTACGAAGAAACATTTGCACCAGTAGCCAAATATACTTCAGTAAGAACCATCATTGCAATTGCAGCTTCTAAAGGATGGAAAATACATCAGATGGATGTCAAGACAGCCTTCTTGAATGGTTCAATAGAAGAAGAAGTATATATAGAACAACCAGAGGGGTTCACTACACATGATAGATCACATTATGTCTGCAAACTTAAAAGGGATCTCTATGGACTAAAACAAGCCCCTAGAGCTTGGTATGCAAGAATAGACAGCTATTTAACTAAACTAGGATACTCCAAGAATGAGGCAGATCCTAACATTTATTTCAAAATTTCTAAAGGTGATATGATCATATTGGTTCTTTATGTTGATGATCTTTTGATAATAGGTGAAGATCATCTGATTGCTAAATGCAAACAAGACCTTGCTGCTGAATTTGATATGAAGGACTTGGGTCTTCTACACTATTTTCTAGGGTTGGACGTAAGTCAAAAGGAAAACTACATCTTTCTAAATCAAGAAAAGTACACCACTGATATCTTAACTAGATTTGGAATGATGGATTGTAAACCTTTAGCAACTCCTATGGAAACAAACTTCATCAAACTTAAAATGGAAGCATAAGGTTCAGAACCTACAAATCCTACAGTATACAGACAGGTAGTTGGCTCTCTCATGCATCTTGTTAACACTCGTCCGGATATTTGTTATGCAACTAATGTATTAAGTCACTTTATGTGTGACCCTAAAAGGATACATTTAGTGGCTGCAAAACATATCTTAAGATATTTACGAGGAACTATTGGACTTGGACTAAAATATGAAAATGTTGAGATTCAGCTACATGGATATACAGACTCCGATTGGGCCGGAAGTCCTACTGATCGTAAAAGTACTATTGGATGTTGTTTCAGTCTTGGGTCAGCCATGGTTTCTTGGTTTAGTAAGAAACAATCAGCAGTTGCTCAAAGCTCAACCGAAGCAGAATACATGGTAGCCGCCATGGGAGCACGGGAAGCAGTATGGTTAAGGAAACTATTGTTTGGCTTATTTGGAGAACCTTTGAAATCCACTATTATCCATTGTGATAATCAAAGTTGTATCAAATTATTAGTGAATCCTGTCTTCCATAACCGATCTAAACACATTGAGATTCCATATCATTATATAAGAGATATGGTAGATCAGAACATTATTAAGTTGATGTATATTAGCACTGAACAACAGAATGCTGACATATTTACCAAGCCCCTTGCAAGAGTGAAGATAGAATACTTCAGGAGCAAACTTGGTATGATTAAATATAAATGAGAAAATTAGAACTAAGTTCTAATATTAATTGTAATTTATTTATAAATAAATAAAATATTGCAATATTTAAATCGATGTTTTGAGAAGGTGACGATCTTCTATGTGTTAAGGTTACTATTTCAAGGTGACGATCTTGTTAATAGTTAACCAAGTGTCAAGAATGGCTTTATCAAAGTTAATGATCCGGATTGCGCTGGATATCTTGAACACTATGTTATTACTTGTTGTGTAATAACCATATCATGGCTAGACAACATTAAGTTGTTGGTTTCAAATTGTCATGATGTGTTCCGGACTATATTATGTTCATGGCTAGACAACATTAAGTTGTTGGTTTCAAATTGTCATGATGTGTTTCGAACTGTATTAAATATTATGCTCATGGCTAGACAACATTGAGTTGTTGGTTTTAAATTGTCATGACTGAGAGTTTGACTTAAATCTTCTTTTACTAAGAGGGAGTGTTGAAATATAGTTTCAATCAGATTTAATGTCTGATGGAATCACAATTAAATATAATTACATTAGTTATGTAATGCTCTACATTATCATTACAGTCAGATTATAATCTGGACTGTAATGTTAATGCAGATCACTCTTAATAGTTAATTATGTTTATTGTTATTGAAACTCCTCTTATGCAGATTGATCTTGTCTAGAGATGATTAGTTAAGAGATGTTGAGTAAACTAATTATATTAGTTAGTAATTAATGGACATCATGAAGAGTCATGATCCTCCAAGTTGCTGACCCTTTGTATAATATATATGCTTGATTGGAAAGAGGAATCAATCAATCACAAAGGCAGTTGCATTCCTCAATCCATCAACAAGAGCAGATCATTCACTTACCTATTCATCCTATATTTCCTTAACAAAAGGAAAATCGTGGTGCCTTACTAGGTGATTATTTTACATATTTGTCCGTTTATAATGTCACTACAGTCATGAATGTCAATTCAATTGTTGCCACATATTTTTTGAGAAGTAATTACTTGTCTATGTTACTATTTTACCATATGGTGTTTATTTAATCAAGATTTGGATTAAAAGAAAAAAATCTCATCCTTCCATTAAGAAGCAATGATGTGTAGAGTACTCTCACAATTTTCATAGAAAGTAAGTTCACTCTAAGCAAAAATGGAGATCAAATTTCACTAGGTGCAAATAAGGAAATCATGAGGAATACATTCGCCTCTTTTATATCGATGAAAAATCATATATTTATGATGGAAAAGAAATGTACAACATGCCATAACTATTTGAAGATTTGAATCATTACATCATATCTGTGATCTAAATTCTGTTCAACAAAATATCCATGTTTTATGGTTTGTTCCAGTCAATCTTGTTACAGTACAACTAAAAGTACTCCTTATATGGCCTTAAGCTTTTGGTGTGCATTTCCAACTTTTTCTGGATCATAAAGTGGCCCACTAAAAGATGTCAATCGCTTATATGCCACTGAAAATCGAGCCTGCAAGTATTATCGTGAACATCATTTGCTTTTAATAAATTTTCAGCATATAAAAAATATTTTTTGCACAACTAAGAAATCAAACTGCACATGTATATGTCCGAAGGCATGAAGTAATACCCATTGGAAGCATGCAAGAGTCCACCAACAGCTTTGCAGACCAAGGCCTTTGTTGTTAATTATCTAACATTGAAAAACAACAAAGTATCAATTTCAGATAAGACTCTGGTAACTCGTGGACCTTAATATAAATTCTTATTTTCTTTCTGCTTATTGTAAGAGATGGGAAGTGTTGCTTTATTATTAGTTGAATCGTGTTGTTTCTTTAACAGCATTTACATTTTGCACTGATGGTGGTTCACTTCATCTTTCGAAATCAAGTGTTTCTCCAATTTTAAGGGTTCATTCTGAATAAAAGTAAAAATGAGTTCCCCTCGATTCCAACATAAATGCCAGAACAAATTAAAATTAACAGTATTCTGAACAAGAAGTTGAAATGACAATTGGTACCCCATCCTTGCAAATATTTCCAAGGGAAATCATAAATGTAAGACACAGCAGGTGAATTTCCAAAGCATATCCTTGGGAAATCCTTTTAACTATTCCTAGGCACCACAGATATTATTCTAATTAACTTTTTGCAAACATCTTCAGGGTTCAATTCCTTAGCCTGAAATCATATTATTATGAACATTCTAGACTTAATATTCAACTAATATGATCTAAATCTATGTATCAATCATAATATAATTGCATGCATCAATGGTTCTCCTTAGAATTCAATTGAAACAGGTCTATATGGTTTTGAGTGTCTTTAAAACAAATTTACAACCCTTTTTACCTCCCTTTCTGCTGCTTTCTGCTTGATCAAAAAAATGGATCTGATTGTACTAGATTACATAGCAAAGAAATCATAGATGAGACAACATTTGTGTTGCAGGTTCAAAAATAAGTGTTTAGTGGCATCTGAATCTGCATATTAATGCAATTTGGATTCCTCTCAAAACATTGTGCAATTTCAAAAAAAGGGTACCTCATTTCAAGTACACAAGGAAAACTCAAGGATTTCAGAAGTTGGAGGACACAATGTCACAAACTGTTAAAAGAGGTGGTTTCACATTGTTGGTGGCAGTTTTGAAAGTGTCGAGGTGCTTTTGAAAACACCTTTCGTTCTACAACAAAGAATATCCAATAGCATTCAAAATAAATATTTCTGAAGTCTTCTAGCAATTTTTGGACTTTCATTTGGGCTTGTGAGGCTACACATGTAAGAATCCTCACTGATTCTGTTGCCAGATTTATATTATAAACACAAATTTGAGAACAAGTATTACGGAAAACATTGTTCTGACTTCAAAGTATTTACTGATTTGTCAGAAGTGAATTCCAACATTTGAACCAGATTTCTCCAAGGAATAGAAGTGGGCATTTAAGCAAACATTTAGTTGAATATCTTTATCAGAAAAATTGGTTCTTATCATCTGCCTGTAATTTTGTCAAACACTTGGACTGCAACCTGAAAACCCCACTCTAATTGTCTGGTTTTATAGCTACTGATTTCTTAATTTGAAAAGAAGGAAATTACCACAAATGAACTACCAACCAACTACCAACAATACATTACTAATCAATGGAACCATTAACTCTTCATATATTGTCCACCAAGGCTTCAGTATTACCCTTTTTACATACAATATCAGATCACTGAACACAAGGATGTATAGAGAAAATCGAGCACCGAGAACTTCTGCCTGTGTTAAGTTTGTGCACCCATATTCATCGACTCTGAATGAATGATTGTGTATAGACTTTAATGTTAAATTAGGATCAAGAATGTATGGCTTTTAAATTTTCTTATATTAACTCAATATGTGTGATATATATATATATATATTACTGATATAGTAACAGATATATTTAATTATATTAATATTAATGTTCTGTAGATTGGAGAAGATACTTGTATTGTTTTATGTATATATTCATCTCTTATTGAACACAGAATGAATTCTTATAGGAAGACATGGCTCTATACGGTCATGTCTCTTCATCCATAAGCATGTGTTGAGACACGTAAACTAACAGCCATTAAGCAAGGTAATGAAATCGCATAGCATATTGTACTCGATAGCATGGAGCCCAATCGGTAAACCTTAGTCAAACATATCAACGTTACTGTGTAAACCGATACTTATGGTATCTCTACCAAGTTTACTGACATAAACCAGTCAATAATGTTGTGTTTAGGGATTGTGTTGACTGATATAAATCACTCAATACAAATCGGTATTAACAATAATGAAAACCGAAAAATGATTGATCGGTCTCATTAATATATTTTAGTTTAAACCAATATCAATCGGTAAGATATATGAGATTAATATTATTTAGTTTATCAACTATATACATTGTATATGCATATTGATATATATAATAATATCATTATTATTATATATATCAATATGCATATATAATGTAGAATAATATTATCTCATATTGTTTTATCTGAGTAACAATATTAGCAATTCAATGATGTTTATTTAATTTAATATTATACAGAGATAATGTTAAATATGTATATTAATATATATATATATATATATATATAGTAGTAATGCCCATTATTATATATATATATATATATATTAATATATTAATTAGTTTATTTATTTTCTCATAATATTAAGATCATTTTATCTGATCAAAGCTAAAAACATCAACACTCCCTCTTAGCTAGGGAAGATAAAATGTAACTCACAATAAGTTCATAAATTGTGAAGGTTAGTTCCCAGGTGGATTGCCACTATCGGCGATTCTATCCACAGTTCTCAGGTGGATTGCCTCCATCGGCGATTTGATCCACAAGCTCTCGTGTGGATTGCCTCCATCGACGATTCTATCCACAAGCTCACGAGCTTCAGGTGTGGATTGCCTCCATCGGCGATTCTATCCACAAGCTCTCGTGTGAATTGCCTCCATCGGCGATTCTATTCACAAACTCACAAGCTTCAGGTGTGGATTGCCTCCATCGGAGATTCTATCCACAAGCTCTCGTGTGAATTGCCTCCATCAGCGATTCTAACCACAAGCTCTCGTGTGAATTGCCTCCATCGGCAATTCTATTCACAAACTCACAAGCTTCAGGTGTGGATTGCCTCCATCAGCAATTCTATCCACAAGCTCTCGTGTGAATTGCCTCCATCAGCGACTCTACTCACAAACTCACGAGCTTCAAAGTGGATTGCCTCCATCCGCGATTCTATCCACAAGTAAGATCTATTTAGATCATCACAAAATTAACTATCACAATAGAAAGTTATTGCAAGATCGTCACCTTCCAATAACTTTAACAAATACAAGTGATAATCATTTGGAAGTCGTCACTTCCTTATGATTTACACAAGGCCCATATAATTTAAAATAACATTAATATAATAAACAATAATCAATTCAAGTTTACCTCAGAAGTGTTCTTATCTTTATCAGTGAACTCCCTCTGAATCATAAGGTATCTTGAATATCTTTTAGAATACATATTTCTCTGAACGTACATTTGAATTATTTACTTCAACAAGGGAAGCTTGCATTCTAAGTCTGTCAGGACACTTTCTTGCATTGTGACCATATTTGTCACATCTAAAACATTGCATTGAAGAGAGGTCTCTTGGTTTCTTGAACGACTGTTGATCATACGACTTCTTGCCCTTTTTCCTCTTTGAATTAGAGACGAGAACTTGAACATCTTCTTTTGTGGATTCCATGATTCCTCTGGATTTCAGGTTATACTCTTCTTGAATGCAGTCAGCTTTTAGTCGATCAAATTTGGGGAGTTTGGTGCGAGCACTTACTCCTTGTCTAAAGTTTTCCCATGAGATAGGGAACCCATTTAGAGTTATCATAGATAACTCCTTATTATCATAAATGTGACAGGTAGTAGATGATTTTTCACTCCATCCACTAATAATTCCATTGCTCTAGTATTATCTTTTTCCCATTTATTCTTCTCATCATTTTCATTAGGTTTAAGAGGATTTTCTATTATTGTCTTTAGCTCATTCTTCCTTAATACCAACATCATTCGAAGTTTCCATGATTCAAAATCGAGGGCACCTTCAAGTCTGTCTTCTAGTCTCATTCCATTTTCCATTCTGAGATTTTCAAAAATCTGATCTTGATCTTCCTTCAATCTAATCGGACCTGCCTTCAAGCGGTTAGGCTTCAACGAAGCAACCTGGCTCTGATACCATGTTAAATTAGGATCAAGAATGTATGGCTTTTAAATTTTCTTATATTAACTCAATATGTGTGATATATATATAATCACAATATATATATATATATATATATATATTACTGATATAGTAACAGATATATTTAATTATATTAATATTAATGTTCTATAGATTGGAGAAGAGACTTGTATTGTTTTACGTATATATTCATCTCTTATTGAACACAAATTTAATTCTTATAAGGAAGACATGGCAGTATAGAGACATGTCTCCGTAAGGAGACATGGCTCTATACGGTCATGTCTCTTCATCCATAAACATGTGTTGAGACACGTAAACTAACAGTCGTTAAGCAAGGTAATGAAATCGCATGGCATATCATACTCGATAGCATGGAGACCGATCGGTAAACCTTACTCAAACATATCAACGTTACTGTGTAAACCGATACTTATGGTATCTCTACCAAGTTTACTGACATAAATCAGTCGATAATGTTGTGTTTAGGGATTCTGTTGACTGATATAAATCAGTTGATACAAATCGGTATTAACAATAATGAAAACCGAAAAATGATTGATCGGTCTCATTAATATATTTTAGTTTAAACCGATATCAATCGGTAAGATATATGAGATTAATATTATTTAGTTTATCAACTATATACATTGTATATGCATATTGATATATATAATGATATCATTATTATTATATATATCAATATGCATATATAATGTAGAATAATATTATCTCATGTTGTTTTATCTGAGTAACAATATTATCAATTCAATGATGTTTATTTAATTTAATATTATACAGAGATAATGTTAAATATGTATATTAATATATATATATATAGTAGTAATGCCCATTATATATATATATTAATATATTATTTATTTATTTTCTCATAATATTAAGATCATTTTATCTAATCAAAGCTATAAACATCAACATTTAATACAGCATCCAGCCTGAGTCAAGTGCTCTTTTCTTTATGCCATGGAGTCCCAAATCAATCCGCGTATGTTGAAGATTTGCTGTCCAAACTTTCCAGATCACAAGATGCTTAATATTCACATGATTCCATTGCTAGATAAGGGCGAGAGCCTTCAGGTCTTAGCCGCGGTATTTAGTTGTGGTTTATACTCTAGAATCGTCTCCCCACTATAATCTGAGCCTCGTGCATGTATGCTAAACCCCTGCTAACACTGGTACTATAACAAGATAAGAGGCACAGCTGGGTGTAGTTACCTCTCCACTAACGTCTGCCTGTTGTATTCAACTTCTTGAGCTTATACTCCTTCAATGTGCAATGTAACTTCGTATTCAAATCAAAACTTCAATCATTACGCACAATGGTAAACTCTGAATATGTGTCCACCTCTCATGGAAGGAATGGATTTCAGTCCAATCCCCTTCAGCCCATTAAATATTATTTTATTTTCTCCATTTCTCCATAAATAAAGACATGACCAGCTAAGCATCCCTTTTGACATCCAATTAGCCTACCAGGATGAGAAAAATAAGTTAATCGAGCTCCTCATGTGACTGAGAATAAGGGGACATTACAATCCTCCCTTCTTGAGATTGCTTTCCCTCAAGCAATCACTAAGCTAGATGTTGTAAGATCTCTTCACCTTCCCAAGTAGCATCATCCAATTGCAAGTCTTTCCATCGCACCAAATATTCCCTGATCACCTAACTTCTCAGCTTCTTTTCCCTCACCTTCAAGAGCTCTGTAGGTTCCAAAACCAATTTCCCTTCCTCGTCCAAGGGTGGTAGACCAGGAGTAGGCACAAGATGATGTCCAATTGCCTTTTTGAGGCATGAGACATGAAAAACATTATGAATCCTACTATCTGGTGGCAACTCAAGATCATATGCAACCATTCCAACATTCCTCAAAACCCTGTGCAGACCAAAGAACCTTGGCTTAAGCTTTTCAACACCACTTCTCTTCAAAGTGCTCTGTCCATATGGTTGAAGATGTAAGAAAACCATATCACCAACCTCAAATGACCTTTTTGTCCTATAGCGTTTTGCATATATCTTCGGTTGATTTTGCGCCTATTGAATCTATTGTCCTTACCTTGAATTCTCGATAGACCTGTAATAAATCCATGAACACACTGCCACTTATGCTTAGGAATACGTAAGGGCTGCAATAATCCATCAAGGAAAACATGCTCCAACTTGTTCAACTAACAATTCAAACACTCCTGAACATGCTTAAGGACATCATCCTTAAGAACCTTCAAAGAGAATCTCTCTCTCATTTGCCTATAGGTATTGAAGTACCCTAGATGTCTTGCTAATGGTGTATCATGAACCTCCCATAATTGTTTCCTTAAGTCTAGAGTCAAGTACCAAATAAATCCTATTCTAATAATAAATCACATCATTAATCACCCTATACGTGTCATCCTAAACCTTGTCATCCATGAACTCACAAGAAAATGAATTCTTGGAATACTCAACTAAGAGTTGAGACTTCCAATCAGTTGAAATCTCTGATAAGGAACATAATGTAGGAATAGAAGGTCTCTTGGAAAGTGTATCAGCCACAATGTTTCTTTTTCCTTGACATACTCAATGTCAAAATCATATGCCTGTATCTTGGTGACCCACTTTTGTTGCCACTCATTGAACTCCTATTCAAGGAAATATCTCAAGTTGTTATGATTAGTTCTTACCACAAATTTCCCACCTACCAAGTACTGTCTAGACTTTGCCAATGCATACATGATGGCAAGCATCTCCTTATCGTAGGTGGAATACAATCTCTCATTATTCCTTAGCAACCTGCTATCGTATGCAATGGGATGTCTATTCTATATAAACATTACACCAATGCCCTCACCTAAAGCACCACACACTAGCACAAATGGTTGAGAGAAATTTGGAAGAGCTAGCATAGGACAAGTGCTCATAACCTCCTTGACCCTATCCAATGCTCCTTGTTCATCATCTGACCAACCAAAAGCACCCTTTCGTGTAAGATTTGCAAGAGGAGCTACAAGCTAAGAAACCTCCTGCAATATGTGCAAAGCCCAAGAAATCCCCTTAAGTCCGACACATTCCTAGGTGATGACCAATCAACAATTGCCTATAGCCCCTATCACATGCCCTAAATACAAAATCTCAGTCAATCCCAACTCACATTTGGATGCCTTAGCAAACAGGGACTAGGCCTCCATGATGCTCGAAACCTCGGCAAGATGTTGAAGGTGCTCCTCCCATGATTTGTTGTGTATCAAGATATCATCAAATAACACCACATAAAATTTGTGCAGGTGCTTGTTAAAAATATGGTTCATGCATGACTAAAACATAGCAAGTGGCGGTGCATTAGTGAGACCAAAAGGTATCACTAAGAACTTAGTGTTCATAGTGGCATCTAAATGTTGTCTTATGTACATCCTCACAAACACAGATCTGATGGTATCTTGATCAAAGATCTATATTCAAAAAGTAAATGGCCCTATGCAACTCACCTATACGGGGTATGGGATACCTATTCTTGATGGTCCTCTTATTCAATGCACAGTAATCAATGCACATTTGTAAAGTACCATCCTTCTTCACTAGAACCACTAGAGAAGCAAATGGGTTGCAACTCGGTCTAATGTACAACATAGAAAGCAGTTCCTTAATTGTTTTCTTAATTTCTTCCTTTAAGTGTCTCATATGGCGGTATGGTGTAGTGATAACGGGCTTTGCGCCCTCCTCTAACTCTATCGCATGCTCAACGCCACGATCAGGTGGTCTACTTGGAGGGATGTCTCCAAAAACTCCCTTGTGCTTATCAAGAACTAACTAAATGTCTACATGATGTTGTTGGAGGAATTGATAGACACAAAACATTGGGCTGCCCATGCTATGTCATCATGTCTAAGTATGGCCTCCGTCCTGCGAGATGAAACAACTCTAGGCCCACTATCTGGTAGAGCCTTCAACTCTATCTTTTGCTCTCCATTTGTAACCTCTAATTGTATCTTACAATGGTCAAGAGTGTACCTTCTAATGGACTGGAGTCATTGCATATCCAAAATCATATCAAGCCCTTCTAACTTGATGACATAGAAATCATCCACCAGAGTGTTATCTCCACCTGCAACTCTCACATCAAATCCAAAAAAATCCTCAACCTATACTCCCCGCTTTGCCAATGAAATTCATCAATAAAATTATGTGTGGCACTTGTATCCAATAAACTGAGAACTCACCGCCCTCTAATAACTCCTTTCAAACGCAAAGGATGGCATGTACGTGCTCTTGAAAGTGTAGCAATCGTAGCATTGGGTTGATCAACTTCCCTATCTAGATTCCTTTCTACTAAGGGCTGCTCCTATCTCTCATCATCATTGCTGTCCTCAGTTTATCTGTCCTCAATCTGCTCCTCTTCATCCTCTAAAAAGATTTCAATGTAATGTATTTTCCCTTTCCCAATGAACCTATTTTCGGGGGTCCAAGGTTCTTTACAAGTAAAAAAAAGTTTATTTCTCCTCAACTCATTTCTAGTCTCAATATCCATCCTGGGAGGCATATTCCTGGTCTGATTATAGGATTTCAGATTTGTCTTTGCCCCCTTAAAATTATTTTTAGGTGGCTAAAAGGAAGTGGATGTGGTATCCAAGTCTAGTGCCATCTTAATAGCATCCTGTAGAGAGCTGGATTTAAGAACCTTCACAAGCCTTTTGATTTTATCATTCAATCCTTCAATAAATAACATGATCTTTCTTCTTTCTATCATATCAGGGCCCATCACAACAATTCTCTAAAACTCATTAATATAAGAATCCAATGACCCACCTTGTTTCAGCTATGCCAACTCCCTGTAATACACTTCCACATCTTTTCTATCAAAGCGGGCAATCAATTTATCATTGAATTCCTCATACAAATGAATCAACCCATGGTCCCGAGTCACTAATCCATGATGCCACCATTCATAGGCTGCTCCATCTAAATGCATAGTTTCGGACTTGATTTCTTTTGTTTCCTTCATAGGCTTGAGAATCAAGAAGGTATCTAATTTATGAATCCAAGCTCTTGTGCTTGTTTTCCAATTCCATCATATGTGGGGAGTGATAACTTATTAGTAACATGTTTGAGATCCTTGTTTGATACCTAGGACTTCTATCTTGCCTAGTTCTCATGCTTTCCCTCTGCTGCCCCATGTACTGAATGAAAGATAAATCTGCCCTAACATCCTTTGGAAGAAGACTTCACTCACTATGCATGGTCATCACATTATCTGGAAATGCCACATCTACATCAACATTGTTCACGTCTTCCTCATCATTTCTAGCTATTAAAGTAGGCATCAAAGGCCTATTAGTAGAGCGTGTGGGAGCTCCTTCACCTTATGGGGAACCAATCATGCTACCACCATCTACTTGACTGGGCTATGTTAATCCTAACCGGTTACTGAGAGGGGGGGTGAATCAGTAAAACACAATTTCTATTCCAGTTAAACCTTATATATATATTCTTTCAGTATTAACAAAATATAATCAATCACTCATAAACAGAAATAGAAACACACAAGTCAACACAGCATATATATACGTGGAAACCCTCGGTTACAAGGAGAAAACCATGGTGGGACAGAACCCACAACTTTACTACTATAGTAATAAAGGTACCCTGTTAAGAGCTTACAAAGCAGTTGTAAGAGTGCTACCTAGTAAAGGGATTTAATAGAAGATCGGTTAAGATCTTGACCCTATTAGAAGTCGCCTTGCAAAAGGACTTTTAACACCAATTAAGATGTTACCCGGTTAAGGGATTTATACAACGAACCTGTTAGGGTTCACCTTGATATTTGGATTTGAATATGCTTTAACAATGTAAAACCAATGATCTGTAATGAAACTTTCTGTCTGATTAGATCATACCTGATACCCTTTCCGCTTTGCTTGGCTATTGAACCTCTCTGCTTTTCACCTCTTGTGACCGTAGCTTCTCTCAGAAGGTAACTCTCTCCTGCTCTGAATATTCAACAACACCTCTTGTGCCAATCGTGACCTGTATTTATAAGACATTAATCTTATTAACAAATACTTCTCACAGTTCCGCCAAGCTGTAAACTCACCCATAAATCATGCATGCAAAGAACTTGCAAAATTATCTTGAGTTCACCTTGAAACATCTGTGTAGAAATAAAGCTAACTCCAGTTCTAACTGTGAATGCTTCATATAATCCGGCTTTTAACTGAAACATTTCCGCATAATCCAGTTTTGATTATCATGCAGTCGACCAGTATGAATCTTATACCCGGTTGATCATACATCCCCTGTATGTTCTCTAGGACCGGTTGTTGACACTCTGTTTGGTCTATGTTTGATCTACTGGTACATATACTCTAACTAGTTTACCGGTACATACTTAAGAGTATGATTAGTCTACCGGTTTACCAGTGGGATTGATTTTTGCTTTTAACTTATCCAATGACAACTTAAATATGTCAACAATCTTCCCCTTTGGCATTGGTGGCAAAACATCACTTTATCATCCCTTTCGTGTAGACTTCCCCTGTGTTGTTTGTTATCTTTCATCTGATCTTTTCTTCCTCAGTATCTGCCTTTGTATCTGCTTCCAGTAGCTTGATCTCTTTCCACCCTATGTTCTGAATATTCTTTCCTTCCTTCCTGATGATCTTCTTCCTCTTCCAGTTCTAATCTGATCTTCTTCCCCTTTTTGCCATCCTTAAGACAAAGGGTAGTTATTCCATTGTTATTCCAGTTTATATATGTAGCTTTGTGAATATATCCTTATATAATTTCTTCGTTGTATGTAGAAAAGGATTCCATTGACCGGGGACATGTTCCAAATTCTTTTGTGCTGCTTGCAAAGATACAATTATGTTCTCCATGTCTTCTAAAGTCTTGTAGTCCAGTTCCTTGATCAGGTTTTCTGCATCTGTTGCAATCCTTTTCATAAGATCAAATGTTGAAGCTAGAAATAATTGGAATCCAATGAGATCTTGGATTCTCTTAGTCTTCTCTTCCAATGCTTTTCTCAAAATTAGAGAAAGACTAGTCATCTGCTTCTTGTATTCTGTTGCAGATGAGCTCTTTGCATCAAATTGGGAAGAAAGAACTTTTATATTTTCTGGGGTTTTTGATGACTTCTCAGTGATGTCTTGAACAAAATCATCAAAGTTTGAAGTCCTTATCAATCAGACTTCTTGCAATCTGTAACTGTTGCTGAAGTACCTTTGTGTTTGTAGATACTATTACTTTTATTTCTTCAACCTGTCTATGTAGAATTTCTATTCTTTTCTTTTCATAATGATCAATGGCAATTGTCTCCGAATCGGTGACATCTTCTCCTATTGCTTCCTTTCCATAAACTAACCGATAAGGTGAGTTTCCAATAATTTGCTTTGGAGTGATTCTATCCACCCATAAGGCAGCCTTCAACTTGGAGTGCCAATCACGTTGATTCTCCTGTAGAGTTCTCTTGATAATTCTGATTAGGTTCTTGTTTGTGGACTCTGCTAATCCGTTACCTTGTGGCTAATAGTTGGAACTGGTACTGAGATAAATTCCATGCTTGAGTGCCCACTCAATTACTGAGATAAATTCCATGCTTGAAAGCAAGTGCATTATCAAAGATTATAGAGTCAAGAACTCCAAATCTGTTCACAATATCATCATAAAAATTTAGGACAGTTGTCTCATTTGCATTGTTTAGTGCTGCTGCCTCTGTCCAACGTGTGAAATAATCGGTGGCAATAATTATCCACTTATGCCCCGCACTAGACGGAGGATTGATAGGCCCTATGAAGTCAACACCCCATTTTTGAAAAGGTTGTTCTGTCTTAATTGGCTGCAAAGGCAAAGCTGGCAGCCTTTCTTTCCCTGCAAACATGGCACATTTCACGCATTTCCTCACATATACATGGCTTTCCTTAAAAATATCTGGCCAATAATAACCACTTCTTAGGATTTTGTAGGCAGTAGTCCTAGGGGAAAAATGGCCTCTTGAATGACCATCATGGAATTCATGCAAAATGTCTGCAATCTAATCTGAATCAATAAATCTGAGAAGGACACAAATTGTGATCCTTTCTGTACAATACATCATTAATCAAGACAAAACGAACTGATTGTAACCGATAATACCTTCTTTTTGCCTTGTCCAAATTTGCTGGACACTCACTGGTCTTCAAAAAATGAATGATATCCTGCAACCAGCTTACTGCCCTATCATCATCAACTGCCATACCAAGCACTAAAATTGTATCTGCTTGTTCCTGAAGCTCTGAAACCTCTTTATCAGCAATCTACTCACATAGGCCTTTGCCTCTAACCAACTTGATCACCTGGATATCCACATCATACTCCATGACCTGTGTTATCCAACCAGCTCTCTTTTCGTTCAAGTCCTTACTAAGTAAAAATTCTTTGACACTAGGGTGTGCAACCCTTAGATGAATCCTATTATGAGACAGTAAGTGTCAAAATTTCTTGAGACATTTTACAACAAGGACATGTTTTTCCGCAAAACTATATCTTTGTGCATAATCTTCTAAACCCTTGCTGAAAAAAGCAATTGGCCGCTCCAATCCTTCTGCATTTTGTTGTATCAACATTGCAGAAATAGTCTCATAACCGCCATATGCATACAGAATGAAGTCCTTGCTGAAATTAGGATGCACTAAAGAAGGAGCTGCTGCCAGGGACTCTTTAATAACTTGAAAACTATCCTTGGATTCTTTTGTCCAACTGAAAACAGCATTCTTTTTAAGCAAGGTTGTCAATGGCTTCAATAAATCTGCAATGTTAGCAAGAAACGCCTCACAAAATTAATCCTCCCAATGAAGGACTGCAATCCTTTCTTATGATGTGGTAATGGTAACTCTAAAATTGCTGCTATCCTTTCCAGATCCATTGTGACCCCTTGCTTGGAAACAACATAACCCAGTAGTTTACCCTCGTAAACAGCTAAAACGCATTTTGGGGGGTTTAATGAGACACCAAACTCTCTACAACGCTCAAAGATCTGCCTCAACTGACCAAGATGATCAGCTGCCTTTTTAGAGTATACTGTGATATCATCAAGATACACTAACACGAACTGGTACATCAGATTACTAAATGCCATATCCATGGCTTTTTGAAATGTTGCCCTTGCATTTGACAGACCAAAAGGCATTCTCTTGTATGCCATGGTACCCCATTTAGTGGTAAAAGCAGTTTTATATTGATCTTCACTTCTGACCAGAATTTGCTTATACCCCAAATAACCATCTAACAAAGAGAAGCGTTCTAAACCAGCAACATACTGAAGTATTTGTTCCATAGAAGGAAGGGGATGCCTATCCTTCAAAGATGCTCTATTCAAATCTCTGAAATCCACACACAATCTCATCTCTCCATTCTTCTTTCCAACAGAGACGAGATTGGACACCCAACTAGTGTGTTTGATTGGGAAAATGATGCCACTCTCTATCAGCCTAAAAACTTCTTTTTGCATTAATGGCTCTAATTTGGGGTTGACAGATCTTTGTCTTTGCCTTATGGGCTTAGCATTGGGCTCAAGTTCTATAGTGTGTTGTGCTAACTCAGGATTAAAACCTTTTAAATCACCATATTCCCATGCAAATACATCAGCAAATTCTTGAAAAAGCTGAACATAGGACTCTTTTTCTGAGGAAGTACTTACCTTACCAAATTTTAAACTTTTCCCCGGTGCAACCTCTAAACTTTCATAATGTTCTTGTGAGACCAGCAAACCAGTTTTGTCCTTTTTAGCCTGATCATCCGAGTTGAATATGGATTCTAAGGTAACCAAGCCTTTAGGCAACTTATTAGACTTCAGCTGTATGACTTGATCCCCAAACTGTTGCCGGATTTTTTGCTGATTTGAGGCAGCAAACTCATCTTCTTCAAGCAAAAATTGTAAAATTTGTTCATCATGTTCAAAGACCTGCCAGTTAACATTGTTATTAGGTATAGAAGGTCTGATAATTACCTTAATATGCTGCTGAGAAAGGCTTTTCGTAATGTTGTTTGGAATGTCAAATTGAGCTCCAACAGCAACTAAGCGATCAGCATACTGATTTCTACTCCTTGGTATTGCTATGATATTGAAAGCCTCAAAATCCTCTATAGAGTCCCAAACTCTGTGCTTGTATGCTTTCAATGTGTCATTTTTAGTTGCATTCAAGCCTCTAACCTAATTAACTATCAACTCACTATCTCCATATACCTTCAAATGCTTGATCACACACTTTCTAGCCCATTCTAGGCCCTGAATCAGACCTTCATATTCTGCTGCATTATTTGTACAAGAAAACGCAAAGCGGAAAGCTGCATAATACTTCTCACCATTGGGTGAAACCAACATTGCACCACTACCAGCACCATTCCTACTTCGTGAACTATCAAAATACATTTCCCAAACATCATTTTGTTGATCAGAAACACCTTCTACCTCCTTGACCAAATTTGGCATCACCAAACCAGCTTCCTGAAACATATAATTTCCTAAACCAACATCCACAAGAAAACTAGCTTCATTATTTAAGATGTTTTCTGCTGCCCATTCATCCAATAAGATATCCGGAGTTTCACTAACCTAAGTCTTGGATTCCGGAGCAGCTGCATATTCATCAGAATCAAAAATTACACAATTGGTATTAATGATGCTAGGCGTATATGGTTCTATGTGGTCCTTGGACAACAATTCTGATTGGATGGTTACTTTGGTACCGTATCTAGTGCGGAACAACATATGTGACCAATCAGATGAAAGGTATCCTCCTATTTTGGTGGTAAATTCTCTTGATAAGCACAAGGTGAAATACAGAGGTAAATCAATGACATAAATGTCCTGTGATATGGAGAAATTAGGACAGTCATGCAGGGTCAAACTGGCATTTTTAATCAAACCTATTGTTTTGACAGCTAAACCGTCAAGTTGCACTACACCTTTCTCTAACAGTTCATACTTTAAGCCTAGCTGGTCAGCTATTTTCTTAGGCATAACGGAGCATGTAGCTCCGCTGTCCACCATACAGTTATGCACCAAATTATCACCAATGATAAGTGAAACGTAAAACAGAGGAGGTTTTACATTCTTACCTTGAACTA
This sequence comes from Chamaecyparis obtusa, assembly GCA_027943335.1. Lineage (NCBI taxonomy): Eukaryota > Viridiplantae > Streptophyta > Pinopsida > Cupressales > Cupressaceae > Chamaecyparis > Chamaecyparis obtusa. Next base: position 987,303 of record BSBK01005906.1, read on the forward strand.
CAGACGTTTCCTTATTGCTGGTCTTTTTTTCATCACTTTGAACAGCAGCATTCGTCAAGATAGCCGTTGTATTTTTGTTAGCAAAAGTCACCTTAGGAGTGATCTCCTCTTTTAGTGCCTTCTTCAAACTATCCGCTTGACCTGGAATAGCCAAAGAATCCCACATACTCATGGACACATTCATTTTCTTCATGATGTCTACAATGTTGAAAGGAACAGCTGAATACGTCATGTTTTGTGTCTTGACAGCTGTTGAATCAGCATCTCGTTGAGGTTGTTCTTTAGCTGGTATAGCAAGAGTTTTCTTTAAAATACTTGGAATTTGTGTGGATGGTGAATCTGCAATTGCAGGTCCTTTATTTTGTCTGTTGCTTGCTCCAACTCAAGAGCTCTTTTCTTTTCTCGGGTGTTGGCTGCAATTGATGAATCACCCTCCATTCCGCAGAACTCCTCTCCTTGCCAGTTAAGGAACCCAGTCTCCATGGTGTGTATATCCTGCGGTTCTTCGGGCCCACTAGGAGATGCATCCGGCTGTGAGCTTACAACATTTTGGACCATGAGAGCTTGATTGATCACCCCATTCGAACATGTAGACTGATTATGTGCTTGATTGCACAGATAACACCAATCTGCCTTCGATATCAAGTTGTTTTGAGCAGGTACTATATCTCTAACCGGATTTGTAGCATTTAATGGTGTTGGATTGTAAGGCTGAAAAGGACTTTGATTAACATTTTGCCTCCCACCTTGGAAATTACTCTGATATGGTTGCCTATTCTGTTGAAATTGTTGGCCTTGATTATAATATTGCTGATTAAAACCTTGATTCTGTTGTTGAAAAGTTGGCCTAGGACCTTGGTACTACTTTTTAATACTTGTCAGTTTATTACCCAAGGTCTGCAATATACTTTCTATATTTTGCTGGCTGCTCTTAACTTCCTGCAACTCATTTGATGGACCAGCTTCTATATTTTCATAACCCCCAGTAGTACAACCAACTGGAACAATAGGTAAAGGAGCCATTGGTGGTATATTAAGAGGCAAATTTGACTGGATATTAGGAAAGTAAGGCATAGGAGGCCTAGGGTCTATTTTACCCGCCTGTATAAGGCTATTTTCAGCTCTAACAGCAAGGTTAAAAGCTTGTGGCGATAAGGTACCTCCCATAGATTGAATCATCACCGAAATATCGCTATTCATGCTCTTCAGGTAGTATAGAAAAGCATAATCTGCACTTGGCCTCACTGCCACTGGTATTCTATTCCATGTTTTCTGAAATCAGGAATTAAAATCTATCATCTGCTCTTGTGGGGCTCTTTTAATGGTTGTTAACTGCTCTACAAGTGACAAATGGTCTGACTTGTCTTCAAAGAACTTGGTGAAGGCATCACCCAATTCATCCCATGTGGAAATGGAAGCTACAAGTAAATTCCTAAACCACTCCAATGCTTTGCCTTTGAACGAAGCTGCCAATAATCTGACTGCAACATTATCTTGTCTTCCATGGTGAACATTACAAAGGGAAGCCACATCTCTAATGTGCTCAAAAGTGGTTGTTTGACTCTCCCCTATGAAGTCTGGTAGCCCTTTCAAAGAGGCTAAGGGTATGTCATTGTGCACAGCAAGGTTCAAGGGACTGCCTTGATCAAATGGTATGAAAGCAAAAGTTCTAGGAACAGCCATTACACTAGCTTGTGTTGAGGCACCTGCTGAAACACCAATGGAACTTGCTTGAAAAGTACTTGCTGCTAGAGCAAAAACAGTACCAAAATTGTTCTGTAATACAGATGTCTCAAAAGGATTTGAATATTCTGTTCTTATAGTTGGTGATGCTGAATGCCTTAAAGAATTTTCTCTTTCCTTTGGCCTTCCCCTTCTTATGTAAACTCTTGGAGGTGAAGATTGAACCCTCTTTGTATGTGGAGTTCGTCTGAGAGTTTTGCCCTTTCTTTTGGGTGTATCTAACTGCAGATATTCAAATGTATTTGACCTTCTTGTCTCAATTTTTCTCATAAAAACTTACTATAACACTGCAATCACTGCTCTTTCACCATGGAGTCGCCAAATATACTTAATAATAACCTTCAAACAGGTCAATTTTCACACTGACAGTATACCAAATCAGCATGAAATTAAAAACATGGACCTTTGTCCCACCGGGCGTGCCAAAACTGTTAAGGCTTAAAATTTGCTCCCAGTTAAACTATACAAGTTTAACAATTTTGCCTAACATGGGATTCATTTCTGCATGTGGGAAATGCGTAGCTTGAAATGAAACCTCCGGATTCTAGGTCGGTTCCTATTGGATAATCACCTATAACTCTTCAACTCTAACTTAAACTTTGATAAGGAAAAGGGAAAGAGATTACTGAAATAAACTTAAGATTGAAATTTAAATTACTGTGAACCAGGTGATACACCAAAATGACATGAAAGTGCAGCTACAAATAACTGAAAAGGGCTTTTATGCTATCTGAATGAACACAAAACACATATTTTCTGTATAGGCTTGCATAAATACTTTGTAATAAAGTCTGAAATATGAACCGAACCAAGGAAGAAGACAAATGCCTCACTTATCAGTTTCACACCCTAAGACATAAACTACAACCTACAAGCAAACATAGTTTTTTGCAACAAGGTATTTAGGTGAGACAAAATAACATGGAATGATAGAAACTCGCTAGTTATCTTTATCAAATTACCCAAAACTACACACAGAAATGCAAAAAGAAAAGAAGGCTCCAAAAGAAACTCAAATAACATAAACTCAGATGCTGTTATTTGTATTTGATCTTCCAAAATGAGTTACAAACTTCTGCATAAAACTGCAAAGGACAAAAAGAATGTCACAAAAACCCTCCTCTGCATAATCAGAACTAAATACAATAATGAGTGTTCAAGACACTAAGTACACAACCCCTTGGGTCGGATGCAACAATAAAGCCCCCAAAGAGGACCTCAAACACCTCCCAATGGCACTAAAACAACTGAAAAGGTCTAACCAGGTCATTAACAACCTTGGTGACTCACCAAAACTTCCCTCAAAAGACTCAAACAGCCAATAAATGCCCCCAAAAACCTCTTTGAAAAGTTCAATTCGACCCCCTAAAACTTCTCCAACTCCCCTAAAAGGATTCAACAAGCCCTATATTCCCTCAAGATGTTTGAGGACTTCCTCCCTTCTCCTAAATACCTTCAACCTCATTGAATTCCTTCATTAAATCATGAAGACTTAGCAATTCCAACATATGTTGTTTCTCATTACATCTTGTTTAAATATTCAATAATTCGTTTATAAGATGCCCATTATTAAATTCAAAACACAAAAGATGTCAAAAATTTAAAAATAATATCATAATTAAATTTAAAACTTATCCTACATACTTACCCGTATTAAAAAAAATAATAAAATTTATTTAACAAATATAAATTAAAACTTATATTTGTTAAATGAATTTTAATTATGTTTTAATATTGACAAGTATATAGGATGCGTTTTGAATTAAATCAAAAAATATTATTAGTTCATTTCTCTGCCTTTTCCAAATGCTTGAGACCCTGCTGAATTGAAGCTGAAACATTCTGAATGTTGTAATCAATACGATCAACAATAGTTCCCTGATCAATGACTAGAGTAGAGAGGTCTTTCATAATTTGAGCTAGATCACTTACAAATTCTACAATCTGTGAAATTTCTCTAATCTGTTAATGCTTCATTTTTCTTCAGCTTCGTCATCTGCTGCTCATTAAAACCAAAGTCAAAAGAATCATCTTCTTTCCTCATTTTTTTCTGATTGAAATTCATCTCAATATCAATGCCATCAGTCCCATCTTGTTGCTGGATGCGTTTTAAATAGGTTGTCTGTCTTTTGCGGAACTCCATTGAAAGTGACTAAAGATCAGTAGCTAGAAATCTCTGCACATTTTTCTGAACATTTGTGTCATCAGATGCACCATGTCCAGAAAGTTGTTGGAGTTTCTTTTCACATTTCTTCAACAATTCAGTGATCTCTTGTGACAATACCTCTATTACATGTTGATCTTCCTTGGCATCACCAAAGGATGGCATCAACACTTTTGCATGGGCCTTAGCTAGCTCAGCCATTTTAGTGCATGCTCGCTGCATGTTACTGCCTATTTCTTCTGATACATCCACCCATGCTGGAGGGACTGCAGTAACTACTCGTCCAATTTTCCTGCAGTCATGAGAACTTGATTCATTTTATTGAAGCTTGAAACGAGGCTTTTCCTTTTACAGCTGCTCAATGCACTAGACTCGACTAGTCTTGGGTTCCTCTCTAGATTCTCTTGGTTAATGGTCACCTGAAAATCATTCTGGGACTGCCATTTTTATTTTTTTGCTACTGGAGCTTCCATTTCTTAAGACGCATAACTAGACCTCTTACCATGTCTTGCTTTTCTTGCGTTTTCTGTAGCTTTTATTTTCATATTTCTGGAACCAATGTCTGCTCCAATACAAGGCAATAAGTTTGCAGACTCTCTTTTCTTCTCTTTCCACAAATTTTCCTTGGCCCCATATCACCTTATCCTAAATGCTCAGTTTCATCAAGCTTATCTTTGGATCAAGTCTTGAACGTTTGGATTCTGGATTAGGATCTATTTCTGGTGAAGGCCTCAGTTTGTAACCTCCTTTATCATTTTTACAAATTCGAGGGGTTTTGTATGTCAAATGCAACTTTATATTTTATGTAGGATTTCTTTTGCCTGTATCTTCATTTTATCATCACTATTACTTTCATGTTTTCCATACAGCCCTTTACTCATCTCCATACAGCACTTTACTCCAGAGCACTACATATTGCATTGTTGTCATTTGTAACATTGTAATTTCTGAATCAAGGCTATTTGTTACTTGTTGTTGTCCTACTCTAGATGCACATTATTTCATCTTTTATATTGTAATCTTTTGGTTTCATCTTGAGCACTGATATAGGTGTATCTCTTGTTCGTGTTTAGACGTTTTATGGTTGCAGGAATTTAGCATATGTATATGACCCCTGTAGCATCATGCTAATTGACTGTCACTCTTAGAGAAATTTTGATGCTGCTCCATTCTCTGATAGTTAAGACCACTATACAGCTTTTAATTTTGTTCACACAAAACTCACTGTTGTATACTTTGTTCCTGCTTGCTATTGTGAATTTTTTCTTACTTCATTATTTCCAGCTGAAAACATACTTTGCATTTCTATTTGAATTTGACAGCTCTGGCATACTTGCATCATATTTAATGCTAATTAGTTGAAACAAAAGGTTTCATGAAACATGCTCATGTTCCTTTGATGTTCTATGTTTTATTGCTCTCTTTAGTTCAGTCTGGATATTCCGAAATTAATTACTCTAAAGGATATGTCGGGCTCATACCCGAAGGGAGCCTTGGTTAAGGGCACATGTCCATTAGAATAATTAATCACCTACACATGAAACAAACACATTAGCATAAACATTTCTTTCTCACAAGCACTGAGGGTATTCTGATGTTTCCCTTCTTTAGATTTAGGACAACCTTAGAAAGCAGCATAGGCATAGAGAAAATTTGAGGTAACTAGCCATTGCTTAGATCCGTATGGGATCTAACATCATTGTTTTTTCCTTCAATCTTACAGGATTCAAGAGCTTGCTAGAAGATTTGCAGACATAGAAAAGACTCAGGACCAACTGACCACTTATAACCAATCAAAGCAACAGGCAATGACTGGTCATCCTTGACCTATCTCTCTCCTATTTTGTCTTTTAATGCTATTTTAAGTTTGTAGGAGAAGTAGTAGGCTATACTCACGGCTTGTGTGAGTCTTTTACTTCAATTGATCTTAAATCCATGTATTTATATTTTCAGATGAATGAACTCAAAAAATGTATTTTATCATTGTTCAATACAAATGAAATGATTCTTTTTTACAATTTCACAATGTATTTTATCTTTGCTGTATATCAATAAATGAGGTCAATTGATTCAAAAATGCATCTTTTGTAGCAAAACTGCTAGGGTGGTGAAATTTTGATAACAACAGGTTCATCTTCATCAAGCTCTGCATCCAGTACAAAGTTATACAGAATGTTCCTTACACTTGTGAGGACCATGTCCTGTTTCCTCTTTGTCAACTCTTTTAGTTGCCTTGTTGACATCTTGCTTATGTCAACCACAGTGTCGCTAACTTTTCTTTTCTTGGCTTCAGATTCTGTAGCAAAAGTTAGTTTCCTTTTAGATGAGCTTGGAACATCGACCGGTTCCTTCTATATCTCTTCTTGTTCTTGTTGCTCTTCCATAGGCTTTTCTTGTTGTGGTGCTTCATCTTGTTGTACTTCCCCTTCCGATAGCACTGATGGAGCCTTAATTTTTTACAAAATTAGGGCCTCCATTTGTGAAATAAATCTTAAAGGCTTGATGAATCAAAAGGAATATCAGTATTGAAGAAACAAAAATTAGCATCTGATAATGAAAAGAGAGGGTGAGAAATAAAAGATACGTGTTTGGAGTAAAAAAGAATAAGTTACCAATATTAGGGAATTATGATCAGGCTACAGGAAGACTACAAGAGAAGTTTATTCCTGATTTATGAAAGCTTATATGAACAGATATGTAAGCACATAATAGTGAATCTGTACATTATGCAGTGATTGAAGAAATTGGAGACCAAATTAATACGGTAAGTAATATCATGATATAACGAGACATATGTATTAATCTGAAAATACACAGATGCATTTATATAGGTGTCCCAAACAAATGATGATGGGAATTAAAACAAAGAAATGATCAAAAGCAGCAGTAACATTAAGCATCCACATCAGCAATACATAACCGAGCAAGAAGACACTATTCATTGAAAGTCAAAGAATGAATAGCATATAAGCTTGACATAGAAGAAGGTCATCGACATATGGAAAATAGAGATGTATGTAATATGAGAAAGGAACTCTCCCGTCCAAGCAAGATAGAACACGTGAATAACATCCCGATGTGAATAATGGAAACATTTAGAGCATTCTCTATGTCTACGGTGGTCTAACGCAAAGGAGCGATTAATGACTATTGAGACCGAAGTCAAATAGATAAACTTTGAATCTCATCACTAGAAGCAGGAAGATAGCATCGAAGACATAGGAACAGAGAAGTGATAAGACTCACAATGACCCTTTGCACTCCGTTTTACACACGCAAAGATTATGGAAGGCAATAAAGTCGATGAAAATGACCAGCCAAGAGAAGACACTCAGTTCATGAAAGGTTTATCGTTGCTAAAAGAAGAGAAAATACAAAGATCCAACCAGCATTAAAGAAATTCCATCCCTATATTGCTCAAATAACAGTGGAAGCTTAAGTGGGGTATTAATAAAATATGAGCCCGATAATTTCCTAAACCAGCTACGAATAAAGACAAGTATGGTTTTGTCCTTTCCTATAGCAAGCTACTTGCTTTCCTGGCAGCCCGATTAGTCACCAGCAATTAAAAGAGAAATTAATGGAATGGGCACATTAGCGTTCAAAAATTTACAAGTGGCCTGAACGATAATAAAGACAAATCAAAACTATTAACGGGGAGGAGTAGTAGACAAAATAGCAGACAACGATATAACATTTGAAATATCTTGATAAATATGCCGCCTTCATTAGTTAAGAGATAAAATTAATTATAATAAGAAGAGGTGCGATTTATTTTTGAAGAAAGGTCACTCTTGAAGTTGAAAAGTCATATTTCTTTATTTTCAAGATATTAAAGGAGATTCATTCATTTTGCAAAAGGAAAAACATTTTTAAAAAAGAAGCATTATAATTGGAAGAATATTTGTATGGAGGGATAAGGAGTAAAAATATGACTTTGTAATATAAATTTAATTATTTTATTTTAATAATAAAATAAAATGTCTTTTGTTTATTATTAAAGGCATGGAGAATTAAACTGCAGATGAACCGTCCTTTGTAATTATTATTTTTTAATATTGTATACAATTTAAATATCGGATAAGTGGATACGGTTAAATAGCATCTTAAATTCGATCTGGAATAATTTAGGATTGCATAAATATTTGATTTGTCGCGTTTTGATTATTGAATTGATTAGCAATATAAATGTGCTGAACATTATAAAGTTGTACGTAAACCTTCATTGAAGTTCACTCTATCGCCCGAGTAAGTAGAGGCACTGGTCTTATTATTGAAATATTGGGTTTATATATGAAGTCAGAAAATCTATCAATTCCTTCCTACAAAACTTACTAAATCATTACACAATATTTTAATTCAATCATTCAGCATTCAACTTTATTTTGATCGAGTTCAAGGATTTTGCCAACCGAGGAACTCACCAGCTTAAATTCGCTATAGAAGAGCTTTGAACCAGGTGATCAAGTTTGAAGTAAAGGTTTACCCGCCTAGGTGTAGCGAAGCCTAAAGTGCAGGGGAGTTTGAAATATTCCCGTTCGTTGGCCAGAATTGATTTGGAATTCTATTGGAGAGTTGGCAGGCTTTAGGATTTCCAATCTGTGGTTTTGGGAACCAACAAGCACCTCTTCTTCTAGTCGTGCCTCCTCTTGTTGAACTTGTTCTTCCAAGGGATGTTCCTCTATGTGTTGCTCCTCAGCAGTCTGTTGCTTATCTACAGTGATATTTGGCCCATCTGACCCTTTATCAGTGGTCATCTTCACTGATGACTCTCCCAGTACATGTTCCTCTGGTGGAGCTTGTTCTCCCAGATTCAGTTGTTCACTAGTTGTGAATGTCTCTATTGGAACTTCTTGTTGCTCACCGGTTGGTTCATGAGCAATGAATTGAACCGGTTGTTCAAAAACTATCTCAGTTCTTCCTGTGGACCTGTTGCTTCTAGAATACTAGAGTCATACTATTGCCAAAAATCAAGTGTCTCTTGATAGACTTCCTTTTCATATCCATTTACTATCTTGGAAACTCTATTCTTCGTATCCAAATTCATTGATACTTCCTCCATTAAAAGTTTAATAGTTTCTTCATTGAGAGCAGGTTTTACCTGTGACAATGTCTCCTTAACAATTCTGTTGTTGGTGACAGTCCCAACCGATGCTGAGAGGGGAGGGGTGAATCAGCACCTTTAAATCTTTTCCCTTTAAATCTAGTGAAGTATACTTATAACTGCAAGCTAAACAGATCTAAGCATAAAATATCATCAAACAATCAATCACACAGTGACACCAGATTTATCACGTGGAAAACCGAATAGGATGAAAACCACAGTGTGAGGAGACCTCACAAATTTTGTACTCTTTTGGAGTATGCCCTGTTAGGAGCCTTCCCGGTTAAAGGATTACAACACACTGTTAGTTGCGACCCGATTAAGGGATTTGATACAATAAGGCCGGTTAGTGCCTGCTTGCTTAAAGGACTTAAAACATTTTTCAAGATGTCACCCGATTAGGGGATTTGATACAAGGGACCTGTTAGAGTCCACCCAAATAATGGGATTAACTATTGTAATTGTTAGAGAACAATAGAAAGATTGACCTTTTATAAATGGCTTTTCATAGTTTGATAAGATCTCTGTTTGTGCTCAACTGAGAAGCATCACCAGTCGTTGCAAGTGTGTTGTCCTCTGCTATTGTGCTTCTCTACACACTCTTCTTTCTCTCTTCTTTCTTCTTTTCACCCTAGCTTCTTCAGCATACAGGTTCACTCTTTTACTCGGCAGAATGAAGGCAACTCAAATTCTCAACAGGCAAAAGAATATATAGAGCTCTTGCCCTAACTTTACCTCTCATGCATGACCTAATCTTTAGATCCCTTACGGATACATCACTCAATGGAGTATCAGTTCACTGAGGAAACATCCGATGCATGCCCTTGCTTTATCTACTTTATAAAGAAAACAATAGATGCATGTCAAGCATCTTTCCTTTACAAGAGATAACGTTTTTCTTAAAGCCACAGATTCCGGCTTTAAAACCTCCAGACGCGCCTCGAACCGATTACCAATTTAACTCAAAGTCCTCCGGATTTAGTGCAGAAAATCCCGGTCAAAGAGTTGGTTGAAACAGATAGTTGACTATGACTTCCTCGGTTCATACCGGAGTCATTTGCTAGATCGGTTGAGATCCTCATGTTGTGAACAGGCAAGAGTTTATGACCTGTCACTGTCCCTTAGCTTACCGGTCAAACAGTCCTCGGTTGTGTAGTTGACACCGGTTTGTTTTTACTTTCTTTGTGCTTGTTTACACCAGTTGTATCCTGGTCCTCGGTTGATGGTTGAATCCTCCTTTCCTTGACTATATACATTAACTGGTTGTTGATGCTTTGCGTAGTGACCGGTTGCATCTGTTTACAGTCTTGTCTTTCTTGTATGTTGGTACCATTTGCCAAACCAACCTCTTTGCATACAGATCTCCTTGGATCTTTAGACTTTACAGAGATGACAAATCTCTATCTTCTTTTGCCAATCAATGACAATACTCATACCGGTAGTAGGCTTACCGATTACCATTTCTTAATGCCAACAATCTCCCCTTTTGGCATTGATGGCAAAACCTTGATGGGCAATCATATTATCATATCACCGGTTTACTGTGTTTACTGAGCTTGCATATCTGTATCACTGCTACTGCCACTGCTAGTTAATCTACCGGTTATTGCCAAACTCTCCCCCTTTTTGACAATAATGTCAAAGGCTAGTCAGAAAGACTACCTTTATCTAATCTGCTCCCCCTACGAGCAACAGTCCTTTGCAATTTTACTGAAGATCATGAAGGGGTATCACCCCTAGTTTACCTCTGAGATACTCAAAAGTACTCTTTGCTAATGGCTTTGTGAAGATATCAGCAATTTGTTCCTTGGTGGGAACATACTCCAATCTTACCTCCTTGTCTTGTACCAACTCTCTCAAGTAATGATACTTGATGGCAATGTGCTTTGTCTTGGAGTGCATGACAGGGTTCTTGGATATATTGATTGCACTGGTGCTATCACAATAGATAGCTATCGGTTCAAGTATCTGTTCTTTGATTACTTCCAAAAGTTGTTTGATCCAAATTACCTGGGTGCAATTGATTGCAGCAGCAACATATTCAGCTTCTGCAGTAGATTGTGAAATGCAATTCTGTTTTATACTTGTCCAAGAGACTATTCTCCCACCGAGAAAGAATGCACCTCCACTTGTGCTCTTTCTGTCATCAATGTTGTCAGCCCAGTCTGCATCAGTGTAAACTTTTACTTCGAATCCTCCCTTGTGTGGAAACCATAAGCCATATTCTTCAGTTCTTTCTTCATCTCTTCAGCAAAGGCTTTGCTCATCCTTTCATCTCCTCCAAAGATGATGTCATCCACAAAGATCTCAGCAATCAGATTTCCATCTTTTCCGATCTTGAGATACATGTTGTTGTCCCCAGTTCTTGTGAATCCTATGGTCAGAAGATATGAATGCAACCTCTCATACCAAGCCCTAGGAGCTTGCTTAAGCCCATAAAGAGCCTTTTTCAACTTACAGACCATACCATCATTTTGTGCAGATGTGAAGCCTTCCGGTTGTTCAATGTAGACTTCCTCTTCCAGTATTCCATTCAGGAATGCAGCCTTGACATCCATCTGATATACTTTGAATTTCTTGTGTGCAGCATAGGCAAGAAGAATTCTCACTCCTTCCAATCTGGCCACTGGTCAAAAGTTTCTCCATAGTCCAATCCAACTTCCTGGGCATACCCTTTGCAGACCAATCTTGCCTTATTTCTTATTACTTTCCCTTCCTCATTCAGCTTGTTCTTGTAGACCCACTACGTCCCTATGACATTCTTGTCCTTTGGTCTTGGCACAAGCTCCCATGTGTCATTCTTCTCAATTTGCTCAATTTCTTCCTCCATGGCCTTGACCCAATTTTCATCTTCTAGAGCTTCCCTTGTGGATTTGGGCTCTATACAGGAAAATAAACAGATATTGTCTTTGGCCTTTTTCCTGGTCAACACATTAGCATGTTTGTCACTAATAATGTTGTCAGTGGAGTGATATGTGACATACCTTGGGAGAACCGGTCGCTGTTCCCGGTCAAGCTCCTCCGGTTGAGCAATTTCTACATCATGATTCTGAACATCTTCTTGTTCACCATCCTGTGCTTCAGATACAGTCTCTTGTAGTAGATGTCTGTTCATATGGTGTTCTCTTTCATCTTCAGTTACTGCTTCATTGAACTCAAAGGCATTTCCTTCAATTTGACCTTCAAGACTGTCATGATCATTATGACCGATCTTCTTAATCGATTATGAAGATTCATCAACTTTTACATTGATGCTTTCAATTATTTTGTCCGTTCTCTTGTTCAGACACCGGTAGGCCTTACTTTTGGTAGAGTAACCTAAAAATGTTCCTTCATCACTCTTGGGATCAAACTTCCCAGAATACATATCTCTTTTTATGTAGCATTTACTACCAAAGATTTTGAAGTAACCTTCACTAGGAGTATCTTTGAACCATAGTTCATAAGGAGTCTTATCGGTTCCCTTTTTGACTTGAACTCAGTTCAGTGTGTAGACAGCAGTACTGATAGCTTCTCTCAAGAAGTGATGAGGGAGATCCTTCTGAATCAACAGGGTTCTTGCACAGTCAATCAACATCCTATTTCTTCTTTCTGCTACTTCATTTTGCTGAGGAGTCCATGGTGCAGATAACTGTCTCTTTATTCCATCTTCCTCACAGTAATGAGTGAACTCTTGAGAGGTGTATTCACCTCCTCTATTTGACCTCAAGCACTTCAAGCTTTTACTGGTTTCCTTTTCCACTCTAGCTTTGTAGATTTTAAACATGTGGAAGGTCTCTGATTTCTCCCTAAGAAAGAGTGTCCACATCATTCTTGAGAAGTCATCTACAAAGAGCATGAAGTACCGGTCTCCATAATAGCTCTTAGTCTTCATTGGTCCCCACAAATCTGTGTGCACAAGATCTAGAACATTTTCAGCAGAAAAAGACTTACTATTGAAACTTCTTCCTGTCAGTTTTCCTAACTGACAATCTTTACAAACACCTCTGATGAGTTTTGTAATCTCAGGGAGTCCTCTGACCGATTTCTTTTTGCTCACCTTGACAATACTGTCAAAGTTTATGTGGCAGAGTCTCTTGTGCCATACCCAGCTATTGTCATCTTTGGAAACAAGACAGATTTTTCTTGTTTCTCCTTTAACTGAAGCTATGAGACAAGCTCCTTCCATTGAGTCTAGGTAGAACAGATTACATTTGCTTTGTCTACCAGTTGCAACATGGGTTCCAAACTAATTCTTGACTATACAGGAACCTTGTCCGAATTCCAATAGGAATCCTTTGTTATTCAGTTGTGCAACACTCATTAAATTGTACTTGAGTCCTTCAACCCAGTACACATCTTCACAAACAGCATTGTTGCAGACTGCAATAGAACCTTTACCTTTGATGGCACAAGGAGCATCATTTCCAAAGGTAACCGATCCGCTGTCATTGAGCTCCAAGCGGATGAACTTGTTCTTATCACCGGTCATGTGGTGAGTACAACCGCTATCAATGATCCAATCATCATACTGATGAGATCTTGAGATAAGTGTTATTTCACTTACCACTGGGCTCTCCTCTTTTATTAAAACAAAAGCAATTTCTGGATCCTCAGAGTCTTCAAATTCATTGTCTGTGACTCCTTCCTCTGCAAGATAGCATTCCTTCATTGCTTTTCTCTTGAACCGGTCTCTCTTATCTTTATTATCATTATTTGGACATCTGGCAGCAATATGTCCTATCTTGTTGCAAGAGAAGCATTTCAGAGGAAGCTTTCCTTTGTACTTCCCTTTCCCTCTGGGGAATCTCCTACCGATGAGTGCTTCAAACTCATCTTGCTCCATCTCTTCAGAGAGCAGAATCTCAACAAGATTACCATTCTTACCGATAGAGCAATTACCGATTTCTCTTCCCTTTTTGGTGGAAGAGATTGACAGAAGACTTAAATGTTGCTTCCTGAATGGGTAAGCTGTTATCAAAATTACTTAATTCAAAAGCAGCCAGCTTACCAATTAGGGAGTCTACGGTGACTTGATTTTTGGTCACCGATCTGAGCTCTTTAATAGCAGAGATCTTAATGGCATACTGAGGTCTGAGAATTCTCAGTATTTTGCTAACCACCTCCTCTTCACTGAGCTTTCCTCTAGCGCTTTTGATGGAGTTGATCACCTCTTTGATCCAGTTATTGTATTGCTCAATGTCTTCTCCTTCATTCATCCTCATGTCATCATACTTTCCTCTAAGGCTTTCAACCTTAGCTTTTTGAACATTTGGGTCTCCTCCATATACCACTTGCAACTTGGCCCACATCTTGAAAGCAGATTCTAGATGTTCTATCTCAGCATAGACATGATCACGTAGTGTGCTGGCTATCATATCCATAGCCGTTTTGATCTTCAGTTCATCAGGTGTTAGGATGCCAGAGGGTTCGGTGTAATCAATGGTTACATGATTCCAGTATTGATCACCGGTGATCTTCATATACAACTTCGTTCTGCTGCACCAAGTAAAGTTTTCTTTTGAAAACTTTGGTCCTTCCTTTCTCATCATCTTGACATTTTCTTTATGTTGTTAAGCGGTAAAGAAAACAAGACTTGGCACTAATACCAATTGACAGTCCCAACCAATGCTGAGAGGGGAGGGGTGAATCAGCACCTTTAAATCTTTTCCCTTTAAATCTGGTGAAGTATACTTATAACTGCAAGCTAAACAGATCTAAGCATAAAATATGATCAACCAATCAATCACACAGTGACACCAGATTTATCACGTGGAAATCCGAATAGGATGAAAACCACGATGTGAGGAGACCTCTCAAATTTTGTACTCTTCTAGAGTACGCCCTGTTAGGAGCCTTCCTGGTTAAAGGATTACAACACATTGTTAGGTGCGACCCAGTTAAGGGATTTGATACAATAAGGCCGGTTAGTGCCTGCCTGGTTAAAGGACTTAGAACACCTTTCAAGATGTCACCCGGTTAGGGGATTTGATACAAGGGACCTGTTAAAGTCCACCCAAATACTGGGATTTAACTATTGTAATTGCTAGAGAACAATAGAAAGATTGACCTTTTATAAATGGTTTTTTATAGCCTAATAAGATCTTTGTTTGTGCTCAACTGAGAAGCATCACCAGTCGCTGCAGGTGTGTTCTCCTCTGTTGTTGTGCTTCTCTGCACACTCTTCTTTCTCTCTTCTTCTTTCTTCTTTTCACCCTAGCTTCTTCAACATACAGGTTCACTCTTTTGCTCGGTAGAATGAAGGCAACTCAAATTCTCAACAGGCAAAAGAATATAGAGTTCTTGCCCTAACTTTACCTCTCATGCGTGACCTAATCTTTAAATCCCTTACGGATACATCACTCAGTGGAGTATCAGTTCACTAAAGAAACATCCGATGCATGCCCTTGCTTTATCTTCTTTATAAAGAATACAATAGATGCGTGTCAAGCATCTTTCCTTTACAAGAGATAACGTTTTGTTTTAAAGCCACAGATTTCGGATTTAAAACCTCCAGATGCGCCTCGAACCGATCACCAGTTTAACTCAAAGTCCTCTGAATTTAGTGCAGAAAATCCCGGTCAAAGAGTTGGTTGAAACAAATAGTTGACTATGACTTCCTCGATTCATACTGGAGTCATTTGCTAGATCGGTTGAGACCTCATGTTGTGAACAGGCAAGAGTTTATGACCTGTCACTGTCCCTTCCTTAGCTTACCGGTCAAACAGTCCTCAGTTGTGTAGTTGACACCGGTTTGTTTTTACTTTCTCTGTGCTTGTCTACACCAGTTGTATCCTGGTCCTCGGTTGATGGTTGAATCCTCCTTTCCTTTACTGTATACATTAACCAATTGCTGATGCTTTGCATAGTGACCGGTTGCATCTATTTACAGTCTCGTCTTTCTTGTATGTTGGTACCATTTGCCAAACCAACCTCTTTGCATACAGATCTCCTTGGATCTTTAGACTTTAGAGAGATGACAAATCTCTATCCTCTTTTGCCAATCAATGACAATACTTGTGCGGGTAGTAGGCTTACCGGTTACCATTTCTTAATGCCAACAGTTGGAGCTTAAACCGGTTCTCCATTTGTTCATTAGTCTTTTATTGAGTTCAGGAGGAAATTTAGACCTATAGTCTCTTGGACTTCTATTGAAATCCAAGAAAGTTTCCAACAAAGCCACTTCTATCTTTTGTTTATCTTGTTCTCCTATCACACTAAACCATTTAGCTGCATTGCCTACTTCACCAAAATCCATGACTTCATCTACAATATTGTCTACTGTCAGTGTGAGAGCCTTACCTTTAATTGGAGATGCCAATATGGTTGGAGTTAGATCGCCACCTTTATCGTCAATGATATCGACAATGACTGGTTCAGTTGATATTGTTGCTCCTAGTATCCCTTTTCCTTTACCGGTATCTTTGACCGGTGGCTCAGTGTTCTTCTAGCATTCTTCTTCTACCTGGTGTTGTTGCAAAAGAAGTTTTGTCTATATAGCTACACCTTTGTGCACCTTGTCAACTTCCCCAACAAGCATTTGACTTATACTCTTTTTTATCAAGAAATTTTGCTTGTGCAGTTTTGCTTGATGAGTTGCCTCATCCAGAGTTAGATGATTCTGAACTTCAAGCAGAGCCCTAATTCTTAGCTCATTTTCTCTATCCATTGAAGCTTTCCATCTTGCTTCAAGAACCTCTTGAAGATCGTCAGTATTGTCTTATGAAGTTCAATAGGAGAAAGATTGAACTTATTAATACAATATACTACAGCTTCTTCAATTTTTCTCCTATCTTCTTCATTTGCCAGATCATACTTCCTTCCAATTGATGCCATACCACCTGTTTATTTCAAACTTTTTACAAATTCATCAATTGTGGGTTTTCTTCCTCTAGGTGCATCCTCCTTCACCGGTTTAGCAAATTTCCTCTTTCTGATAAGAGGAATTGTGTCTTTTGTTTCTGTCTCTTCTTGTTCTTCTCCTTGCTTGCTACAGACCGGTTGAGCTCTTTTCCTTTGAGCTTTGGGTTCTTCTGTTGCTGGTTTCTTCTTCGGTGTCGGAATCCTTTTGACATATACCTTCTTCGGTTCTTTCACTGAAAACTTCTTCATATTTTCCATAATCTCCTCATAAGTCCCGAACCGGTATGAAGAGAGATCTAGGTCACTCTCTTGTAAGGATCTGCATATGCCTTCGTTGTTTTGGAGGAGATCTCATAACCGAGCTCCAATGCGTACTCGGTTCTCGGTTCCACAACCTGAATGATGTAGTGATCGGTGGTTACTAGGAAACACACCTCATTTTTGTAAGATTCAACAATAGTTGAGGGAATCCTTTCCCTGGCGTGCATCCTCAGCTGGAATGCCTCAAGATAATCATTCATGATCTTACTAAATTGGTTTCCCAGTTTGTTTTCCATACCACTAATCTGTATCATTACTGGTCTATCCGTTTTCCAAGTAACCTTCCCTATTCTTGGAAAGTAATTCTAATAATAGAAGAATAGACATACCAGTAGGGTTCCATATTTGAGGAACTTCTTCTTCACAATACCAAGCTTCTTCAGATTTTCAAAGATCTACCCTCGAAGCATGGCGCAAAGGTCATATTGCGCATTGTCGTGCATGATCCAGTGAGCTGCATGAATGGCTCCTCCCGGCACGTTGTTGAGGTTGCTTGATTGATAGATTTTATAAACTATCACTGCAGACACGAACCGAACTCCCTCATCTTCAATATCATTAACGGTCATCAACTGACTATCAGATTTAGATTTTGTTAATTTTGCGACAATGGCGTTCGAAATGGTTCTTAGGGTGAGGGCTTCCCCTTTGTCGTTGTATCCGGTCACTCTATACAGATCCTCCTTTGTGATTTGAGTGCATGCTCCTTAAGCAAGCCAGAAACCAGGTTCATGCACACGACTGAGAACCAGTCGTATCCAATCCGGTCGAAACAGGGTTGGATAATAGACTCCATTTATCAACCCTGAAGATACCGGCTTCGCGTATTTATCCTAAAGCTTTCTGTCTTTGCACAGCGAGAGATACTCGCTTTGGATGAAAGTTTCACCCAATTCTTCTTGTTTAGCATGTATGAAAGATGTGACATCTTCAAACATCAGAACTCCATTTGGCACCGATGATAGTGCACCAGACATGTCATTCTCCTTGTTCTGTACTGCCATGATATCATAAATAGGTCGATGGACTAGATTTCCTTGGATCAGCTTGACAACAGAGGATGATGATGCCATTGCTATAGACCACTTTACTCAGAGAATCACTTGATCGGTCTTATGAAAATGACTTATCAATGACCGTGAATCAAAGCACGAGAATATTACTTCAAAACATAAGAAATCACAAATCACAAATCAAAAAGTAAAGTGAAATGAGTAATACTCCTTTCTTTTTATAGATTTAGGGTGTAACGGTAACTATTTGTTAACGGCTATAGCATTAATTACCTTACCTAATCTTTCTTTCTTTTTCTGACAACCGATTTTCAAGCTTACCTGTTGAACAAACATCGGTTGATATGACAGCACTTACGTGTCCGGTTTTACTTACTGACTGAGTGAGTTTATTGCTCACCAGTCCTACCGATAACAATAGACGGGCTATCAGTTCCCTCTAAGCCTTTTGGGCTCAATTTGCTGAAGAGATATCACCATCAGCGGATGATGATCTTCCTTCTGTCTTCTCCTCAGCAGACCTCTTTGATTCCTTTTTGAACCAAATCTTCTTGACCTCTTTCTCGGTATGTTTTCCCTTGTCCTTTTGATTAGGCGACAAGCTCTTATTCACCGATTTGACCGATCCTCTTCTTTTATTCACTGGCCGATACCTACAATCTTTGGCCAGATGTCCAACTTTTTTGTAGGTGTAGCAGACTATCCCGGTTGCATTCCATGGGTTTATTCTTCTTTTCTTGGGTGAATGACACCAGGAGTCATTTTGGCTATGTATGCCAAAGTTAGCACAATTGGTTGTGCTCCGGTTTTCATTCCTCTTAGGGAATATCGGTCTTGGTGGGGATCTGAATGTCATAGTTTTGGATCTGCATTCATCAGCCTTATGTCCGAACTTGTTGCAAGCGTAGCAATAACCCTTGAAGCTTCCACTGGACACACTGTTGGGACGAGACCTACATTTAGTGTAATGTCCCCTTTTTCGGACTCTTGGGATTAGCTTGGTTTGGCAACCCTCACAGGCTAATCAAGTGATTAGAGGGGGTCAAATGGTGGAGCCAGTGTTGGGATTACATTCTGGAGGTTCAGATTACCAAGTTCCCTCTTCGTTCGGGTCATTTTGGTCAACTTACTATTTTTAGTAAGTGGTATTTTGGGTATGGCCAAGATTAGCAGGGTGTCTGCACAGAGTGTCAGATGTCTCAGGATTGAGTTTCAGAGAATCTCTAGTTTGAGAGACTTACTATTTATAGTAAGTCTATTTTTAGCAGTTGGCTATTTTTGGCAGTGGGTTATTTCCGACAGGGCAGTTGGCATTTGAGGCTTTGGTTTCGAAAATGATTTTGTTACTGTCAACGGGATTCAGTGGCTTTGGTTTTTAAAGTATCATTATTAAATTAAATTATTTTTAATTTAATAACTTAATTACTTTATAACTTTAATGTTATAAAGTGAAGTTATCATTAAAAAGCCTTTTTTATGAAAAAAGTGAAATTGTGTTTTTTTCGAAAAAGCTATAAGTACAACTCAAAAAACCACTTTCATTCACCCATTGTTGATTTCATAATTTGTTTATGTGAGAATTCTGCTTGGCTTGGAAAAGCTAGGGTTTCTGGAGCTTGGTCTTCATTTTTGGAGAGAGTTCATCTGAGATTTGTCAAGTTTGGTCTTCTTCTAGGAAAGAGCTTGTTCTGATTCTAAATTAAATCCAGTGCTGATGTATACTGGATTTGTGTGAAGTTTATTCTACAGGCGTATCAATTTGTTCTGATTCTAATTTATGATCCAATGCTGAGGTATACTGGGTGTGTGAGAATGTTTTAATCTGCTGAGGATTGTTATTGTTAATTCCATTGAGATTTAATATTTATTGTGGAATCTAGTTAGGGTTCGAAAATGCATGTGGAATTTGTGTTTGGTCGGCAACAAATGGAGAAAACACTAATTTGCTGCCAAGAAGTTGTTGTTGTATAACTTCATATCGAATTCATTGTTGAAGGCAGATTCATGGGGAAAAACTGATTTTTAGAGGGAGCCGTACAAAATTTTCTACATCCAAGGCCGTATAGTTTTGTGCCACTTCCGTATGGAAATCTGGACTGTTCCTGTTTGATTTGTCATGGCTGGAAGCTTGGTGCTGAGAAGGGTTTAGATACTCACGTCACCTGTAGGATATGGCGTGAGGGTTTGGTAGTTGAAAGGATGTGATTCCTTGGAGTAAGAACAGCTTACAACTTGCAACTGTCAAGAGAAAGAAGAGTGTCGTAAATTCTGAAGGTTTCATAGTTCCCTGCTAGTCAAAGTAATAAGCTGCCACGTTTGGGAATTAAAGGCTGAATGGTATCTACAGCTGCCATGTCTCTGGATAATAAGGTGATTAAAATTGTTAGATATCTTTGTTATTGTCAATTAATAACAAATTCATTTAATTCTGGTTTTATGGTGCAACCAAAAGCATTTGGGAATTGAATTCTTTAATTTTGACATGTGGTATTTGAAAAGTTTATGAGTAAATTCCATATTTATATTGAAAACACATACAAACACCATTGCAATTTAATTATAAAAGTCAGTTTGTAAATGAGAGTCAACTGGGCTCATCACATTCAGAAGTCTTGTGGCCATACTTGTAATAGTTCATGCAGTAACTGTTGGTAGTAGTTGGTTTTACCGGTGCATTTCTGTAGTCATTTGTTTTATGACCCAGTTTACCACAGTGATTGCAAGAAGTTTTGAAGGTTTTTTTACGCTTGTGTTCTACCAATTTCTTCCTTTCCTTCTTGCTTTCCTTGACTCCCGATGACTCACCAGTTTCCTTGCTGCTTTGACCAGTGAACCCAAGTCTTGTGTGATCCTTGTGCTTTCTTTGAGCTCTCAGTTGCTCATCAAGATTTTTTGAGCTCTCATTATATCTCCTAAGTGTCTCGTTTCTCTCCTCAATTCCTTTCATTTGTTGCTTCAGTTGATACAATTCAATTGCCAGTCTTTTGCATGCATCATCTTTATCATGCCAATTCTTTTGCATGTTTGCATTTTCTTGTGTAACTATCTGCATGTCTTCTTGAAGTTGCAGAACAAAAAGATCACTCTCTCTTACTGCTTCTTCTGCAAGATTTCTTGCTCTCTCAGAGGCTACCAGTGATTTTACTGCACTATTCCTTTCATCTTCAGCTTTCCTATTTTCCTTAATGAGTTCAATCATTCTTCGATCATTTCCTTCCTGCTCTCTTTTCAAGTTGGAGATCTGATCAGTTAAAATTTGATTCTTCTCCATGAGCGCAAAGACCGCCTCTTCTGCTTCATCAAATCCACTTTGACCAGAGAGCTCCTCGATTGTTTCATTGCTCTCACTCAGTTGTAGAGCTAGCTCTTTTCTTTTTGTTAGTGACCTTCTCAGCCTATTCTCAAGAGAGACAATGATGTCATTGGCTTCCTCAAGCTACTTTTGATACCTATAACCCTCCGTGATCTTTCCTCAAGCGGTTAAGCTTTATATTTTTGAGAACCTGAGGCTCTGATACCAATTGTTAATCCTAACCGGTTACTGAGAGGGGGGTGAATCAGTAAAACACAATTTCTATTCCAGTTAAACCTTATATATATATATATATATATATTCTTTCAGTATTAACAGAATATAATCAATCACTCATAAACAGAAATAGAAACACACTAACAACACAGCATATATAAGTGGAAACCCTTGGTTAGAAGGAGAAAACCACGATGGGACAGAACCCACAACTTTACTACTGCAGTAATAAAGGTGCCCTGTTAAGAGCTTACAAAGCACTTGTAAGAGTGCTACCCAGTAAAGGGATTTAGTCGAAGATCGGTTAAGATCTTGACCCTATTAGGAGTCACCTTGCAAAAGGACTTTTAACACCAATTAAGATGTTACCCGGTTAAGGGATTTATACGACGAACCTGTTAGGGTTCACCCTGATATAGGGATTCGAATATGCTTTAACAATGTAAAAGCAATGATCTATAATGACACTTTCTGTCTGATTAGATCATACCTGATACCCTTTCCGCTTTGCTTGGTTGTTGAACCTCTCTGCCTTTCACCTCTTGTGACTATAGCTTCTCTCAGAAGGTAACTCTCTCCTGCTCTGAATATTCAACAACACCTCTTCTGTCAACGGTGACCTGTATTTATAAGACATTAATCTTATTAAAGAATACTTCTCACAATTCCGCCAAGCTGTAAACTCGCCCATAAATCATCCATACAAAGAACTTGCAAAATTATCTTGAGTTCACCATGAAACATCCGCGTAGAAATAAAGCTAACTCCGGTTCTAACTGTGAACGCTCTGTATAATCTGGCTTTTAACTGAAACATCTCCGCATAATCTAGTTTTGAGTATCATGCAGTCGACCAGTATGAATCTTATACCCTGTTGATCATACATCCCATGTATGTTCTCTAAGACCGGTTGTTGACACTCTATTTGGTCTATGCTTGATCTACCAGTACATATACTCTAACTGGTTTACCAGTACATACTTAAGAGTATGATTAGTCTACCGGTTTACCGGTGGCATTGATGTTTGCTTTTAACTTATCCAATGACAACTTAAATATGCCAACAGGCTAAGGTTCCTAGGTGCGGCACTCAACTGTTGTATGGTAACTATAAGTTGTAGTACATTAGCTACTTGTTCTTGTCCTGGCTGAATACCTCTCATAATATCTCTAGCCTCTCTATCCTCATCTCGTGGTGGATTATTGCCACTTCTGTCTCCCATACCTGCAACCTGTCTTGTACTACTAGAAGATGAATCCTAATGAATACCAATCAATATAGACATTATTTACCCTTCAAGCACTTGAGAGGATTGCCAAGTTTTCCTTAATTACCTCTAATAAATACCTTATCTCTGTGTCACTCGGCTGCACGAACAAACTGATGCAGACCCAAAGGATGGCAGGATCTTGGATCTGATACCACTATAAAAATCCTTAATGATTCTATTACAAGATTTATATTATAAACAAAAATTTCAGAACAAGTATTACAACAAACATTGGTCTCATCACAACTTCAAAGTATAAAATGATTCATCAGAGGCTAATTCCAGCATTTGAACCAGATTTTTCCAAGGAATAAAAATGGGCATTTAAGTGAATATTTAGTTGAATATCTTTATCAGAAAAATTGGTTCTTGCCATATGCCTATAATTTTGTCGAACACTTGGACTGCAACCTGAAAACTCCACTCTAATTGTTTGGTTTCATGGCTACTAATTTCTTAATTTGAAAAGAAGGAAACAACCACAAATAAACTACCAACCATCAAATGTGCAATGCCTCATAGCAGAAGCTATGCTTTTGTTTTTACTTTTATTCAAATCATGACAGCAAAGTAACAATACATTACCAATCGATGCAACCATTAACTCTTCATATATAGATAACCAAGGCTTAAACATTACCCTTTTTACAGACAATATCAGATCACTGAATACAAGGATGTATAGAGAAAATCGAGCAGCTGGAAGCTCTGCCCGTGTTAAGTTTGTGCACCCATATTCATCAACTCTGAATAAATGATTGTGTATAGACTATAATACAACATCCAGATTGAGTCAAGTGCTCTTCTTTTTGTCGTGGAGTCCCAAGTCAATCTGCCTATGCTGAAGGTTTGTCATCCAAACTTTCTAGATCACAAGACGCTTAATATTCACACAATTCCATTGCTAGATAGGGGCAAGAACCTTCAGGTCTTCGCTGTGGTATTTGTCTGTGGTTTATACTCCTTCAGAATCATCTCCCCACTGTATCCCAGCCTTGCGCACGTATGCTAAACCCCTGGTAATGCTGGCACTATAAAGTATAAACAGATAAGAGGGACGACTGGGTGTAGTTACCTCTCCACCAACATCCACCTGTTGTATTCAACTTCCTGAGCTTGATGCTTATAATCCTTCAAACTGCAACTTAACTTTTATTCAAACCAAAACTTCAACCATTATGCACAATGGTAAACTCTAAATATGAGTCCACCTCTCATGGAAGGAATGGGGTTGTGTCCAACCCTTCGTGGTTCCAAAGGGTTTCATCCTCAAAACAACCAGTCACTATATACCAGCAATAATAGAGAAATAACACCAATAGAATAATCACATAACATGCTCAAGTGAAAGTACAAGCTCTGTTTATAACCCTTTAAGCGGTTGATGCACCTCCACTAAACAATGTGGGATAAAACTCATTTGCTTTTTATTAAGTTACTTTACTTTTATAATGTCGTTTTATAACATAAGTAACTATAATAATATTAAGCCCATTAAATAATATTTTCTTTCCTTCATTTCTCCATAAATAAAGATGTGACCAGCTAAGCATCCATTTTGATATCCAATTAGCCTATCAAGATGAGAAAATAGGCTAACCGAGCTCCTCATGTGATTACTAAGAAGAAGGGGACATTACAACAAATGTCACTGTCAACGCATTATAAATATGCATTTGAATGAATTATAGAGATCATAAATAGCATTTAAGAGGAGAATTGGAAATCCATAGCTCTTCATGGTCAGTTTGTCATTGCACGTTAGTTTGATTCGTAAGAGAGCAATAGGGATTACAATCACTGAAATTTAGTATGCTTGTGTGATCAAGTGGCCAAGGACTGTATTTTCCATTGAAGTTTTGGATTAAAATGTAATGTCCCCACTTAGGGAACCACATTTGTTTTATCCATTCCTTTACGATAATGTATAAGCACAATTAAAATTAGAAACTTTGCAGTATCTTTGGCTTAGATTGAACAAGATTTGCAGAAGTAACTTCAAAAGAATTTGATATCTAAATGGAAGTACCACTGATCTATTCGATGTTGTAGTTTAGTATTTAATAATCATAACAGTTATAATGTAGATAGTGATGAAGAGCCCATAATCCCAAGGGTCAAATTCGAGTTGTATGAATAAGGGATATAGGTAGATTAACCTTTGTGCTACCCTTGGATAGATTAAATATAGTACTTATTAATTAGATTGTCTTTTCTTATTATATCAACGACTAAACCTTTCCTTGGTCACTACCTAAGATTCTTAATCGCTGCAAATAATCAAACTAATTGGTCCCTTGACCAATCACCACTTCTCATCGCTCCTGGTCATTATAGAACATAGCCATTGGAAGCTTGCTGTCATGAAGCCTGTCACCATTGTAACATATGACTAATAGTCATTGTCCTCCTCTAATACGAAGCCAGCATTCACATCTCCTGATTTGTGCTATGTCTAACTTGATTTCTCTCTTATCTATGTAGTAATAGAGTTCACTGCTTATACAACTATCGATCTTATATGGCTGTACATGGATTGTGCCATATACTCTTTGGTATTGGATGCCATGATGTAAGATAATCATTGTGGCCTGTGTGTAATGTCGATGTCTACTTCCTTCTATTGCTTCCATGAGTTCCTTGACACGATCCCCTTGATTATCGTGATGTTGTTAATCTTTGCTTCTGATGTCGGTTATGGATGTAGTCTATGTACCCTCCAATTGGAATCGTATCTCCTTATCAATCACATTTCCTCAATTTATTATTTGAAATTTTCTTAATTTGAATGTCTGCAGTATATCAGCATGTGTAATCACTGTGTTAATGTAATGTCCCCGTTTCATCCCTCTGTATCTTCCTCGCCCTTAATCGATGATTGTCTGATAACTCCTCAAACGATATGAAGATGTTGCTGAGCATTTCCTTATATCATTGATTGATCCCTATCTTTTACTAATGGTAATAATCACCTCCTTCATATCCAACAGGTTTCTCTGTTTGACAACACTGATGTATTGGTGAACAGGTCGCCTTATTAATTCGTGAAAGTCGTTGACGGGCATAGCTCAATATTGTTTATGCGGTCCCCAAACTCCATCGGCATGTGGTGCTTACTTGTTGATTTGAATATTATCTTTAATGTGATAATATAATGTCATAGATTTGGCTTGGTTTGACCATAACCATCTGGATTGGTTCTAGCAGCATTGTATGTAGGTCTTTCTCTCCTTGAATCTTATCGTCTATCCATTTATCCTTGGCCAGTCTAATGGAATCTCATAGACGCCTTGACAGGAACTTTGCAGGGCAAGGGCCGAACTTTTGATTGATCTTTGTGTTTGATTCAATGCTTGTTCGATGGCTCTGATACTCCTCCCGTGATTCATTCGATGATTTTCTGAATGTGATGCTTAATATCTTGTGATAGCAGCCTCGTCTTAATCCCCTATCCATAACACTGCAACTTTCGATCATGCCCCCCTCCATCACTCTTTATTCATTGATATATCTTTTTGTATCTTGTGCTTTGAAACACGACTCATGTATATATTTTTTTGGTTAATACTAATCTGCGTTATTATATATGCTCTGACCTTAGATTATGTATTTTAGTTCATCCTTAATTCATAGGTTCCGATAATCATAATATATCGTTCTCATTTAGAATTTTTAAAAAAAATGGCTCTACCTAATTTGCTACTTATGAATGCTTTTTGGATTGATAGAGGGCGCAAACAAGTTATCTTCTTTCATAAAACCAAATATAGCCTTCTTGCTCACTACTTCAATTTTTATGGAGATTACAATCCCTTTAATCGCAAAAGAGAAGTTTTGTTAAAAGGAAACAATGGGAAGGACAAAAGGACTCAGGCTGCAATTTATTGCAATAGCACGGCTTCGCCTCCAATATCGATTTCTAATAGCTTTAGTATTTTGGAAAATAGATATGATTCCGACTGTAATCATTATAATGAAATTTATACGCCTCCGCATCGCAGATCCTCCCGGCAAGAGACTCCAAAAATCCCTGGGGCAGCCTTAGATCATTTATGTTTAGATGACCAAATCGATTTGATTGACAAATCTCAGAATCTCTGTAAAAGCTATGGTATCTTTCTACGCTAGAATGGATCAGGGGTTTCGACGGCAAGGATCGCGATTTGGTTGAAAATTTTCTTCAAAGACCGGTAAGTGTTTCTTTGCTCTCTGAAGATTTCTTCTTCTTGCGGTGTTCAAATAGGGAGATTAAAATTAATCTGCTAAATGGTAATAGCCCCAGTTTTAGAGGTTATAACTTTACAGTTCTGGATTGGGTCTCGTTCTTTAACCCTAGCAATTTAAAAAACTTCTTAGTTGAAAGGGCAGTTTTAATAAAAAATCTGCCTGTGGAATGTGCTAATGAGGAATTTCTTAAAATTTTAGGTAATAAGTTAGGGATTCTCGTTCAGAGCATTGATTCTGATTTTTCTAAAATAGATAAGATTATTATTCTGCATTTGAATATAAATATTAAAAATTTCAAACCTATTTTTCTTAGATATAATAATTCATTGGTTCAAATTGAGCCCATTATACTTACCGAGTATTGTTCTGAGGATAAATCTTTGACAGAGGTAGATGTAACTCAGACCCATAAAACCTCTCTGCCATCACCCAATGTCAATATAAACATAGTAGGAATAAATCCCCCAAATCTTGATATTCACTTTATTAACGGTGGAGGTTTTGTTTTTAAGGAAACGATTAGAAGCCCGATAGTTGAATTAGAAGAAGGTAAGATTATTGAAAGAGGTCAATCTCAAGCACCTTTTAGTATCATGGATAAAGACAATGAGGAAGTTGATAATCCAAGAAATTTTTTAAATCGAGAGGATTTCCCCTCAATTATGGCGGGTCAAGAGGACATAAGTATAGCAGATTATAAAGAATCCCTTAAGGGTATTCTTTCTCAAGCAGAAGATATTTGCAAAGTTATTAATAAGGAAATAGTCAATTGTAATAACAATATGGTCAAATCTATCTGGGCAGGACAAAATTTGTTTATTGAGCCAAATATCCTTGACTCAGCTAGGGAAAATTTAGAAGATATGTCTGAATTGTTACGTTTAGATTTTGCTAGGGACGATAATTTAGATCAAAATCAGGGAGTGGATATTGTTGAAGGATTTTTAAACATAATTCAAAAGGAATCAAAGGATGAGGTTAACATTGATAAGAGATGTATGATTAGTAAGGGCAATGTAGAATCAAATAAAATAGGCCTGGCATTTGTTGCCAAAGGTTTGGATCAAGCTGATTGCGCCAAAGAACCAATTAAACGAGGTAGAAAGTCCTTAAGTGATCTCAGGAAAAAGGATGCTATGGCTGAAGGACAAGCAAAATTAACTTCAATTTATGCAGGGACGGGGAAGTACCCTCCCACTCAGCCATGAAACTAATAACATGGAATGTTAGGGGTCTAAATGCCCCTAACAAACAAAGTATCTTAAAAAGATACTTAAAAACCTTTAACGTTGAATGTATCTTAATTCAAGAAACTAAATTGGATTCTGTGTGTCTAGAATGCTTTGGTAAGAAGATTGGATTGTGGAATATTGTAGGTGAAGCTTCCTATGGGGCCTCTGGGGATCTTCATATTGGTGCTATACCTGTTCTGTGAGTGACTTTACCTCGTTCTGAGGTGTTCATCTGTATGATGATGTTGATGGGATACAAACGTTGATTTGCAAGTAGCTAGCATAAGGTAGAGAACAAATTTGAGTTCATTTTTTTGAATTGCACACTCTCTTCTGAAAATTTGTCTCCTCTTCTGAAGTCTGCAAGCTGTTAGGGAAGGTCATGGATGACCTGTTTTGGACTGTGGCCATTGCGCCTGACTTGAAACCTTGGATTTTCCAATGTTTCACTTAAGGATCAATGTATACATTTCTGAACAGTTCTGCCATGAAGTTGTCTAACTTGCAGGCTTTCGAAAAGTACTAACTTGTGCTTGAAGCACTTGGAGGAAATAAAAAACAGCAAGTAAACCTGCTGCTGTAGTATATTTAGAAAAATAATTGGTATCCCATCATGTAGAGTATTGAGTTATACTCGGCTCTATTATGATGGGCGCTCACTTATGAGGTATGATGTACTACAGCAGCATGTTTAATTGCTGCATTTAACAACTAACTGCAACTAACTGAAAGCAAACTATCTCTGTGCAAAGCATTTATTCTGGTTCAACTCACCTCAAAAACAATGTTTGAGACAAATCCCATTAACTGGGATTGGCAATTCTTCTCCTTCCATAGTTGAGAGTTGAAAAGCATTGTGAGCCTTGCATCCTATGATCACATATGGACCATTCCAAATGGCATCAAACTTCGAATGTTTGCCAAGTCTTCTCTTCAACTCATCCCATTTAAGCACTATATCACCTTCTTTTAAGACTCTTGCGACAACTTTTCTGTCAAATGTCTTCTTCATTTGATCATGATGTTCCTTCAACTTCTAAAAAGATCTCTTTCTAGTCTCTTCCAACTCTATTAATTCAGCCAATCTTACCTCCATAGGCTGCTAGTCCAGCAGGTCTAATTCCTTGATCAGGCTCAGACTCAGTAACTCAACTGAAATTGGCAATCTTGCCTCTCTTCCATAAACCAGCACATAAGGTGAATTACCTGTTGAGCGCTTTGGGGTGATCCTAGCAGCCCATAAGGCTTGTTTCAACTTGTTGTTCCAAACTCGCTGATTGTCTTCAATAGTCCTCTTGATGATGCGAATCAGATTTTCGTTTGTTGATTCAGCTTGTCCATTACCCTATGGGTAATAATTGGACGAGGTACTAAGATACACATTATTTTTAACTGCCCAATTAGAAATTCTTGTGCCTGAAAATGCCAAGGCATTGTCAAAAACAATAGATTCAGGTGCACCAAACCTTGCAAGCAGATCTTCATAAAAATTCAAAACTAAAGTTTCATTGGCATCTTTCAATGCAACAACTTCAGTCCACTTAGTAAAATAATCTGTTGCTGTTAATATATACTTGTGACCTGAACTTGATGATGGGTTTATAAGACCAATAAAATCTAAACCCCATTTAGCAAAAGGCTGTTCAATTTGAATTGGACTGAGAGGTAAAGCTGCTAACCTTTGCTTGTTTATACAAACAGCACATTTTAAACATCTTCTTACCCAAATAAAGGCATCCTTGTATAGATTTGGCCAAAAATATCCAGCCTTCAAAATCTTTAATGCTGTTGTCCTTGCTACAAAATGTCCACCTACTGGTCCATCATGTAATTCCTGTAACACTTTATCAGTTTGATCACCACTTATACATCTCAGCAATACGCCATTATAATCCCTTCTATACAGCACATTATTCAATAAACAATATGGTATAGACTGCAATCTAAAATATCTTCTTTTTGATCTATCCAAACCTTCAGGACAGCGTCCTGTTTGCAAGAAATCAATCATTTTCTTCACCCAATCATTCTGCAAATTTGGGACAGCAAGCTGGTTAGGGTCTTGTAAAGCCAAAATTACCTTTGGATCATTATTTGGAGTGTTATCTCCATTTCCAGCCATCTATTCGCATAAACCTCTACCCCTTACCAGCTTGGTAACCTTAATATCAATGTCATATTTCATCGCTTTCGTGATCCAGCCTGCTCTTTTGGTGTTAAAATCCTTATTTAATAAAAACTCCTTGACAGCAAGATGTGCAACCATCAGATTTATCTTATTGTTAGAAAGCATATGTCTGAATTTTTTCAGACTTCTAATCACAGCAAGAACATGTTTCTCAATGAAAGTATAATGCAATTCATAATCTTTTAACCCTTGACTAAAAATGCTATTGGTTGCTCATATCCTGAATTATTCTTCTGAACTAACATGGCAGCAATACTATCTACATTCCCATATGCATATAAAATAAAATCCTTTGAAAAATCAGGATTCAATAAAGTAGGGGCAGTAGATAATGCTTCCTTAATCAGTTCAAAACTGAGTTTACCTTCTTTTGTCCATTTGAAAGTGATATTCTTCTTAAGCATGGCTGTAAGCAGCATTAATAACTCTGCAATATCAGGGATGAATCTTCTAACAAAGTTAATTCTCCTTAAAAAGATTTGAAGACCCTTTTTGTTAAGAGGAAGAGGTAATGCAAGGATGGCACTCACTCTTTCAGGCTCAATAGTAATTCCTTCCTTTGAAACAATAAACCTATCAGCTTACCTTCGTGAACAACGAATATGCTTTTCTTAGGATTTAAAGAAATATCGTATTCCTTGCATCTCTCAAAAATTATCCTTAAATGTTTAAAGTGATCTGCTGCATTTTTAGAGAAAGCAGTGATGTCATCCAAGTAAACCAGCACAAACCTGTACATTAGATTAATGAAAGCCTTGTCCATGGCTTTCTGGAATGTTGCACCAGCATTAGATAGACCAAATGGCATATTTTGATATGCCATGGTTCCCCATTTGGTTGTGAATGCTGTTTTAAATCTGTCTTCTTCCTTCACCAAAATCTGGTTGTAACCAGAAAAACTATCCAGCAATGAAAACCATTCTGAACCTAAAACAACCTGCAAGATTTGTTCCATTGAAGGCAAAGGATGCCTATCTTTCAGTGAAGCCCTGTTCAAGTCACGGAAATCAACGCAAAGTCTGATTTCTCCATTCTTTTTCCTAACAGGAACCAGATTTGAAACCCATGAAGTATGTTTGATTGGAAAAATGATGTCACTTTCAATCAATTTATTTAATTCCTTAATCATGAGAGGTTCCAATTTGGGATTTACAGGCCTCTATTTTTGTCTAACTGGTTTAGCCCCTGGTTCTAATTCTATCGTATGCTAGGAAATATTGGGATCAAATCCCTTCAGATCTGAATAATTCCATGCAATTATATCGTGAAATTCGTTGCATAAATTGACAAAGGTTTGACGTTCTTCAGGTGTACATACCTTGCCAAGTTTCAACACTTTCTCCTCTGCAACAGCAACCTCTTCGTAATGTTCTTCCTTGATCTGTAAGCTGGATATGTCCTTTTTGAACTCATCATTGGTTCCAAACATAGACTCTAAGGTCACAAGACCTTTAGGCATTTTATTTGTCCTTAGCTGGATAATTTGTTCTTCATATTGATCCTGCAATTTTTTCTGATTTGGCTGTGAAAACTCAGCCTCTTCTATCAAAAAATTCACAATATGTTGGTCAGATTCAAAAACCTGCCAACTATCTGCATTATTAGGGACAGCGGGTCTAACAATAACCTTAACATAATTCAGCCCTTTACCATTACTGATTTCTGTTGGAATATCGTATTGGGCTCCCACAGTTGCAAGCCTATCAGCATGCTTGTTCTGATTTCTAGGAATGGATTGTAAATTAAATGCCACAAAACCTTCAATCAAATCCCATACAACATGTTTGTAGCTTTTTAATAAATCGTTCTTAGTTTTATCAACATTCCTAACTTGATTCACAATTAATTATAAATCACCATATACTTGCAAACAGCTAATTCCCTTTTTAATTGACCACTTTAATCCATTAATGAGGGCTTCATACTCAGCCACATTGTTTGTGCAACTAAAAGTGAATCTGAAAGAAGCATAGTACCTTTGATTTTTTGGTGAAACCAGCATGCACCCACCCCCAGCACCTATTTTGCTGCGAGAGCCATCAAAAAACAACTTCCAAATAGCATCAGGCTACTGCTCAAAATCTGCACTTTTTATGACAGCTGGCATAAAATCAGAAACTTCATTAATAACATAGTTAACCAAACTGGGTTCCTCAATCTGAGCATCAGAAATTTTTACATTCTCAGTAGCCCATGTGTCTTATAAAATATCAAGAATTTGTTCAACCTGTGTTTGTGACTCACGAATAGAATCAATTTCTTCTTAATCAAAAATTATTGTTGTTGTTCTATTTTCAGAACTACTGACATATGGCTCAATACAAAATTTCACAATAGGCTCAGAAGGAATAGTTACCTTTGTACCATACCTAGTACGAAACAACATATGAGACCAATCCGCAGACAAATACCCTCCTATTTTGGCAGTGAAATCTCGTGATAAACAAATAGAGAAATTAGGAGGTAAGTCTATAATAAAGACGTCCATAGGTACTGAAAAACTAGGACAAGCATGCATTGTTAAATCCAGATTTCTAATAACTCCAATAGTATCTACTACTGTACCATCAAGCTGAACAACCCCTTTTTCAATTGGCTCATATTCAAGGCCTAGCTAGTCTACAATTTTCTTAGGCATAACTGAGCTGGAAGCACCTGAATCAATCATACAATTATGTACTAAATTTTGTCCTATTATAATAGTGATATAAAAAGGTGGAGGCTTTATCAACTTGGGTGTTTGCTGGTTTAAAACCTCATTTCCAGCCATTAACACCTTAGGAGT
This sequence comes from Chamaecyparis obtusa, assembly GCA_027943335.1. Taxonomy (NCBI): domain Eukaryota; kingdom Viridiplantae; phylum Streptophyta; class Pinopsida; order Cupressales; family Cupressaceae; genus Chamaecyparis; species Chamaecyparis obtusa. The sequence continues at coordinate 1,020,722 of BSBK01005906.1, forward strand.
CTGCTGATTTAAAGCATCATCTGACAATGTTAGTGCTTGTAATGCTTCCTGTAGCATATCCTTTTGACTTGGAAGCGCTAAAACTTCCCAAATAGAAATAGGAACATGTGTCTTCTTTAAGTGATCAACAATATTGAAGTTTTGAACACTAACCTTTTGTTGTTGTTTTGGAACAGTCAGCTCTTTTGATGCTTGTATTGGCTGAGAAGGTCCATCCTGGGCCTGATTTTGCTGTTGTTTGCCCTTCAATATTTGCTGTTGTGAAATAACAGCAAGCTATTGTACCTTATCAACTTGTTGTTCATTTAAAGTCTTAGTTTTGGATCTTGTACCTGCTACTACAGGTCTCCATACTTGATTTTGATCAAAATTAGCTACTAAAACAATTTTATCAGCATTAAAATTCATTAAAGTAACATTCGGATTACCTTGTGGCTGTATTTGTTGATTCTGAGCATCAGTTTGTACATTAGTCAATTGACTCTTTAGAACATCCTGCCTCCTAGCTTCAAGCGCGAGGACAATCAAGCCAAAAATGGCTTGCATTACAAGTATTACACCACTCCTCTTGTGCATAGTTATTCTGAGGAACAACTACCAACTCTTTGGATGTACTAGGAGTTGCATAATTATATGGCTGATTAGTCCTCTGACTTAATTCCTTTGCTATCCCTGAGCTTGATGTGACTGATTCGAACCAGAAGCTTGATTAGATTGCCTATTCTGCTGATAAGAAGCTTGAGGAGGTCTGTTATATTGACCTTGTTGCCTCTTCAAGTTCGTGATCTCATTACCATAAGTTTGCAACATTCTCAAAATATTGTCACTTTTCTCCTTTAACTCTAGATTCTGCTCTTTTAGCTCTCTAAAAGGAGTTGTGGCAGCATGCTCTTCTGCTGCAACTTGCATATTAAATGTTGGTAACGCTGGCATAGGTGGTACAACTGCTATTGGTGGAAGTATATCTGGTACAACTGGCTGTACCTCTGCAAAATAAGGCATGGGAGGTCTAGGAGATAACTTACCAGCTTGTATCAAACAGTTCTCAGCTCTAACAGCAATATCAAATGCATTTGGCAGGGTACGTCCACCCATGGACTGAATCATCACTGAAATATCACTGTTAAAAGTCTTCAAATAAAATAAAAATGCATAATCATTAGAAGGTTTAACAGATGCTAGAATTCTGTCCCAAGTTCGCTGAAAACGAAAATTAAAATCAGAAATATGCTCATTTGGATGTCTTTTTATTGTAGTCAACTGCTCTACCAATGAGAGATTATCAAACTTATCTTCAAATTTGCTAATCAAAATAGTCCCCAGAGCATCCCACGTAGCAATTGAATTAACAGGTAGACTTCTAAACCAAATCAAAGCTTTACCTTTCAACGAGTTTGCTAGCAGTTTTAATGCCATGTCATCATGTGTGACTTGATGTAATCCACAAAGAGTGGCCACATCCTTGATATGCTCAATAGCTGAAACATGATTTTCACTGGTAAAATAGGGCAAACCTTTTAACGTTGCCAGAGGAATATCATGATGAACAGCAATTTGTAAAGGACTGCCAGCGTTAAAAGCTACGAATGGCAAATTTCGGGCCATTTGATGAGCTGGTGGTGCTTGTTGTTGAATTGCAGGTGTAACAGAAGGCTAGGTAGAATGAACTACCTTCTTTTGGTATGTTTTCAAACTTGGAGGAGTTGTTGTGGTACCACTTGTAGATGCCCCCAAAACAGAATTAACTCTTAGTAAGTCTTCAAAACTTGGTAATTCTGATCTAGAATTATCAGGAGCACTCAAATCTTCAGGAAAACTGATATCTTCAATTAATACCTCAGGTTCATCCAGATTTGCAGCCTGATTTTCAAAAATGGGATTATCAAATGATGAAAAATCAGAATTAAATAGAGAAGATCTACCTCTTTGATTTTGTGATGTCCTTCCTCTTCTGACTAATTTTCCCCCCCTTCTACCCAACTGCAATTCTTGGTACTCAAAACCCTCTTTGTTTGATCTTGTTGGAATTCTGCTCATTAAAATAAACACTTAAATCTACAACTTATTCTGCAATAAACCTTCAAAAATAGAGTCTCCAGGTGTTGATAAAATGCCTTCTTAAAAAGCTGAAATACTGTTGTTCACACCAAAACAGCAATAAAAAACTTGTGAATCAATGAACTGAGAAGCAGTTTGTGTCCCACCGGGTGTGCCAAAAACTGTTGTCAATCAGGATTGCGCCTATAGCTTGATGCGGAATCTAGCTATCCTGTTGAAACATGGAAACGTTCTCGTTGGTGGAAAAGAGAACGAATCTCCGGATTCTAGGCCGGTTCCTTTAGATTTGGAATATCACCTAATACTAAAAAATCAAATTTGGAGAAAACGATAGAAAAATAACTGAGATAAAACCTAACTAACAGGTGATACACCAAAATGAGTGCAAATTTCCTCAAAATCACAAATCTGTACCTATCAGACACATATTACTAAATTCTGCAATTGAAAACATTTTTCAATACCTAGGATGATTTAGAACTCAAAATTAGGGTTCAATACCACTGATAATGAGAATTCAATCAACAAACAGGCCAACTTTGCAAAAGGTTAAATTCTTTTCAATTTAGAGAAGGAATTAGAATAATTCACTAATCTATAACTTGAAAGAGACAACACTTAGATGCAGAAAATTTGAAAGGCTCCAAAACAAATATTCAAAAAGACATGCAAATAACAGGCCCAGCTTTATAATCCTCAAAACTCTACAAAAATGGCTACAAAATAATAGGAAAAATGGTGAAGGAACAATATGCTCACTTAACACTTTTTTTTCCAAAAAATTATGAACCCCTTACAAATGAGATCAAAATACAATAAATAGAGTCATCATAACCCTAACTCGAATGCATGAGAAATCCATCTGAAACAAAGAGTCAAACTGCCCAAAAATGAAGTGTAAGTGCCCCTTGAACTCCCTCAAGCCATGTGTAACTGAAGTATCACTTAAAATCTCCTCAAAATTGTACCAAATCAACAAAAATCAAGCATATTTTGTGTGGGTCGGATATAGACAAAAAGCCCACCAAATCAGGAGCGTAACTGTCAGAAACTACAAGCAAACTGATCCAAAAGGCCTCTCAACTGATACTATCTGATAGAGAACTAAAAAATGAACTCAAAGTGACTCCAAGATGTTGTAACTATCCCTAAATTGCCTTCACAACTGAACAGAACTGAAGAGCTCCTCCTTTATCAAAATGATGATCTCAAAATAACTTTGGTTATATATTTATTTATTAATATATTCTGTAAAAGATTTTATTTATATTTTTCAAACTATACTTATTACATTTAATATTTAATAAATAATATATTTATACTCAACATATAAAAAATAGAATTAAATGTAATTCTATTTAATATTAAGTATAAGTTTTATTCTTTATTTAATATTAAATGTAATAAGTATAAATTAAATTTAACTTTTAACCATGTATATTACAATATAATATTATTTAAGTTAAATAGATAATGAAATTATCTATTTAATTTAACATAATATTAAATTATAATATACATGATAAAAATTTAAAATTTAGAAGAAAAATATAAACAAAATCTAATACCTAACATATAAACAAATTAAAACATACAACCTAAAGCATTCATCTACTGGTCGACATGACCTTCTCAAAAATAAATATCTCTATAGTAATTACCAAGACATGTGACTTCTTAATGCGTGGCAGGGCAAGAAGGTTTCGTAGTCTGCTGCTCACATCAGGACATTTCGGACTCCAAAAATTTATACAAACTGGCAAATGCTTTTTATATTTCATCTTTTGTATCTTTACACTTATGTATTTTCGAATTCTGAAGAGGAGTAAACCCTAGGGTTTGAGCCACCGCCATGCATCTCGTTTGAAGTTCTTCTCTGTATTTTTAAGAAGCTCGGGCTTCTTTCTGGTAACCAAAGTGTATCTGAATTCTTCTTTATTTCATTATTTCTATCCATCTCTGGCAGCGTTTATGAACTGAGAGCTTGGACTTAGCATTATAGCTTTACCATCTGTTGAAGCCTTGGTTGAACTGGTTATTTCTGTTGAAGCTTAGTCCTCTATCTGGAACATACACTGCTATATTCTGATCTTGGCCTCAAATCTGGAGATTATGCTTGCACAGGGTTTCTAAGATAAGTATAATTTCACTTCTCTCGTGCATGCTTTGTTATTGAAACTTATTTCTTTTATGCAGAGCGTAGGGCTTTCCTTCTTTAGCTATTCACATTTATATAAACTTACTGTTGAAATTATTCTGCTCTTGAAGATTAGACTGTATTTTCATGCCATAAAACTTCCAAGCTGAAAATAAGAGCTCGCGGATCTTAATAAGATTAATATCAACTGAAACTCCTGGCCTTATTTTGAACTCACACTTGATTTGACTGGAACCAGCTCGTTTTTGTTTGTACTGCTGATTGCTTTGCATTGAACTGCTTGTATTTGTATGCATAATGAATCATCATAGAAATTTTACATATACCTGCTCCTTCAGCTCTTGTGTTGCACTTTCGGTAGGAAAGCTGGGAATAATTCCTGTAGTTCATTGTGCAATAATTCCTACACAAATGGCAAATCTTAACTGCCTCTCTAATTCAGCTTGATTATTGTAAATCTCTGGTTGTGGCTTTGTTACCCATAACACGAATGCTGTCCAGCTCAATATTAAAAGTTGTAGCTCCCTTTGTATTGATCCCACTGAGAGCTCTGTTTCATGCTGCCATTTAGCCCAATAAAATTGACTCCATGATCTTTACACATGCTCACAATTTTAGCATTTTCAGAAAGAAAACCACATCTAAGGTGTAGCATAATACATTTATGGGAAACTGCTGCTGACAAAATATTTGAGTTAAGTACAATTGACTGCTTGGTACCTCTCCAATGCACACAGCTTCATCTGTCATTTTGACATGGGGTGCATCCTTATCTATGGTAGAATGCACTGCTACACATGGGATGCCCATTTTGTGGGCTATGTGAAACACACGAACAGCAATCTCACCTCTGTTTGCAATCATGATCTTCTGTCCCTCATTGTTTTCCTGTGTAAAAATATGGCTTATATAAACATTCACCTTTTTTAATTGCACAAACGTAGCTGTATTTTATTGAAGTATTCTGACTGGCATTCATTGTTATTGGAACTCGGCCCTTAAAGCACAGCTGTAATAGAGTTCGACTTTAGAGTTTCCATATTCATATCTTGGCTTTGAACTCACTGTTATTCATCTTAGAATATTATGCATAAAATCTGAACTTTTATCTCTGCATTTATGATACCGAAAATCTGAACCATATTATCTATAAGGTGTAAATAAATACACTTTCTCAATTGCATAAAAATATGAGTTTAATTTGAACTCACTGTCTTCTTCTTTGCTAGCAAACTTCTTGCACTGTGTTTCCTTTTAGCATACACATCCCTTATAACAGTAACACTAAAATTTTATCATGGGTATGCCTGTTGTTCTAAAGTGGATATCACCTCTTTCTTTTACTCAAAAAGATAACACTCAGAATAGAAATGAGCTGAAGTATTTATATGATGTTAAACTAACAACTGAACCAAGTGTGTTATGATTTTCCATCTCTGATAACAATATAGCTAGACTCTTCACATATACACTCTAATCTATAACAGTATTAGCATCGTTTGCTTTATTTCTGAAATATCTGAATGCCTTTGTTTTTAAAACAACATTATATGATATCCCATGCATGTTTATTGAAAAGGTACAGTGTTACCTCATTTCTTTGCAAATCTGATTTCTTGTTTGCTGTTACATCTTTTATTCAGGAAAACTTTGTATCCTTTGACAGGCATGTCTCTCTCATTTGACGCTTTTCATAAGCATAGTTCAAACCAGCATTACTGTCATTTCCTCTTGTTTATTTCATATGCTTAGTTCCTTAGAATAAAGAATCTATCTCACTGTTGGTTTGGAATTATGTTCCTTCTATAGTAATATTCTGTTCTTTCTATTTGATAATCATTAAAGCCTTCACTTTTCTCAGCATATTGAACTATTACTTATGGGGTTCGAGCACGAGCTCGTGACTCCCATAAGTCATATTCAAGTCATAAAACTCACTTTCTTTTCACTTTTCCAGTTGTGTTCCATCACAGAATGAAATGAACAAACTCTTTGTAACTCTTCTAACCTTGATTTATTAGCTAGAAGGTTTCATGACGAAAGTCATGTCCCTTGAACAGCCTAACTTTCTATAGCTCCATGATTTGGCTAGAAGGTCCCATGCCTTAAACTTATGCATGCCCCCTCAACAGCCTCCTGTAGTCCTCCGGTCTTCATGTCTTCGCCTCTCCATAGCTTCAGTCGGAAAGTTTCATGCACGTAATGTGTGCATGTCCTTTCAACAACTTACTCAGTCTTCGAACTTAAATCTGCATATGAAGCAAACAATGTTAGGAAATAAAGTGTTTCTGTGATATGATCATTCTTTCCAGCAGCTCCATTAATGCTTTATGATTTACATTTGGGTAAATGCAATCAAGTAGATAGTTAGAATGACAAATTAGTCCTTCTCCATTGCTCAGTTCGCATGAACTGACCCCACTTTCTCACTCCTCTTTTGCAGGATGACTTGGAATACCTCAGAATGCGGGATCAAAGATGTAGCGTTGTTCGAACCTCCACGAAAAACCAGGCAATGGGGGGCCTAACCTGTCTTCTATTTCTCCTTTTTTGCAGTTACATTAATGTAAATTGCCCTTTAATTTCTGCACTCAATTAAAACTGAAATGCATGCCTGCATTAACCTATTGCCATGGGATGTGTGGCCTCATATGAATTTTTCATCGAATATCTTTGCAAAAGTACTTTCCATTTATGTTTTAAGAGCAACCACTGCTTGTGTGGTTAATTTAAAGCTGTACTTTTATGGTCTAAAATGCAAACATATCTTTCACTTTTCTGTTTTCTTCAAAAATCTGTACTTCGTTCAAAATCTGATATTTAGCATAAATAAGTGTACCTTAATGCCAGCATTTTTTATTTTTTACAATTATACTGATGTACATGCACCTTTATCTTTCTGAATTTTAATCATTCTGCAACTTAAAACAACTTTTAAGTTCAAACCTCAATGCAAAACACCTGGTCAATTTACCAATTTAGTGTAAATTAAAATGATAACAAGACACTTTATGTAAATCTAAAAAGGATGGAGGTGTTGATTTTAAGAATCTGAATGATCAAAACATTGCTTTGGGAGCTAAATTGGTCTGGAAAATAATCAGACAACCAAAATTAAAATGGGTCAAAATAATAAATTTCAAATATTTGGGAGGTTCTGGTAATTTAAGTATTCTGAGACATGAGTCCCCTCCAAATGGGTCTAGGATTTGGAATTTCATTAGAAATTGTTTACCTCTTATTAGAAACGAGGTCTCATGGGATATAGGTAATGGTGAGAAAGCCTTATTCTGGGATGATTCTTGGGGTGGCTACGATGTTCTTAGTAGCCTCGTGGGAGACAAACAAAATATATTCAATTTGAAATCTGAAAAAGATATTTATATTAAAGACTACATTTCTTTTTCTCAAGATAATCCAGCACTAGGGTGGGTCTAGGATGTTGAGGGGGATGACAGTATTTCGGAGGATTTCTCTTGGAATCTTATTAAGATATTGAATGACAGATCATTAACTCCTAGTTGTAAGGAAGACAAAATTGTTTGGACTAAAACAAAATCTAGGGAATATAATTCTAAAGATGGATATCAATATTCATATAACAAGAAAGGTCTTTGCCCCTCTGAATTACCTATAGATTTGTGCTGGAATAAGGATTGTTTACTGAAAGCGGACTTATTCTTATGGCTAGCTCTTCATGGAAGACTTTTAACCTCAGAAACCTTTAGAAAAATGGGCTTTTTGGGACCTTCTAAATGTATTATGTGTAAAAAAGATGAGGAAAGTATTGATCATTTATTCTTATATTGTGAATTTTCCTCCCAATGTTGTTCGTGTTGACGAAGAGACTAAATTGGCATTTTGCCTTCCCTAGTAATCTAGTTGACTTTCTCAAAGGTTGGCCAAACCTGAGACTAAAGAACCTGTACAATTCAATTTCGTATATTTCTCCCTCCATTCTCGTTTGGGAGATTTGGAAAGAAAGTAATAGGCGCATCTTCAAAGAAACTAAATTTAATCTTCAACACTTGTTATCTAAAATTGAAATCTCTATAGTTGAGGTGGTCAATCAAGGTAATTCCTTTAGTTCGCAAAATACTTTCTTTTCTCAATGGGATGATAGAACAAGGAATAAATGGGAAGGACTATCTATCTCATTATTGGATAACCAACCAAAATCTAATTCTCGGCAACTTAGAATGGATTGTGTTTGGAGTAGACCAGAAGATGGACGTGCGAAACTAAATTTTGATGGTGCCTCTACAGGGAATCCGGGCAGCGCTAGTATAGGGGCATGCATTCATAATAAAAAAAGGTGATTTGTTAGGTCACATTGTAGATCCAACAAGTATTAAGACTAACAATGAAGATGAATTCATGGCTTTGATTGAAGGTTTAAAGCTTTGCCATAGTTTAGGGATAAAAAAACTAGATATTGAAGGGGATTCATCTGTAGTAGTTAATGCCGTTAGGAAAGGATCCACTCCTAATTGGAAACTGAATGGATATGTTCATCAAGCTATGTCCTTAATAAATCTCTTAGATCACTTCACTGTTAACCATATTTATAGAGAAGGCAATGGTGTTGCAAACCGACTGGCTAATGAGGGGGCTGATAAAAATACGATGGGGATTGGCTAGTCCTATGCTAAATTTTGTGCCCTTGTAGCTCTTGGCGTCTTAGTTTAGTTCATCTAGGCTTAACTGGTAGCCTTAAGCTTTAGGTTTTCTTTTTTCTAGTATAGATTTGTTAGTCTTCAGATGGTGTCCCCTCTCTCAAACCTAAGAGCCCTCTAAACTTCAAATGATTGAGGAGTTGGTCAGTGTGATGTCCCTGTTTTAGTAGGTGTTAGCAAGGTGTTTTTGTCAGTTCATCAATGCGATCCTCATGAGCTGACATTGAGTTTAGAGGGTCTCTGTGATAGACTTACTATTTTTAGTAAGTCTATTTTGTCCAATTTCCTTTTCAGGCAGGGCAGTAAGGGCACTGGATGTTGTTTGTCAAAGGGACTCAATTATACCATTGTGCAGATGAAGTTATTTAATTAAGCTTGGCTTAATTAAATGACATATGTTATTTCATGTTATAATTTGATGGTGTCTTGTTGAAGCTTTTTTAATGAAAGTTGTAAGCTTGAAGCTTGAGGGAAGTGTGTGATTGAAGCCTTGTTTTTAATGTTTTTATAAAAGCCTTGGAGGATTTTGAAAACACCATCCAATTGCCAATTCTATTTTATGTGGTTTTATCATTTATGAATTGAGGAAGAAATCGAAAATGGTGAGAAGCAAGGGTTTCGTTTACAATTTGGAGAGAAATGATAATTTCTTCCAAATCTCTGCATTGTGAGTTGGACGGCATTGCCAATGAATGGTGTTTGTTCTGAATTTTAACAAGCTACGTGGAAAGATCAAGGATCGTATGGACTGCCTGCTGCTGTACGGATTGTTTAACTATATTCATTTGGGAATTCATGGAAGTTAATAAACAGCGAATGATAGCCTTGGTGTTGTGTTATAACTAAGGAACGATTCAAGGTTGGTATACGAGCTGCACACAGCAAGGGAAGAACGTATCTTGGACTGGCGTCATCCTTAGGGAAGCTGTGTATGGAATATTCAGCTGTCACATTTTATTGAAATAAGGTGCCAGCACTTCCTAATAATTTTCATAGGCTTTCCTATTGAGTTAGAACTTCAAGTTGACTGAATCTTTGTTGAACTTTTAAATAATTTTATGATGCTATTGTTGAATTACGATTTGGAGAAAGGATCTAGTTAATAAATTTATGACTATATGTCAAAATTTAAAATTGCAATAAAAAAAAGATATACAAGTTGTTGTTTTGAACAAGGAGCCAGACAGGCTTCTTACAATGGCATCAGAGCACTAATCTTGCCAGCTTGAAGGCAATTGGGTCCAGCTATGGCAGATAGATTTATACCTGGCGTACATTATACCCGCAAGGGTAGAGCTTCACCACCTCCAGAGAGTAGTGAACATGGTCCACAGGTTGATCATATAGGTGACAGGAATAGAGATAACATTGGGAATGATGTTGACAAGGAAGCCAGAGATGCTTTCAGAAACTTAGCAAAAGGACAACATCATGTTGCAAATGTGTTGCAACAATTATCTGACACCTTGCAACACATGACTTTACCTAGAGATCATGGCAGAGATAGGGGCACTCAGAGTGCATCAGAGAGTTCTCATAGATCCAAGATTGAGGATAGATAGGATTTCAGAGCTGATCCTACAAGCACGCGTGATAGGCCTTTACACCCCACCTTCTTGAGACCTGAGGTGGATACAGTTAGCATTGATATTGAGCCAGCTCCATTTGTTGATGACATGGTGGCTCACTTTGCAGAGTGGGATGCTTTGCCTGAAGCCATCAAGAGAAACTTGAACTTTGATAGATTTTTGACACAGAAAAGGGAGCATTCGAGAGGTAGGCCTAGTTTAGACACGAGACAAAGACCTAGACAGAACGATCTTAAACAAGCAACCAGCAAACTAACTTTGACTCACTTTGATGGGAGTGGGAAAATGACAGCCAAAGCTTGGGTTCACAAGCTGGATACATATCTGTCATTACGTCCTATGTCTGAAGAGGACGTTATCCGGTTTGTTGTATTACATCTTGATGGCATTGCTCATGATTGGTGGTACCATGGGCCGGTTTTGTTACATCATGATCAGATTTTGACTTACCAGGGATTTGTGGACAAGTTGGTGGAGAGATTTGACAGGAAGGACCCTGAGTCCTATTTTCGTGAGTTAGCACAGCTCAAGAAGTCCGGTAGCTTGGAGACCTTCATCAGTGAATTTCAGAAGGTTTCAGTCATGGTATATGATATTTCTGAGAGGAGACGTGTTATGTTGTTCATTGAAGGGTTAGTTGACCCTCTCAAGGGCTGGGTTAAATCTTTTGATCCCCCTTCCTTATAGGCAGCCATGAAGAAGGCAACGGACTTGGAGTTTTCAGCCCCACGCAATCGCTTTCCTTCAAAACCAACAGGTTCTTCGTTTGACAATAGTGTTTCCCCAAAAAAGATAGATGGATCAGATTCTAAAAGACCTATGACAGGGCCTCTTGATCAGGAAACTCTTAATCATTTGAGAAGGAAAAGATTATGTTTTTATTGCAGAGGTCCCTATGATGAAAAACATGAATGCCCCTTGAAGCCTAAAGGAAGAAATAGGCTTATGGAATGATTTTTTGAAGATAAGCATAGTTCTGATTATGCAGGACAGCAAACTGAAAATGATGAAGGGATCTATGAAGAAGTACCTACAGATAAAAAGGTTGGTGATGATCCTAAACTTAAGGTTGTCTACCTCTCCGGCATGCAGAAAGAGGGATCTTTCAGGTTACGTGGACTTCTAACAAGGCAGCGAGTTATTGCCTTATTGGATACAGGGGCTACGCATAATTTTATAGACTCGCAATTGGTATCCAAGAGAGGTTTACAGACTGAGGAATTTGAAGGTATTAGTGTTAAGGTGGCTGATGGTTACACACTTAAGTGTGACAGGATGATCCCAGATCTGCCCTTGAGGTTAAACAATTAAGACTTCAAATCTGATTTTTATTTGGTAGACATGGGAGGGACAGAATTGGTCCTAGGTATGAGCTGGTTACATTCTATTGAGGCTTTCTATCTCAATCTTAAGGACATGGAAATGAGGTTTGAAGTGGATGGCAAGAAACATATTCTCAAGGCCATCAAAGAGGATAATTTGAAGACTATTACACTTAGACGAATGCAACATCTTATTAGTCATGATGCAGTAGAGTGGGCAGCAGAGTGCAGATTATTACCCACGTGTGAGAACACAAGAAAACCAATGTATCATCCAGACATACAGGATCTTAGAACTAAACACTCTAAAGTGTTTAGCGATTTACCTCATGGTAGGCCACCTGACAGAGGCATTGAGCACATCATTGAGTTAGAGGAGGGCACTAAGCCCATCATGATTACTCCTTACCGGCATCCCAAGCGTCTGAAAGATGAGATTGAGAAAACTATTCAGGAGCTTCTTTCTATGGGACACATTAGGCCGAGTAAGTCTCCCTTTGCTTCATCAATTGTTTTGGTGAAGAAAAAGGATGGTACACTCAGGATGTGTATTGATTACAGGATGTTGGATCGTAAAACAATTAAAAACAGGTATCCTATTCCACGCATTGAAGAACTAATTGATGAGTTGCATGGAGCAGCCTTCTACTCTAAAATAGACTTGAGGTCCGGGTATCATCAGATTAGAATTCGGGAGGACATAGAAAAGACAACTTTTCGATGCCATTGTGGACATTTTGAGTTTCTAGTCATGCCATCTAGGTTGACTAATGCTCCGTCCATCATGAACAGGGTCTTCCACAGCCAATTGAGAAAGTTCGTGTAAGTCTTTTTCGATGATATTCTGGTCTATAGCAGGACTTGGGAGGACCATCTGATTCATTTGGATACTGTGCTTGGTATTTTGGATAGGGCTTCCTTGTATGCCAAGGAGTCTAAATGTGCTCTGGGAACGACTTATGAAGCTTATCAGTCTTATGATTTTGATATTTCATATATCAAAGGGACACAGAACGTAGTTGATGATGCACTTTCTTGGAGGCCACATTTGTGTACTATGACAAATATCACTGAGGATTGGAGACATTGATTATTGCTGATTATGCTAGTAATCAGTGGGCCTCTGATTTTATTGATGGGACTATTCACGACAGCAGGTATACTCTTGTGAATGAGTTGATCATTTACAAGGAGAGGGTGTTTCTAGTTCCAGGATCGAGTGTCAGGCAGTTGGTATTGAGAGCTTTCAATGATTCTCCTTTAACTAGTCACCCGGGGTTCTTTAAGACCTATAGACAGGTGCGTGAGCATTTTACATGGAAGGGTCTCAAGCATGAAGTGCAGAGATATGTCAGAGAGTGTTCTGTTTGCCAACAGAACAAGCAAGAGCATACATATCCCACAGGTTTACTTCAGCCACTTCCCATTCCTGAGCGGAAGTGGGAATCTATCTTTATGGATTTCATTGTGGGGTTGCCTAAGGCCTAGGGTAGAGACTGTATTTATGTGGTAGTGGACCGGCTCACAAAATTTGCTCATTTCTTCCCGATCACTACTACTTTTTCAGCGGTTCAGGTGGCAGAGTTATTTTGCCGGGAGATTTTCATATTGCATGGTTTACCCTGGAATATTGTGAGTGACTGAGATAGTCATTTTATGAGTCACTTCTGGCAAGAGTTGTTCAGACTATGTGGCACAAAATTGACTCCTAGTACCAGTTACCACCCGCAGACCAATGGTCAGACAGAGATTGTTAATAAATGGGTGGAGGGCTATCTTCAAAATTTTGTATCTGCTCAGCAAAAGGCATGGGTGAAGTGGATTTCTGTGTGAGTACTGTTATAATTCCACTCACCATATGACTATCCGTATGACTCCTTTCAGAGCCTTGTATGGCTATTATCCACCTAGTTTCTTGGATCTGATGTCCAGTGATAGCAGAGTTCCCATTACAGGCGATTTGTTGCAGGACAACTAGGGTGTTATGGGTACTTTGTGGGATAATATTCAGAGGGCTCAGAATCAGCAGAAGCAGTATGCTAATCAGAGGAGAGTGGCTCGTTCTTTCGAGGTTGGGGATATGGTATATTTGATGTTGCAGTCTTACAAGTAATCATCTATTCGGAAGAGCGGAGCTGAAAAGCTCAAACCTCGGTATTATGGTCCTTTCTGTGTGGTTAGACAGGTTGGCGAGGTTTCTTATGAGCTTGATTTACCAGAGGACAGCAAGGTGCACAATGTATTTCATGTTTTGCGCCTTCAGAAGGCATTGGGAGGCATGTTGTCCCGTCTTCTGTTTTACCCCCGTTAGATGATGAGAAGTTGATTCCTGAGGCTATTTTGGGTACTAGAGAGAGACATCTGCGCAGACGAGTCCTTAGGGAGTTTTTGGTTAAGTGGCATGGATTACTAGTTGAGGATGCCACTTGGGAGTCAGAGGATATATTACAGCATCCTGGATTGCGATTGCTTGAGGACAAGCAATCTTGGGGAGGGAGGAATGTGATGTCCCTGTTTTAGCAGGTGTCAGTAGGGTGTTTTTGTCAGTTCATCAATGCAATCCTCATGAGCTGAGGGTCTCTATGATAGACTTACTATTTTTAGTAAGTTTATTTTGTCCAGTTTCCTTTTCGCGCAGGGCAGTAAGGGCAATGGATGTTGTTTGTCGAAGGGACTCAGTTATACCATTGTGCAGATGAAGTTATTTAATTAAGCTTGGCTTAGTTAAATGACTTATGTTATTTCATGTTATAATTTGATGGTGTCTTGTTGAAGCTTCTTTAATGAAAGTTGTAAGCTTAAAGCTTGAGGGAAGTGTGTGATTGAAGCCTTGTTTTTAATGTTTTTATAAAAGCCTTGGAGGATTTCGAAAACACCATCCAATTGCCAATTCTATTTTATGTGGTTTTATGAATTGAGGAGGAAATCGAAAAATGGTAAGAAGCAAGGGTTTGGTTTACAATTTGGAGAGAAATAATTTCTTCCAAATCTCTGCACTGTGAGTTGGACGTCATTGCCAATGAATGGTGTTTGTTCTGAATTTTAACAAGCTGCGTGGAAAGATCAAGGATCGTATGGACTGCCTGCTGCCATACAGATTGTTTAACTTTATTCATTTGGGAATCCATGGAAGTTAATAAACAGCATATGATAGCCTTGGTGCCGTGTTATAACTAAGGAACAATTCAAGGTTGGTATATGAGCTGCACATAGCAAGGGAAGAACGTATCTTGGACTGGTGTCATCCTTAGGGAAGCTGTGTATGGAATATTCAGAAGTCATGTTTTATTGAAATAAGGTGCCAGCACTTCCTAATAATTTTTGTAGCCTTTCCTATTGAGTTACTTCAAGTTGACTGAAGCTTTGTTTAACTTTTAAATAATTTTATGATGCTGATGTTGAATTACGATTTGGAGAAAGGATCTAGTTAATAAATTTAAGATTATATGTCAAAATTTAAAATTGCAATAAAAAAAAGATATACAAGTTGTTGTTTTGAACAAGGAGCCAAACAGGCTTCTTACAGTCAATATATAGGTTGATGTATAGTTTACTTCAGATTTGGGAGTTACTTTCAATAAAGATTTGGATCTCTAAAAAGAAATTCCATTCTGAGAAAGTCATTACAGGTAAGCCATGAATGATAGATTAAGGTAGGTAATCCTATTAATAACATTTAAGCCATCTTAAATATGTTGATTCATCATCCGTGTCAAGACATTCAATCAGCTGAGTCCAGTCCATTCATGTCATATCCATTGATGGTGTTTACGGTAGGATCCTTGTTATTTCTAAGTATTTGGTCTCTTAGAATCTAGATAGATTAGGTTTAGTTATCCTTGGAGTTCAAAATATTTGGAATGACTTATATTTCATTTTAAGCTCAAGTTCTTAGGATACATATTCAAATAAGTTGGTTGAGTTGTTCTTTTCTAATAGGGCTGCCTTGTTCATAATTTTTTAGGGTTTTCTAAGCATCGGTTTTTGTCAGTCAGTTGAAATGCACTTCTGTGTCCTAAAGGGCTTTATGTCAAGGTTTTGAGCCCTTTGGATTTATCCTGATTATTAAATTCGTTCCCATATCCTTGAGAATAATTCTGTCCTGTAGTTATCAAGGCTATAGACTTTTAAGCCACCCTTAAGATTTTGGTTTTATCATCTTTTAGTTTTGTTATATTCCTTGAGATTCTTGAGTATCGCCCTTTAAGATCACAAATCCTCAATAGATATAGTGATTGTCTTAATCAATGGTTATTTAATTAATTTTAGATGCTTTATTAGCAAATATCATTTTTCCTTTTAATTATAGGATATAGTCTAAGAGATACTCATAGGAGAATGTTAGCTGTATTTCTCTTCCTCTTTCACTTGATTATTATCCAAAGATAGTCTTGACAGTTAATAAATTAATATAAATCAGTTTAACCTCATTGATACAATTACTTTCCTTATAGTCATACTTGCTTTGGTCTTTGGGTTAGGTCGTTGTTTTATGATCTTTGTAAAGGGCCTTAATCTCAGTTTTAGGTATCTCTTGGTAGATTTAGAATCTCAAATTTTATGATTAATCCAGGAAGCAATTTCCCTTTCTTCTAGTTTAAATTAGGCTTATTTCTCAAGACGATATTATGTTCATTTGGTTTTGATGAACATCCTCTTCAACTATTCTTATCAAGCGGATTACATAGGCCTCGGCAATCTTATCATTGATTTATTATGCCATAGTTTTGGGTTAAAGTACCTCATAGTTAAGCAAGATATGGCACGTATTAAATCTCGAAAAGATAATTGACATTACTTCTTTCCTTTTCAAATTGATTTTGGATGCGGTGTCCTTGTAATTATTTCTTTGAAATTATAGTTTTTCAAGCAAGGTTTTGTAATCATTTCACCATACCTAAAAATTTATCACGGGCCCTGAAAGTACGGTAAGCTAGTTGTATGCTTGATGATATATCGGAAATCACATTGCTTTTTTTCTATTTAATATTGTAGCAGTAGTATCTTATCTTTTAGTTTCTAAGAAATCTTTGACAATGGATACCATCCTTTGAATTAAAAGTGCTAAGAGGCAAATTGAGGTCTCAAATTTCATAACAAACGAACGCCTGAAAGTTATCCTAGGTTTCCCCCACCCATTGGTTGTTAACGTTGTTAAGAACTTTCTAGGAAAAGAATTCCTAGAGAATACCGACCGAACCAGAGTGGACTCCGACATCGTGGCTATGTTTTTGGCACTGGCGATGTTTTTAGAAAGAAATAAAGAGACTGTTAGCAAGCTTTGCAAAAGTGTGTTTCTGAGGAAATATTTAAAGATGATGGAGGTTGCTTTAAGAAACATAGATTCTAACCTCACTGCTCCAAAGGCTCGGAATTACGATAAGGTAAATATTGATGGGAAACCTGTGCCACAATTGGGTTGAAAATTGGGAGGCCTTCAAAGACAAGGTTGAATTGAGGACTAGGAATTTAGACTTCCTACAAGGGCTTTTCCATGTTAAAAGACCCGATGAACCAAACCGGTTTGCTAAATACCTAATGGCGGAAGGAATAAAGGGCTATGAGGAAGTAATTAGTGTAGCCAACATGGTGGTCTTAGAGATGGACATGGAAGCTGAGGAAGGAAGGAGGGATGGGATGCTGAATAAGAAACAGATGCGAAAGTCGGAGGAGGTTGGGCCCAGTTTCGGTGTTGTTTGGCAACAAAAGGAAGGTCGTAGACTCTTCTTCCTTTTAGGGAGGGTTGAATGATGCCCTAACAAGGGGTTTAGATAATGTAGTTGTTTTGTCGTGTTGTTATAGCTGGTTATAGTATCTTCCGGTTTAGTAGTTCTAATATTGTAAATTGTAAGATCATTAATAGGGCCGTAGTATATTTGGGTCATTTTGTGATACTGGAATCGGTATGCGGAGTTATATATTCTACTGTATATGTTTATAATTGGGGCTTTTTGTGAATCTGGTGTCGGTATTTGGGGTTAAACTTCTATATATGTGTAGTCCTATTTTCTTTTGGTTTTCAGTCTTCGCTCAAAAACTTAAAATTAGCATTAATAAAATATAAGTTCTCTTAGATATTATTTATGATCTATTCATCTGTAGCTTGATGTGTTATAATCTCGGTTTAGGATTTTAAGTATGGAATACAGTAGTCAAGCTCGGTTCTGGTATGTTTTTAATTTTGTTCTATGATTATGAATGTTGTTATGACTGAGAATCCTCTATAGATAAAATTATTCAGTTAAATGTGCAGTCTTATGATCTTTATATAAGATAAAATATTTCGAAGATGGTTTTTGGTGTCTTGAAAGTGTGGTTTAGTTATGTGGGCTCAGTAATCACTTAGTTTCTCTGCAGTCGCTTAGTCTAAATTTGTTTTGTTAAATGGATGTAATACACTTCAAAAAGGAATGAGTAAATTATCTTCTTAAAAACAAAGTATAGTTCTATTATAAATTCAAACCTGAAGATGGTTTTAGCAATTTCAAAGCAGAAATTTATTTTAATCAGTATGATTTAAAGATGTCAGTAAATGTCCGACAGCCAGCTTATCTTCAGGCAGAGAATCTTTATTCATCACTATTTCTAATTTTAGGCTGTTATTTTAAGAAGATATGGGTTAAAAGATATAGGATTAGTTTTCTTGTTGATTTGCAGGGTTCAGATTAATCAAATCAACAGAGTGTGGTCAATCGGTTTCATTAATCATTCAAAATTTTATAAATAGAACTTTTCCCTCTCTGAGTTGTCTATTAGATTTTTCAGATTTTATTTCTTATAGTCTTTGGTCCTTTCTACTCCAACACTGTCTTTAAAAGAGGACCTATTATATGGTGATACTGACTATTTGAGAAGTATAGGATTCCCAAGCAGCTCAATATGCCCAGATATCATGTCCCTTAGGTTTTTTATTTTTATATTATCTGTTTGGATCCTGTTGGTTAAGTATGTGTAGAAGAAGAGGTTTAGCTTAAGAACTGTTTTGATGATGAAGCTAAGGGTTTTTGTAGTTGTTTGGTGGTCTTCGCAGGTAGTTTTCTCCCAAATTTTCCCTCTCTCAAGTCAGTTTACTTATCCCCTGATTGAGTTTTCCCTAGATAGAACTTTTGTATTCATGAAATTTGTGGATAGATTTATTGGTGTAGCGTATGTTTCTTTCGCTTAAACTCAATATTTTTGGAAGCAGGGATATCAAGTGATTTTTGTTGCCCGTCAAAGTGGTCTTTCTATTTAAAGACATATCCTTGTGTCCTTTTAAACTTATCGTTTCCCTTCAATTGCTTCAAAGTTAAGTTGGATCGGTTTCTGAAAGAGGCCAAGTGTCAATTTATGAGGCTGGTTTTGAATCGTTATACTGGAAGTTTAACAGTCTCCTGTTCCCTTCAAATTCCCGAAATAAGATTTCTTTAACATTATATATATCTTTACTTTGATGAGTTTTAGCATTGCCCCGGATTCGTTTCAAACTGTAAAATGGAAACAATAATTAAGCTCCGGGGTCCTGCCTCACAGATTACTTTTGATGGCTACATCAATGGAAGAATGATCAAAGAAATGTTGATCTCGTCCCACTCTCTGGTTATCAAAGCGGTCTATAGGATTTTGGGTAAAGAATTCATTAGCAATATTGACAGATATAGGGTTCTGTCAAATATCTCTTCCATGTTTGTTGCAATGGTCCATATGGTTGAATTTCAGAAGTATGGTATTGAGACGCTTTGTAGAAGATTATTTAAAAGATATGTTTCTGGATGATTTGGAGAAGGTGCTGGCAAATATTAATGAAAACCGAATGATCCCAAGACCATGTAACTACGACTTGAATATAATAGATAGGATCAGCATACCTAAATTTCCCATCATTTTTACTGTTGATTTCAAAGGTCTTAGAAAATCGAAGCCAGTCATCAAAAAAAATGTAGATTTTTTAATGCATTTTTTTCATGTTAGATTTCCCCCCTCGATTGGATGGATTGATCATTTTATGGAGGATCTGGTTGGTTCATGGGAGGATGTGGACAACATCAACCTAGAGTCTATTAAACCAAATGATCACTTAGATGAATTATCAGACTCTGATGTTTCTTCGTCTTGATGTAACCTTGGGTTCAGCACTTAAATAAATAAGATTTGTTTCCTTTTATGCTTCGTTGTATATGAATATGATATTCATCCCCTCAAAATTTATGTTCTAAATATTTCTGTGAATAAGGGCTAGTTCTTCTATCGGTCACTGATAATGGTGAATGTATTGAAATAAATAGTCTGAAATCAGCTTGGTTTTAGTTAAGATTATGTACATTGGGACATCTAATCTATTTCTACATCTCTGGAAAGTTATGAGAATTTGGAACAATACATTGTGTCAATTTTCGAAATTGGTTTTTCATATCGCTTTATTAAAATTAATTTATGGCATTAAAGACCATACTGCTGATCTTAGTTGGAGCTGAAGATATAGGATTTGCAGGTTCTCGAATATTTGGATCATGAAGAATGAAGACTTAATGTACATTAATCAGTGTCATGAGATCCTTCAGAGGTTGTGTTTACTACTTCTTGAGTTGGAACATTAATTCTTTGGCCCATGGGCGTTTTATTTATCAAAAAACAATATATATATCGTTCTCTCTTCATTGTTAATTATATTATATCATTCATGTGATTATTTATTTATAATATTTATTAATTATCATTCATATAGTTATTTAGTATTAACTAATGTATTGATTAAAATATTTATTTACATGAAGTCTAATTATTATTTATTATTAAATTTTTCTTAATTATTTATTTGAGATAAGTAATATTTTTATTTTTATATTTATGTATTATAATATTAATATCTATTAAAAAATAATATAGTTATATTATTTATATTTAATTATTTATTATTAATAAATCCTATTTCAGGAATGGAGACATTACATAAAAGTGACTTACATTTTTCATGATTTTTCTCTAACACTTAGGTTTGTCTAGGGTAAATACAACTTCTCAATTGTGCAAGACATGTGCGCTAATTCACACATCTATATTTTATTTAATTGCTTGGAAAATTTACAGCTTCAAATTTGTTTCCCTTTTAATACATTTTCTGATGACTAGTGTATGCAATATGAAAATTATTTGTATAACCCTGGAAGATTGCACTAGTTCTTGTGGAGTCATTGTTGAGGTTGGCAAAGTAGAACTTTGTTTATGTGGAATTCGTCGATTAGAGCACTATCCGTTGATATCATTGTACTTAGGAGTAGATTTAGATCCTTCTAACCCATTTCCCCATTAATTTAAGTCCATTTCAGTTGTGTCTGTTCGAAGGAGAAGCATCATGAAATTGCAATATCTGATGAAGAAGTTCCAGCAAACATTGCAAAAGAAGTGGAGAACAATTCAAACGTAAGTCACCTTGGATTACCAACATACATCAAGCCAAATGAGCTCATATCCAACATAAAGATGTATGTTCACAGTAGGAACCTTGGAGTCACCTCTATAATCTTCACAATCTTACTATATTGGGCGTCTTTGTTCAAGAGAGGAAAGAGTGTTAGTTGACAATTTATTTTGTGTTGATGTGGTCATAAAACACCCATTAACTGTGATGTCCCCTATCTCAGAGATCAAAATTGATAAATACAAAATGAAAATATATTAAATAAATAATATATTATTGATTATTTATATAATAATAAATAAATGAATTAATGAATGAATAAAATAATATAATATAATCTATTCTTAATATATTAATATATTATTAAAATAATAAATATAAATGATAAAATAATAATATAAAATTATAATTATAATATACCAAATTATAAAATTACAATATCATAATAATAATATATAATAATTAGAATATAATATAATCATAGTATTATAATATACAAATAATAAATAATAATAGATAAAATCAAACTATATCAAGAAGGATATAGTTGGAATATTAATCTCGTGTGCGGGATATTATAATGTGAGGCCCGTTGACCAAGTTGGAATGGGCGATGATGATTTAAACCCGCACAGAAAGGAAAGGAAAGGAAAGGTCCTATTATAGTCCACGACACCAGCCATATGGTTTTGGGTCTACATATGGTGACAGTGATATGGGACTACCTCATACTCCTTGCGGGAGGCACCTAACTGCGCTACAAACGAGGCGTACATACCCTACCCCCTTGTGGGATTTGAACTTGTGACCTCTCTTTCAAGAGTACAAGTTCTCCACCACTAGGCCAACTCAGAGATTACCGGGTGTTTTACAAACAGCACAAGGCGACATTACGTGACACGACATTCAAGAGACCCTTCCCGCACATTAGCGATAACGCACTGATTCAAGACGCCCAAAATAAGAGTATCGTTGACAAAGGAAATCCAAACCGTTTGATCCAATAGTTAGCTAAGGGTATTTATGGGTATGATTAATTAATTTGTTTCAAAGGAAACGTGGTCAATGACTATGATTCAAGCCCCAATTTGGCTAAAGCAGAGGCTATTATTTGATATTAAGCATTGCCGATAAATAGTAGAAAGCAAGGAATTTCTTTTGCTCATGTCAACTAATGACAGATATCTTTAGTATAGCGGTTCATGATATCTAAGTAGCCAAACAAATCGATGACAACCCAAGGCTTGAAAGCAAGGATTCCTAAAGAGACTAATAGATTGGTGTGATTAATGTAAGGAAAGGAGGCAATTATGAAGGGACATGAATAATCCTCTTTTCAACGTAGCCTATCATTTCATTTGGGAATGTATACAAAGGATTTCATCTCCACTTCATTCAGACAAGCAGCGATAACTTTTATATATAATCCACTTGGATTTGTTCATATCAAGCAATTGCCTTCTTAGGCATTAGTCGGATGTAAGCACATAAGTTTATATCAGAGATAACATCTTTGATTGCAGGGAAAGATTGTATATATCAGACATGAGATCCTAACAATCACTGCAAGATTATAATTCATTATTTGAGACAGCAACTATATCGTTATTAAGTGATATTTATATACCAGACATTGCAAGAATTGAAAAATCATACAGCAATGTTATTGCTATAAGCAATATATCAATTTGCAATTGTAAATAATTAAGGATCATATCAGAAATAGCAATCTAACCTCTATTGTAGCAGCCTCAAAATATTACAAATTGGTAGTTATAGTCCTTAGTCCCAACAAGGGACATTACATCAACAGGACTTTGTAACCTGTCCATACAGGACGTATGGGTGCCGCACTGTCATCTTGTGTTTGCATTTGCATTGTAGTCCCAAACTCGTGCTAGCGTCCAAGACATTAAGCTCATGGAGCTAGGCAGTTGGTCCTGACAGTTTGTTTTTCTATTTGCGGAAGTTAAAACATTTATATCTGTTCATATAGTTCAGTTATTTCAGCCTCTTTATTGCACATTGTATTTCATTTAAGTCTTAAGTTATATTTTGCTTATTAGTCTTCTTGATCAACCTAGTTCACCAGAGCACTAGTAGAAGTGAGGTGGTGTTGGGTCGATTAATCCCAGGAGATTCCATCAATCTCGAGGGTGGAAAATTCCCTTCTCCATAGTTTCCACAATAATTAAGCTGAAAAAATGAATAGCAACCATACAAAAAATGCTTCCATAAACATGATGCCAATCAACAAAAAAAATCAGGTCCTGATTAAACTTTAATATGTGAAGGAAATAAGAAAACAGGCCTCATTTAATAAAAATGTTAGATTGGCTTTGCATGTGCCTAACTCATTCTTCAACTCAGAATCTGGTTCCACAGTTTATTAAATTTCCATGGAACTTGATTACTATATTATCTGATTGAAAGCTTCAAGTTCAGATGTAATGGACACCCCTGAATGCCCCAAAAAACTAAACCCACTGCTGAAAGGAATTATGTCAAACAGTTTGCATTCAACTTCTTATTTCTCCATTTAATGTTTTAAACCCCTTATAACACTGGAAATCAAACATTTATTTGTTTGTTGTGTTTTGTGCATGGAATAGGAATCATACAACATAAACAAGAAATAAACTACAATAATATGCAAAGTGGACTATGAACTGCTGCCGATAAAATGTTATTTTCAGAATTAATAAAACCAAATACATGGCAGATTTATCAACTCACTAATTACTCCAGCATTAATGAAATAATACTCCAGCCCATGCTTTCGAATTTGCTGCTACAGTGACGTGAATAGTACCACGTGAATAGTGCCGTGTGAATAGTGTCGCGTGAATAGTGCCACTACAGTACTTTGTCCTTCAATCATTCCACTACCTTCATAAAATCATTCCCTCAAAGCGGCATAAGCATTGGACAAGTAGTGAAGAAGATATGAGTAAAATACCAAATCTGCCTGTAGCTGGAAATGCAACTAAACTGCCTGATAATGAAACTGATAACAATGGATTCCAAAGGCCAAACCCCAAGGGAATGACGTCTAGAATGTCACAAGAGAGGATAAACGTCCTCAAATGCCAAGAACGGATCTGCAACTCACACACCAATTTCTTCTCATATTCAACCCCCCTAATGAAGCCACAAACGCTTCCTTTTATTCTATTTCCAAGGGTCGGTTCAACTCTCATGGGCAATGTGGGATAAAAGATGAGCAATATAAAACATATATTAAAATATCCCCTTATGTCTCCCTTGGGTACACATCCCCATAAAATAAATATTAAAGTAACACTTTAATACTTTACAATTAAATTAAATGTTACTTTAATAAAACTTCAGGCATTAAAAAGTATTAGCAATCGGACTCTGAATAATGCAAGTGATAGCTCGTCGGAAAGCTCTCACCGAAGAGTATCAAATCCAATCACCAAAACTGGCCTCCACTGTGTCCTGTTGACTTACTAAAAATAGTAAGTATGCCTGAAACTGAGTAAATCAACTTCATTTTGGCCCAAACTGGAAATGACTAGGCCAAAACACTCCAGGATCCCCTTAAACCCTTCGTTAGCCCTCGGGACCATGTAAAACAAGGCTAACGCACACACGCTTGGTCAACTGCTAAAGTGGGGACATTACAGTCCACCCCCCTTGAAATTGCTTGTCCTCAAGCAATCTCAGTCCAGCCTGCTGAATAACCTGCTCACTCTCCCATGTAGAATCCTCCTCCGGCAGGTCTCTCCATCTGACCAAATACTCCTTCACTACCCTGTTTCTAAGCTTCCTCTCTCTGGTGTCCAAAATAGCCTCGGGTACTAACACAAGCTTCCCCTCCTCATCCAAAGGGGGTAAATCTGCAGAAGGCACTACACTCTGACCAATGGCTTTCTTAAGCCTAGACACGTGAAACACATTGTGCACCCGACTGCCCTCTGGAAGCTCAAGCTCATAGGCCACTTCGCCCACTTTGCGTATTACCCTGTAGGGACCATAAAATCTAGGTTTCAACTTTTCAGCTCCGCTCTTCTTGAGCGATGACTGTATATATGGTTGTAGCCTCAAGTAAACCATATCCCCTACCTCAAAACTGCGCTCTATTCGGTGCTGATCAGCGTACCATTTCTGTTGATTCTGGGCCTGTTGTATATTCTCCTTGAGCACTTTCAGGATGTCCTGACTATCCTGCAATAAGTTTTTGGCTTTGGGCACTCTGCTGTCCCCCAAAACTAAATCCATGAAGCTAGGTGCTTCATAACCATAGAGTGCCATGAAAGGAGTCATCCTGATGGACATATGATAAGTGGTGTTATAACAATACTCTCCCATATGCAACCATCTGATCCAAGCCTTTTGTTGTGCAGTTACATAGTTCCTCAAATATCCCTCCACCCATTTATTCACAATCTCTGTTTGCCCATCTGTCTGTGGATGATAACTAGTGCTAGGTGTAAGATCTGTACCACACATCCTAAACAACTCTTGCCAAAAAACACTCATAAACTTACTATCCCGGTCACTAACAATGAATCTGAGCAGCCCATGTAACCTGAATATCTCTCTAAAGAAAAGATCTGCCACCTGTGCTGCTGTGTAAGTGGACGGAATAGCAAAGAAGTGAGCGAACTTCGTCAAGCGGTCCACCACCACATAGATGCAATCCCTTCCCTGCACTCGTGGTAAACCAGTGATGAAGTCCATCGAAATACTTTCCCATTTCCTATCAGGAATGGGCAAGGGCTATAATAACCCTGTAGGAAATGTGTGCTCTCCCTTATTCTGTTGACAAACTGCACACTCCCTGACATACCTCTGAACATCATCCTTGAGCCCTCTCCATGAGAACCGCTCTCGGATCTGCCTGTAGGTCTTGAAGACCCCTGGATGCCCAGCTGTGGGTGCATCATGAAATGCCTTCAGTATCGCCTCTCTCAAGTGTGACGACGGAATCAAATAAACCCTGTTCTGAACTCTGATCAATCCATCTATCACCTCATAGCGATCATCCTGTATGGTACCTGAAATCAATCCAGAAGCCCAAGCATCTCCGACATACTCTGCTATAATCCGATCTCTCCAATCTCCTGAAATCTCTGCCAGAGCACATAAGTGAGGTCTCCGAGATAAGGCATCAGCCACCACTTTTTTCTTACCTTTGACAAACTCTATGTCAAAGTCATAAGCCTGCAATTTAGTAACCCATTTCTGTTGCCGGTCGTTAAGATCACGCTGGCTTATGAAGTATTTAATACTGTTGTGATCAGTCTTGATCACAAAACGCCCACCTACCAAATATGATCGGAATTTGGCCAATGCATGCATTATGGCCAACATCTCTCGGTCATAGATAGAATAACTCTTCTCAACTCCCCGGAGCTTCCTACTCTCGAATGCAATGGGATGCTTCTCCTGCATCAATACTGCTCCAATCCCATCACCCGATGCATCACAATGAAGCTCAAAAGGCTTCGTGAAATCCGGTAGAGCTAGAACTGGACATGAAGACATTACCTGCTTGAAATGCTCAAAACACCTCTGTGCTGCCCCTGTCCACACGAAGGCCCCTTTCCTGGTAAGATCTGTCAAGGGTGCAGCAGTCTGTGAGAATCCCTTAACAAACCTCCTATAAAAACCACATAAACCAAAGAACCCCTTAAGCTGTGTAAGGTTTGTGGGAATAGGCCAATCTACAATAGCTCTAATCTTTTCGAGATCAACCCGAACACCATCTGCACTAATGATATGCCCAAGGTAAAGGAGCTCGGTCATGCCAAACTCGCATTTAGATTCCATGGCATACAATGACTCTCTCTCCAGAATAGATAACACCTCCTCCAAATGATGTAAGTGCTCCTCCCAGGTCTTACTGAAGACCAAGATGTCATCAAAGAAGATCAAGACAAACCTCCTCAACTGCTTCCTGAATACCTAGTTCATACAACTCTGAAATGTAGCGGGTGCGTTGGTTAGTCCAAATGGCATCACCATAAACTCAAAGTGGCCAAAGTGACATCGGAAGGCTGTTTTCTCAATGTCCTCTGCTCTCATCCTGATTTGATGGTATCCGGACCGCAAATCAATTTTGGTGAAGAAGCATGCCCCATGCAACTCATCAATCAGCTCATCAATCCGAGGAATGGGATACCTGTTTTTAATTGTTTTCTTATTCAGTGCCCTGTAATCGATGCACATGCGCATCGTCCCATCCTTCTTCTTTACCAAAACTACTGCTGAAGCAAAGGGGCTCTTACTAGGCCTGATATGCCCCATCTCCAACAAATCCTTAATCGCCTTCTCTATCTCATCCTTGTGTTTCTTAGGATGACGATATGGAGTAATCATAACTGGTTTGGCTCCCTCCTCGAGCTCGATAACATGCTCTATCCCTCTGTCAGGAGGAACCCCATGAGGAATATCGCCAAATACTTTAGCGTGTCTATCAAGTATCTTCTGGATATCTGGTGGATGACTCTTTTCCTGTGGCTCTGGTGAAGCTGGCATAATGTAGCACTCTGTCGCCCACTCTATGTCATCATGACGAAAAAATCTCTGCATTCTCCTCAAGGACACTAGTCTGCAACCTCCATCCGAAAGTCCTCTAAGTACCACAGTTCTGCCCTCATGCTGGAATCTCATCTCCAATTTCGCTAGGTTGAGTGTGAACTCAACTAGCGAAGCCATCCATGTCATGCCGAGGATGACATCATAATCTCCCATGTCCACAAATAGAACTCATCCTCCAACTCATAGCCATCTCCAAACCTAATGTGAAGATTAGATATCTTCCGAGTGCACAATAATTTGTCACCGTTCGCCACCATGACTCTAAACCCATCATGCTCCTCGGTCTGTAACCCTCTCCTAGCTACCAACTGTGCATCTATGAAGTTATGTGTAGCCCCAGTGTCAATGAGAGATATCACTTTCTGCCCCTGGATAGTACCCCTGACCTTAAATGTGATTGCCCTTCGGGCCCCTGTCAAGCGTGCCAACGATCTATCATCCTTAGGAATGCTGCTCTCCTCTA
Organism: Chamaecyparis obtusa; assembly: GCA_027943335.1. NCBI lineage: Eukaryota > Viridiplantae > Streptophyta > Pinopsida > Cupressales > Cupressaceae > Chamaecyparis > Chamaecyparis obtusa. The sequence continues at coordinate 1,048,955 of BSBK01005906.1, forward strand.
TAGTGTTACCTTCATCTGAATCGGAGTGCTGATCCTCCCCCTCTGACTCTGACTCTTCTGCTGAAAAATACTCCATTTGATTTGCCTTAGCCTTGAGAGGGCATTTATGAGATAAGTCCCAAGGCTCTCTACAGTGGAAGCACAGCTTCTTCCTTCGAAGTTCATTCATGGTTTCATTGTCTAGTCCTTTTGATCCTTCTTTGGGTTTGTTATACTCTTTCTGAAATGGTTTTTTGTCTTTGTCCTTGCGGTAGGAAGAATCTGTTGAATGGTATTTTCCTTTGTATACCGAAGGGGCTAAATCTCGTGCCTTTTTAGTTGCTTCAACTAAGGTGAGTGGATCATGTCCCTTCACCCAACCTCGTAATGGATCAGCAAGCCCATCACAAAATAACACCACCAATCTCCAAGGAGAGATATCAGTAACAAGTACAGACAAGCGCTGAAACTCGGCGATGTAAGCATCTACAGAACCTGACTGTTTTAACTGTGCTAGCTCCTTGAAATGTAACTCGGGATCCCTAGTGTCAAATCTCTCAATCAATCTGTCGGTGAATTCCTCATAGGATGTAATCTGATTATGCCCCAGAGTCACCATGCCAATATGCCACCATTCATGTGCAACGCCATCCAAGTGCATAGCCGCATACTTGATAGCCTCCTCCTCAGGCATAGGATTTAGCTGCAAGTATGTATCTACCTTCTGCACCCAAGCTCGTGCAGTCATCTTCCCTGAAGCATCATAATAAGGTAAAAAAAGTTTCCCAACTTTCTTTCTTAGCTCAAAGTTTTGATTCCTCCCTCCTGCTCTAGGCATGTGTCTCATCCTCAAGTCCATATAATCTCTGAGGGAAATATCCGCCTGAAACTCCGGTCCACTAGCCTCCCAGTCCCTCCTGAATTGATCCTGTAACTCGGTAATCTGCGGTTCGTTTACTGGTTGAACCGGATCTCTGGGTGGGAAGGTGGGTAGAAGAGGTCTCGAGCTCGCTGTCCGAGCTGGGCGTGCAACGTGTCTAAAGTTATCAGCCTCATTCCCATTGTTGTCGTGTCCATTATTACCATTTATGTTATTCTCAGGACCATTGTTGTTACTTTGGCCTCCATTATTATCATTGCCCCCATTGTTATTGTTTCTGTTGTTGGCATCACCTGGATTAATATTGACACCCATCTGTCTAGCCATGAGCTGCAACATCATGTCCATTCGCCTATTCTGCTCCTGCTGCATACGCTGCCCCTGCTCTAATGTATCCAGTATCTGTCTGAACATTACATCCCCCTGATCTGGACCAGTGTTCCTGCCTCCGCCTAATCCTGTATTCATGTCATCTCGGTCACCCATATTGCTGTCTTGATCAAAGAATATCTCCTCTGTGTCTGTATGACTGGATTCTATTTCCACCTGCACGGATGAACTAGACTGTTCGCTCTGCAAGTCTAAAATCCTGTTTTGTCTTGCTCTAGTATTGCGAAAATTATAAGGCCCCTGTCGCATGCTCAAACATAAATGCTTAGCCTGTTTTTTTGTTTTTTTTTTAATTCTGCTTTTAGTGTTTTGACATTTCGTCAAACACTTTTCCCTCTATCCGGCTGTTCCAAATTCCCTATAAGACCTCCACAGGATGGCAGGACTTATAGCTCTGATACCACTGTAATGGACACCCCTGAATGCCCCAAAAAACTAAACCCACTGCTGAAAGGAATTATGTCAAACAGTTTGCATTCAACTTCTTATTTCTCCATTTAATGTTTTAAACCCCTTATAACACTGGAAATCAAACATTTATTTGTTTGTTGTGTTTTGTGCATGGAATAGGAATCATACAACATAAACAAGAAATAAACTACAATAATATGCAAAGTGGACAATGAACTGCTGCCGATAAAATGTTATTTTCAGAATTAATAAAACCAAATACATGGCAGATTTATCAACTCACTAATTACTCCAGCATTAATGAAATAATACTCCAGCCCATGCTTTCGAATTTGCTGCTACAGTGACGTGAATAGTACCACGTGAATAGTGCCGTGTGAATAGTGTCGCGTGAATAGTGCCGCTACAGTACTTTGTCCTTCAATCATTCCACTACCTTCATAAAATCATTCCCTCAAAGCGGCATAAGCATTGGACAAGTAGTGAAGAAGATATGAGTAAAATACCAAATCTGCCTGTAGCTGGAAATGCAACTAAACTGTCTGATAATGAAACTGATAACAATGGATTCCAAAGGCCAAACCCCAAGGGAATGACGTCTAGAATGTCACAAGAGAGGATAAACGTCCTCAAATGCCAAGAACGGATCTGCAACTCACACACCAATTTCTTCTCATATTCAACCCCCCTAATGAAGCCACAAACGCTTCCTTTTATTCTATTTCCAAGGGTCGGTTCAACTCTCATGGGCAATGTGGGATAAAAGATGAGCAATATAAAACATATATTAAAATATCCCCTTATGTCTCCCTTGGGTACACATCCCCATAAAATAAATATTAAAGTAACACTTTAATACTTTACAATTAAATTAAATGTTACTTTAATAAAACTTCAGGCATTAAAAAGTATTAGCAATCGGACTCCGAATAATGCAAGTGATAGCTCGTCGGAAAGCTCTCACCGAAGAGTATCAAATCCAATCACCAAAACTGGCCTCCACTGTGTCCTGTTGACTTACTAAAAATAGTAAGTATGCCTGAAACTGAGTAAATCAACTTCATTTTGGCCCAAACTGGAAATGACTAGGCCAAAACACTCCAGGATCCCCTTAAACCCTTCGTTAGCCCTCGGGACCATGTAGAACAAGGCTAACGCACACACGCTTGGTCAACTGCTAAAGTGGGGACATTACATCAGATTGAGCTTATCAGAAAGAAAATAGGAAGTGAAACTATATTCAATTATTAAATGAATATGATCATAGCAAAATATTAGAAAGCTCCGAAGCAGTATTGGAGAACAATTTCATACCAGTAACAAAAGGCTACAAACACAGAAGTTGCAGCTCATGGTATAGCTGAAAAATTTAAAATCCCTTCCAGCCTGTATGAAGAAAAAATATATCAATTGCTATCAAATATGGAAACAAAAATACTGCAAGGATGATTCATCATATAAAAAAATTAACGGTGATTTTATAATGCCAGGTTATCTGCAATAAAAGTAAAATTACAGAAAACCATGGTAAATTTTCAAGTGTCATGTTTATCAGCATCCATACAAGGAAGGAATATATGGAACTAGAGAAAATATAATCAGGGTTTTTTTAAGGATACAACAAAAAAACAGATGTGGAAAGAACGTCTCTCTAAAGCCATTGGAAATTCTTAAAACTGTGCTTGCACAAACCAAAAAAAAAAAAAAATACATATTTGAAAGCCGGAAAGAAGAAACTACTTTCTAATGGGGGAAGGGAGCACACTTGCTTCCACTCTCGGGTTTCACACTTGAACAAATAGAATGGCTTCCAGGTTTCATCATTTTATTATGTCTTGAAGGTGTGTGAAACAGGATACCAATCAGATTGCTGCAGGCATGTCCACCGCTTTCATCTATATACCTCTAACCTGTTAGTTAGCTACCAGGAGTATACTTGAACAAATGAAAGAGATTCCGGTAATTTCGTTCATTTTTTATGCCTAACCTTGTGTGTGAGACTGAATACTAATCAGATCGCTAAAGAAGTCTTAATAGCTTTCTCATCTTCATTGCTCTAGCCAGTTTGCTACCAAGGCTAACTGTGCCATGCAACTGCTAAAATTTTGTAAGTTACCGATTGGAAATAAAGTGAGATTTTTGTGTTGATTAATATATTTATTTTATTTTTCGCAACCTAAATATGTACATCTTACTTGTTACTTATCAATTTTCTTCACCCAGTATAAAAATGAGCATAGATTGAAAACTCACACTAAGTAAAAATCAGAAGCCCAAAATTTTTAGAGTCAGGACTTGGCAAAACTTCTAATAAAAAAGTACATATAAATTCATAAAAAAAACTTTAAAAACATAAGAATTGAAAGTATAGAACCCATAGATAGGAAAAATGTTGAAGAATAGTTCAAATCCACATAATGGAAAAAATACTGTAACTTCTTTTAAAAATATAAAATTTTCCACTTGCGAGCTAGTTTCTAGTGAGTAACTCACTGAGCCTAGTTGGCCAAGTACTGTTGGTGTATATCTTTCTTACTTTCATTGCATTAACCTATTAGTTTGCAATCAAGAATAACTAATGAAGTTTCAATGAGTTCAAATTCGGAACATGGTATTTCTTGAGTTGAATGGTATAGATTTACTGAATCTAAGTATTCAGTATGCGACTTACTAGTTATCCGGTTTCTTCATTCACAATAGCAAGAACAAAAAGCATAAATATTGTGCAAAATTGATTGAATATAGCAAATTAGCAATAGTCAAAGACAGGAAACAAAATCAAATTCCACATGCAAGCCTATGCATCTTCTTTAAAAAGGAAACATATGAACTGAACTAAAGATAAGCACAACGTTAGGGTGATAATTGTCGGGTATAAACTGGAAATTAAAATTGAATCATTTATTAAAACACTCTACATTTACTTCTCCCTTATGGTTGAGTTGTTAGCATTCTGTATGAGAAAGAGAAACAAAATATACCAGCAGGCTTCCTTCCAAGCTGTTTGTAGGAGGAGCTACAATTAGACCAACAAAAAAAGGAAGAATCACTTGACGCATCTGTCGCAAAACATGAAAAAAATTAGTTACATAATTAGATTAATATCTACTGCATTTTCTTAATTCATGTGAAATAAATCCACCACAAGGACCTACATATTTACTCAAATATTAAGTATCTAATGCAAACTATGTTGTAGCAATGGTCCTTACAGTTAAGATGTTTTGACACTTTGAACTAAAAGATTGAATGTGACCTTGAGATGAAGACAGATAAATAAAGGTTTGACTACAATCAGAGGCAATTTGTATGGGATTGTTGATTCAGCAAAAAATGATCAAAGTTATCTGGGGATAGCCATGAAACCAAATGACTACTCTCAAGAAGATGTTTCAATTTTCCTACAGGAATCATTTCTTGCAGAGTAAAGGAACTTCTCCAAACAGAAATAAATGTTATCCATGAAAGATTTCCATAATAATACAAATAGAATTCACACATTTGGTGTTTGCTGACCTAGTAGAATAATATTGAAGTCTGAAGAACGGAACACTCAAATTGAGATTTTAAAAGAGACACAAAGAGTATCATTAAAGTATGTTATTGAAGTAAGAAGACAATGAATGTAAAGTTGAGAGTTGAATATACAGTTATTTAGATGCTTTCATGACAGTTGCGAAAAAATTGAAATTTGAATTTCATGACACTTGCAAAAAAATGAAAAACTATGTGAGAAAAACATCATAGGACGGTTCACTGGCCCAAGTAATTTATTACTCAAAGGATGATTGGAATTGGAGTTTCGCGAGGAGCTATTAAACTTTAAAGCATAGACAAAATATCATAGTGGTCATCTCATGGACGTAAACAATCATTGATTTTATCAAGATATTCCAGATGAATTTTGTAAAGATGTTTTCCATCATGCTATAAATAGACCGAGCCCTTACAATCCAAATACTTGAACCTGCAGATAACAATATACAAGTAATCATTGATGTGATGCTAAAAGAAACAATGATCACTCACACGACAGAAGATAAGCCCATTCCCACCGCATATAGTAGTTCACTGACAAGTTAAGAAAGGTTCCTACTTCTAGCAAAGACAACCAAGGAGTATATAGTTAATGTCTGAGTCGTACTGTGAGGGGTGCATACTTTCAGTCCAAAGTGTCTTCAGATTGATGCAATGTAAGAACCCTGCTGGTTCTAACTTCTAAAACCCAATTTTAAACCTTTTGACATTTCGTCAAACGGTTGGCATGCAATGTTTAAGTTCTGATTTTTTGAATGTTTATGCAGAAGTTTGTTTTGTAATTGAATAGTTTGCAATTTAAAATCATTTACCAATGCATAAAGTTTAATAACAATGCATGGAGGGCAATTTACAACAATTTCTAACTCCAAAGGCTCACCAAACTAACTAATTCAATTACTTGCAAAGTTCATTAAGTGATACATGAAAGTAATGCAAAGTAGCACCTCTTAATCAAACGCAGCTGCCTGGATATGAACCGCAGCCTCTAGGAAATGGCTCGCTTCAATCTGCAAATAAATGTCTTCAAATTGATCCCCAAATGATCAGATAAGACCCTTGTAAATGCACAAACCTGTAAAAGGCTGATGTCGAACAATGGCTAGCACAACCAGCAATCTCAGTGCAATCTTTCAGCACCTCAAAGATGAGTAATAATGGCTTCCAAAATTGCAATGGCTCCTTGAAACCCTTGCTGGAGAAACTCATAAAATTCACCAAGTATCAAAGCACAAAAATGATCAATTCCATATATGAGAATGAGCTCTTAAGTCCCTTTTTATTCTTTCTTGTGAGAGCTCAAACACATTCCTTACCAATGTGGGATAAAAGATATCTTCTTCAAGACACGAAAAGCAAATACCTTCTCTCACACACTTTTCACTTAAAAGCCTTCATTAATACACCTTTCAATTAGAAGCCTTCATTTAATAACTTAATAATTAATAACTCCAGAGCTAAAGCTTCATGAAGACACTTTTCACTTAAAAGGCTTCTTCAACACACCTTCAAATTATAACACAAATGATAGTGTCATTTATTAAGATAAACTTAATAAACAACTCAAAATATGAAGCTCCATAAAAAGGCTTTATTAAATGCTCATGTTGCTCAACTCCCTGTGCCTCTACTGTACTGCTAAAAATAGCAACCGCCCAAAATAGACTTACTAAAAATAGTAAATCCCTCAAACTGAGAACTCTGCAAATGAATCCAAAACTCCACTGATACCAATGCCCAGGTGCTCTGCTAAAAATAGAAATCATTACGATCACCCCAAAAAAACACTTACTATAAATAGTAAGTCTATCAATCTGACTCAAACGAAGAGCAATCCTGACATCACAAACCTCTAGGGTGGAAACTGACAATTGGCTCTGCCACACGATCCCCTCCAATATCCTGATTAGCATACGAAGGTCACATAAATAAGCTAATCCCATATGCCTAAAAACGGGGACATTACAGTCCTCCCTTCTTGAAATTGCTTGTCCCCAAGCAATCCCAGAAAACAAAACACGGAAGTCCACCCGGATCCCAAGGATAGAATGGAGTAATGTCCCTACGAACACCAGCAAACTCTTGCAAAGAAATCAACATCCACTGAGCTAACCAAAGCATACTGACATCATGCCAACCATAGTGATCAGCACAATCTGTAGTGCTTGTTAAAGTTATTAGGATCATTGCAAATGTAATAGCACTATCTCATTGTATGTGTTTTCCAAATGCAACAATCTCTTGCATTTATATTAAGAATGAGCCAAGAAGAGACATGTCCCTTCATGAGACATGTCTATTCATTATTATGTAATTAATATAATGATAATTATGATTTTATGTATATATATAATATCTCTTGAGTATTATATTAATTTCTCTAATATTTACTACATAATAATATTTGTATATATATATTTACATATATATACATCTCATATATATATATATATATATATATATATATATATATATATATATATATATCTTCACTAGTATTGACTCAGTGTTTATCCGACTGAAGCTACAAAACATCAACACTCCCTCTTAGCTAGGGAGGATAAATCAATCCAATGTCAACACTTATGATCCTCACCATAGCTACACAAAACTGCTATAATAATTAACACTCTCTCTTAGCTAGGGAGGATAAAAATATTACCTCAAGGTAATATATGAGTATAGATAATCATTTAAAGTTTATATCATTTTACTGATATTACGAGTAATGGATCTTCAAGTATCAAGTCCATGATACTTAGTAAGTACTCAGAGCAATAGTCTCTAAATATCAACTCACAAGATATTCACCTAATTGCTCAAAATTATTATCATGAGTAATGGTCTCCAAGTATCAACTCCATGATACTCACCCAAGTACTCAGAGTAATGGTCTCCAAATATCAAGTCCATGATATTTACCAAGTACTCAATGTGAGTATAGATAATTATTTTATATTTATATCATTTTACTGATATTAGGAGTAATGGCCCTCAAGTATCAAGTCCATGATACTTACCAAGTACTCAGAGAAATAGTCTCCAAATATCAACTCACAAGATATTGACCTAATTTGTAATGGTCTCCAAGTATCAAATCCATGATACTCACCCAAGTTGTAATGTCCCTTAGTCGGCTAAGTAGAGAATCGTGGACAATTGTCTTACAACCCTAAGTTATAAGGAATCCTTTTGTTAAAATCTTTATCATAGATTAAGACTCATACACCTAAAATTGTGTAATTATGAAAATGTAATTGATATTGTTGTTATTCCAATAAATGGAGGCCACTATTTATAGCCGATCTAGAATTATTTGTTGCTGTTTATCTCCAATTCATGCCTGTCTAGACGTGCTCCCCTATTCATAAATATGAACAACCACCTTCCATACAATAGCTGTCCCTATAATCACCAACATAATATTTGGGAGGAGGCTGCAATCATTTTATGTACACAAGTCTCCTATTTGGTAACTCGATGCTTGGTCTACAATTGGACCTACGTGTTGACTATATCTCTATAGAAGCATGAGAGATATGAGATTCCTTATAATGCTATAGTTTCCCGACTACTCCAATCTTTTTACTGGTTGTTCCTTGTATTGTATTGTTCTGCAATGGTGCGTACTCATTTCCTAGCTTACGTATATATGAGAAGATTCTATTTTTCTCTGAACTGTGTTCTGGTCGTTCTTTCGTAATTCCCCCGTTAAGTTAGAAAATAAAGAATGTCCGATGATGCTGATAAGAAGTCTCACTTGCGCTATACTTCAATGATGATTCTTTTGCTAATATGTGAATACGAAAGAGATGTTCGATGATGATAGAATAAGAGAATAAGTATAATGATCCCTGTCCGATGATATATCCGCCCCTACTCTATCATTCACTCTGAATCTGTCTTTCACGTTGGATGATTCAGTGTTTTGTGTTGAAATTCTCCGTATAGACCAGAAGAGTCCGATTGATCCTTTGTATTGTCTTCTTGTTCGATTCTTGATGTATAAGATTGTTGATTGTATTAAATATTATCTGTTGTAAGATTTTTGGTTGTATTAAAATGTTATCTCCGTCCTCCTATATGTTTGTCGCCTGTTCTACCATACTATGGTAATTAAATGATGCCTATTTCTTTTCCGTAATTCTCGCTATGAATTATTTATCTCCTCACTCTATATTCTTGTGGGAAAGGTAGCGATGCGACTTGTATAGCCGCTTAATACAATTAGTATTTTCTATAATTTAGCTTTAGTATTTCGGTTATTTTGGTAATTATTTTTATATTATTTATATTTATATTTAATTGTTTAATTATTATATTATGTATTTATTAATGTTATAATATATATCAAATATAATATTTATATATTATTATATATGAATATTATAATATTAATATTAATATTATATATTATATATTTGTTGTTCATATATCAATATTTATATTTAATATTATATTTTATTCATTCATTAATTAAATTATATTAAGATTATGATATTAATATTATAACCATATATTATTATAGTTGTAATAATATAGTTATATTATTATTTATATTATAAATATATTATTATTTTAATTATGTAATTTTTTATTTTAATATTATTATTTATCCATCAAATTCTCCTTTATTATTATTTATTTAATAAAATTATATTATATTATTTAATTAATTATTATTATTAAATTTTATTTTGGTGGGAACATCACACAAGTACTCAGAGTAATGGTCTCCAAATATCAAGTCCATGATATTTACCAAGTACTCAATGTGAGTATAGATAATCATTTTATATTTATATCATTTTACTGATATTACGAGTAATGGCCCTCAAGTATCAAGTCCATGATACTTACCAATTACTCGGAGCAATAGTCTCCAAATATCAACTCACAAGATATTCACCTAATTTCTCAAAATGATTATCATGAATAACATGGTCTCCAAGTATCAAATCCAATGTCAACACTTATGATCCTCACCATAGCTACACAAAACTGCTATAATAATTAACAGTGCTAAACTAGACACTACCTGGATCCCAGTAGAGATGAAACTCGCAGCCATACATAACAAGGAAGAATGGATATTCCAAGCCATCTAACAAACCAGAGGTCTCTGCACACCCTGCCAGTCTTCTCTCTGTACTCGTGTAATCCAAATATCCATCCACTGCAAAAACCAACTTGGATGTACTGACCCTGCAAGTCACCTTTTGCTAACTTGCAATAACCATCCCCATCAACTACAAATGGAATAAACCCATCCCATAACAGATGATATAAACCTGGAGCTAACCCACACCGACATATAACCAAGTCCTCAACCAGTGGGTCAAAAGAGAAGTGATGAACGCTCCTCACTATGTTATCATGATGAAATGCTCCAATCTCTGACAGAGGCTCATCAACAACAATCCGAGAATCAAGAGATGGCTCCAATCTCTGACTCTGAACAACTGGTTGGGCAAGATCTTGAATAACCCGCTCAACAAACCCAACCACAAAATCCCTGTGAGGAAGTATTGTAGTCAAGGTATCTACAATTTTCCCCACTAAAAGTTGAATACTACGAGCACTCCAGATGAGAGTACCCTCTGAAGATCTGAATGGTCTCTCCTGCAAAACCAGACTCTCAAGCAAGTATTCCATGAAAGACTCCGTGCAATAGAAATTATAAGAAGCAACATCAACCTACTCCCCTGCAAACCACAACTAATCTCTCTGAAATTGTGGCACTGTCAACTGTCAACCGCTATCAGTTGTATGAGAAGAAGAAATAGATTTGCTTCCTGCAAATGGAAACAAATCATCATGAGAGCTCGTCCCCAAACCAGATGATACCCTGTCCATGTCCTGTGAATCAACAGGAGTAGTGTCAAAAACTGACACACAACTCTCTAGCAAATCTGCTCCAACTACCTCAAGAATCTCAACAAACTGATCTGTATCATCTGTCATTGTGTTAATAACTGGAGAACCCAAAATCACATAAATCTCTCTGTAATCCTCCACTGAAGCACTTACCTCCTCTGTGTCTACTGCATCTGACTCAAGGATGGATGTAACTATGTCCCCAACACATCCATCACTACCAATTGTGGAAGCTGACTCACTACCAACTACCACTATATGCAACTGAACTGGATCTATGGTTGGCATAGATTGAATCCACTCCAACTCCACAGTCACCTCTCCCAACTACAACTGCAACTCCTGAAGAGCCCACTGAGTGCCCTCTAAAGCTTGAGAAGTCGTTGTGAGCTCCTGAGTAAGCTCACTCAACTCCTCTTTGTCCATCAGTGCCTCGTATGTCGTACTCCCCCACTCAACTAGGTGATCTCGGTCGGTTACCAACTGTAAATAATCTTGTCTCAAAATCCTAACAGCCTCACACAAGGAATGAATCTCTGTCAAGTAAAGGTAACCACCACTGTGCTCCTCCGTCGTAGGAGCACCCCAACCATAAACAGCTAACAGCTGACGAGTGGCATCAAAATGCTCGAGAGTAGAAGTAATATCTCTCTCATCAACTCTCAACTGGCTAGTCACATGATGACTCTACACAATGGGTCTCCTATGCAAAATCTCAACTGTACTATCCACACTACGGTAGGAAGTTGTATCCAACAAACCCCCCTCAAGATCACTGTATCTCTATGTACTATCAACAAAGCACACATCTGCAAACTGAGTACTGACATCAGACTCATCCTCATCTACCCTCGAGGAAGCTGCTGCTGAATATGTCTCATCACAATCCTCAACTCCCTCGTCCTCTACAACCACATGACAATCCAAATCCTGGGACCCATCCTCACTCACGAACAACTCAGAGTCCTCCCCCAGGGTTTGATAAATCAAGCATGACTGTGAGGAGCCCAGCTGGCTCTCTATTCCAAATTGGCTCTTTACTAAATTTAATTTGCACTTATAAATTTCTTTCAGAAGATTTAGTAATTAATGAGCAGTAGATATGAATTTACCATGATACTTTCCAGATTTTGAACCACTTGATAATATATCCATAAACATTAATTCCCATCAAATTATTCACAGGAAAAATCAGAATTGATCAACTTTCAAATTAACTTCAAATAACAAGCATTTAAAAACAAATCTGGGCACCTTATATATTAATATGCCTGCCAATTGATGAAACGCAGTATGGATGAGAATGGCACCAATCTGAAATTGATTCCTCTTTGCAAAGTTTGGCGGTTTATCTCCTTGCCATTAAAAGCCACCTCTCGTAACTCAGCAAACAGCAAATTTAAACCCTGCAACAGCTCAACACTTGACTACCTTTGATGAACCAGAATCCGTATGGCAGCCATTAATTCTGTACGGCACTTGCAGAGACTGTACGGCAGCCTTCCAAACACCAAAGAAATCACCACATAATGGAACACAGCTGAAGTGTGATCTGCAGCATTAAAATTAGCTTCCAGTCTTAAACGCAGCTTCCTTGACTGAAAACGTAGCTCATATGCAGTCAACAATCCACTCCAATAAATTTTAGAACCTCAGCATGAATGACAAATCGAACCCTTGGATAACAAACCGATTTGCTTGTAGGTTAAAACTTATCATAAATCTAGTATACATCAGCACTGAATTATGATTCAGATTCAAAACGAGCTCTCTCCTGGAAGAAGACCAAGCTCAACAGGTGTTGCAGAACTCTCTCCAAAAGCTGAAGACCAAGTTCAAACCCTAGCTTTTCCAAGCCAAGTAAAATTCTCTCACAAAAAAAATATCAAATCAACAATGGGTCATGAAGGTGCTTTTTCGAATTGAATATATAGCTTTTTCGGAAAAAGCACAATTTCGCTTTTTTCATTAAAAAGGCTTTTTAATGATAACTTCACTTTATAACATTAAAGTTATAAATCAATAAAGTTATTAAATTAAAATAATTTAATTTAATAACGATAACCTTTAAAACCAAAGCCACTGAATCCCACTGACTGTGACAAACTCATTTCTGACACCAGAGCCTCAAACGCCAACGGCCCTGCCAGAAATAACCCACTGCCAAAAATAGTCAACTACTAAAAATAGAATTACTAAAAATAGTAAGTCTCTCAAACTAGAGATTCCCTGCAACTCGATCCTGGCACATCTGACACTCTGTGCAAACACCCTGCTAATCCTGGCCATACCCAAAATACCACTTACTAAAAATAGTAAGTCAACCAAATTGACCCGAACGAAGAGCAGACCTGGTAAACTGAACCTCCAGAATGGAATCCCAACACTGGCTCCGCCATCTGACCCCCTCTGATCACCTGATTAGCTTGCGAGGGTCGTCAAACCAAGCTAATCCCGAAGTCTGAAAAACGGGGACATTACAATGGCTCGTTGCAGGTAGAGACATCCTCATGAGTCACCAAGGAAGCAACCTCATAATCCCTCTCCTCATGTGTGCTATCAACCTCACACATGTCCAGCAACGAGGTATCACCAATGGGTGGCTCTACTAACAGCTCAACCGAAGGAGTGGAAGCCCTGGCTGAAACAAATTCCTACCACTCATATGCTTCCCTATCCTCATCCATGAGTCCCTGCAGAAAAGGATCGTGGAACCCACCACCACCGAATGACAACGCTGAGTCTACAACCAAAGTCTAATATAAAAAACCAGAAACATTGCAGCACCCATCATCCTCACTCTCAACATCAGAGGTATCCACAATGCTAGTATAAACATCATCTATCTGAAACCCCTCTGCTATCTTCGGCTGCATACATGAGTCAATGTCATCGCGCAAATCACCTACATTGTGGCATGAATCTATGTCAACTAGCTCATCTGTAACACTCCCATCATGAGTGTCACCACTGGATAGCTCCATGCTCACATCCTCAATACAAGAAAAGATTGTTGTCTCTTGCACTAACTCCACACTGCGATTGTTCTCATAAACATCATAGCTCATATACTCCTCGCAGTCCTCAAAGATAGCACCATCATATATGGTGTCAGAATTCATACTGTATCTACAACATCCTCCACTCTCACCCTATCCACGACACCAACAACATGCTCACATAATGGACTGTTGTCCTGAAAATCAAACCCTATGTCACTAAATCTGATAGGCTCGGGATGCTGAAACTCAGTACCACTATCTGCCAACAAGACAGGCACATCCACATGTCCCTGTAAAGAGTCTCCAACATCATGTGTGCAAATAGGACTAGTGGTTGTTCTACTAAGAATAGGATCATCTCCACAATGATGAGTAGCTACTAAAAACTCATCATGAAGATTTCTAGATGTCTCACCTGCGAGAACATCTCGTTTCTCTTCCTCCAATCTTTGTAAGGAAGAATTTCTGAATAAGGAAACCATAAAACTAGCTGCCCTGTCAACAGTGGCCGGATCTAAAAGTTGTGCTTTTAGCCTTTTCTGTGTTTGCCTCAATTTCTCCATTTTTTTTTCAAAGGCACTTGTTTGTTTCCTAAACTGTGACACACTGCTCAACTGGTTTCTATATTTACTTGGTTTTCTATATTTATCCATGACTGAAATAAAACTAGAGTGCTGATCACTCACAAATCTCGAAGGCAATCCTGGCCCCAAGGGAATCTCGGCCCGAAGGGAATCTCGATCCGAAGGCAATCTCTGCTCAAAGGAGATCTCGACCCAAAGGCAATCTCGGCCCAAAGTGGATCTCGATCCGAAGGCAATCTCGACCCGAAGGGGATCTCAATCTGAAAGAAATCTCGGCGGCGAACAAAGCCTTGGCAATAGACAGGGCCTCGACAACAAACAGAGTCTCAGCGACAAACACAACCTTTGCGGTGGATAGAGTCTCAGTGGCGACGGTGACGGAGAGAACCTTGACAACGGACAGAGCCTCGGCGACGGACACAGCCACGGTGACCGACGTAGCCTCGACGGCGGATAGAGTCTCGACAGCGACCACGACGGAGAGAAACTTGGCGGCGGACAGAGCCTCGACGAAAGACAGGGTCTTGTCGGCGGACAGAGCCTCAGTGACAGACAGCCTTGGCGACGAATAGAGTCTTGGCAATGACGGCAAGGGACAAGGCCTCGGCGGCAGACAAGGCCTTGGCGACAGATAGAGCCTTGGCGACGAACACAGCCTTGGCGACGGACACGGCCTCAGCAACAGACACAGCCTTGGCGACAGACACGGCCTCGGTGACAGACACAGCCTCGGCGACAGACAGCCTTTGCGACGGACACAGCCTCGGCAGCAGACAGAGCCTCGGCGATGGACACAGTCTCGACGACAGACAAAGCCTCGATGGCAGACATAGCCTCGGCGACGGACATAGCCTCGACGACGGACATAGCCTCGACGGCGGACACAACCTCGGCAATAGACACAACCTCGACAACGGACACAACCTCAGTGACAGACACAATCTCGGCAGCGGACAGAGCCTCGGCGACGGACACGGCCTCGGCAACGGACACAGCCTCGGCGACAGACAAGGCCCTGGCAACGAACAAAGCCTCTGCAACAAACACAATCTCGGCGGCAAACACAGCCTCGACGGCAGACAGAGCCTCGACGATAGATAGAGCCTTGGTGATGACGACGGACACAGCCTCGGCGACAGAAACAGCCTTGGTGGCAAACACAGCCTCAATGACGGACACAGCCTCGGCGACGGACACAGTCTCGGCGATAGACAAGGCCTGGCAGCAGACAGAGAATCAGCGACGACCGTGTCGGAGAGAACCTTTGCGGCAGACAAAGCCTCAGTGGCAGACAGGGCCTCGTGTAAAGCATCACCTTTATCGCCGTCATCAACTGTCTCCCACTTGTGCAAATGAAATATTAGTTTTTCTTCACAATGCTTGAATACATTACTAACCAATCTACACGCTGCCATAGACGAAACACATTCTAGATTACGATTAGCCCACAACATAGATATGATAGGTTGGGATATTTCATCCATCTCTTCAATGCACGAAATCATAAGGCTCTCCATAGCAACCGAAACCTTACTATCATGACATTCCTTGATTGTGACCAAGAAGTGATGAAACATATCATGGATCAAGTCTTGTAACTCCAGATCTAAGAGGAGGTTACTTACTTTGACATTTGCACAATTCTAAAATATTGTAGATCTCCTGCAAAAAGGGTCACCACTGAAGTCATCAAGACTTTGAAAGCCGTCAACGATCAAATGCAATATCTCTATCATGGTGTTTTCATCATACGGTTCTTTAGGAGCCCAGATTCTCAAAATCTCACTAAGACATGTTGCAGCTGATAACTTCATTTCCTTGTCATGGTGTCTCAAAAGCCTAGGTTGACTTAAGGCATCCTTAATTGGAGAAAGGATCCTCTGTATAAATCTTGAAGGTAATTGGTCAACCTTACACAAACATACTTCCAATATATCTAATGGAAGATCAATACCCTCGCTAAGCTCTTTGCCAATCCTTTGTAGTGCCTTCAACCACCACTGTCCATCACTGTTGGGCGCCATAGTGTGATCCAAATCCCAAAATCTCTCAATCATCCCAACAAGCTAGCAAGATCACCAGCTCTGATACCACTGTAATGTCCCGAAGGTGATTTCGTCCTAGAGGTGATTTTTGTCCGGAGGTGTTTTCGATTCCGGAGGTGATTTCTGTCCGGAGGTGAATTCTGTCCCAGGAGATGTTTCTGTCCCAGGGTGAATTCTTTCCCGAAGGTGTTTCTGTCCCAAAGGTGAATTCTGTCCCGGAGGTGTTTTTGTCTGGAGGTGAATTCTGTCTCGCAGGTGTTTCTGTCCCAGAGGTGAATTCTTTCACGGGGGTGTTTCTATCCCGAAGGTGAATTCTATCCCGGAGGTGTTTCTATCCCGAAGGTGAATTCTGTCCCGAAGGTGTTTTTGTTCCGGAGGTGAATTCTGTCCCGGAGGTGTTTCTGTCCCGGAGCTGAATTCTGTCCCGAAGGTGTTTTCTGTCCCAGAGGTGTTTCTGTCCCGAAGGTGAATTCTGTCCCAGAGGTGTTTCTTTCCCGGAGGTGAATTATGTCCCAAAGGTGTTTTTGGTTCCGAAGGTGAATTCTGTCCCGGAGGTGTTTCTCTCCCGGATGGTTGCCTGAGGCTGTACGGTTGGAATGCCTGAGGCCATACAGTGAGAATGCCTGAGGCCGTACGGTGTGATGGTTGTCTGATGTCATACGGTTGCAATGCCTGAGGCCGTACGGCTGGAATACCTGAGGCCGTACGGTGTGATGGTTGTTTGAGGCCGTACGGTGGGGATGCCCGAGGCCGTAGAGTGTGATGGATGCCTGAGGTTGTACGGTTGGAATGCTTGAGGTCATACGGTAAGTTGCAAGGAAGCGTCCAGATACACACAAATCCTTTTACTCTGGTTTTTGAACCAAGTTGTTTTGCAAACGAATTTCAATGCTCGACACAGTGTGGGAACCAGTATTTGCAAATGGAAATAACAATATGATTCTATAACATTCCAAAATTGCCAGAACCAACAAGAGAATAAACAGAAACCAACAATGCCACCAGTTGCATTAATGCCAAAGATGCAAATAGATTTCGCAGATGTATACAAAGATGGTGTTTCAGATTTGCCAGATCCGAAACAAACAAAACACAAGTTTGGCGCACAGTGAAATATCGGAGTGATATTCCCAACGGCAGAGTAGGGTGGTTGTGAACCACCGAAACTACAATAAACCAAATAGGGAGGATCTCTCACCTCCGAAATGGCAACCAGCAGAATCCCAACAGGAATTCGCAAATACAAATAAAATATCAAATCTCAACATGAAAATTACATCCTACACACCGGTCATAAATACCCCTTCGGAGAAACTTCCGAGGGTTTACAAAAGAATGCCAACACGGCAAACACCTATGGACAATAATAATAAAATTGGGCCCCCTTTTATTAATTAAAGGTCCATTTATATTATTATTTAAATTTTGGGACCAGTAATTAATTAAAATTAATTTATTAAAAATGGGGACATTACATTTTGTAATTAAGGTTTTAATGTCCTTAGCTTCATTCATTTTAGTTGGCACAAGGGTTTGAATTTCAGAGACACAATTTCAATGTTTGATGGTGTTCCTACTCTAGGTTTGGCTGACCTTGAGTGTTTACACTTCAATTAATTGTCTCAGTGAATACAAGATGGTATGTAACATGTATGATAACTTTTTTGGTCCCAAATAAGGCATGTTGTGATCCACTTCTCAATCCTTTCCACCGTGGGAATGTTTAGTGCCAGGCTAATTCAAAATTGTGTTTAGATGTTTGCCTGGCCAACAGTGGGAGACTCTACAATTGCAAGAATGGTATAAATAAAGGATGAATCGTTCAAGAATGTGGGTGCCCTATGCATATACTTGTGCCAGTATTGCGCAAGTGTGTGTGTGCGCGATGAGGTTGTATGAAAGAGGATTTGTCTCCTTGTATGTATGAGTGTGAAGTGAGGTGCAAAGCAGTGTGGACTTTCATGTATTAGCTATTGAAAGAAGTGAACCGAAGGTATCTACAAATCTTTCAGTTGTGTTGTGGTTGTACATCAATGGTGGATTTATTCTCTTTTATCCTTCATCTAAGCAGTGAGCCCTTCGACAGTGAGCCTTCTCTCTTCAAGCAATGAGCCCTTTGGCAGTGTACCTCTCTTTGTAAAATCACCTTGACTGGTATTCATATATATTTGAGAATTAATCTTCTCCAAGGTTTTTCCCTTAATAGAGTTTTCCACGTAAATATGGTGTTCCATGTGGTTGATAGATTATGTGTTTTTCATGTTTACATCTTTCAATGATTAAAGGATTAAAGTAAGTTTGGTGGAACTAATTAAAGGTTTAAAACTTTTGTGGACAGCTAATTCAACCCCCCCCCATCTCAGTTGTCTTGCACATTCAACACTTTAGCCATACAAACAGTTTAATATCAAGAAGATTGGAGCAAAGAAGTTTAAGCCCAAGTCCTATGGTCCATTTAGAGTGTGCAAGAGGATTGAAGAGGTTGCCTATGAGCTTGAGTTACCAACCAGCAATAGAGTTCATAATGTGTTTCATGTATGCAGGCTCAAGAAGGCACTCAGGCACAATGCAGTTCCGTCATCTAAGTTGCCACTGTTAGATAAGGGGAATTTGATATTGATTCCAGATGCCATTTTAGACACTAGGGAGCATACTCTTTGAAGGAGTGTTTTATCAAGAGGAAGAACAAGTAGAGGATGCAACATGAGAAAATGAGCAAATCTTACAGCATCCAGAGTTAAGATTGCTTGAGGGAAAGCAAATTTTTTGGGGTGGTGGACGATAATATCCCCTTCCTAACTTGTTGAGTATGGTGGACAGTTAGCCTATGCAGCGGGTTCCTGTAAGCTAATGTATTAGGGATGGGGAACTTTGGAGATGGTGGATCCAACACGTTGGCAATATCAAAGGTCTAGTTGAGCTACAACAATTATTATGGGCATAATGCCCTTTTCTGGAGTATTTTTGGGTGAGTACTCCCTTGGTAATTTTAGTCAGTTGTCAGCAACAACAAAGCCAATCGTCAAAATTTATGTATTTATATATGTTGGTGGGAGGAGTGGACATCACAATCTCAATATTTGTTTTCATCTAGCGATTTAAATTTAAATAACCCTAAATAAATATTTTATAAAGTTAAATTAAATATTTAACCTATCATTATTAAATATATGATTAAAGCAAACTGCAAATATTTATTAAAAGGGCCATTCTAGAGACATGGGCACTTTATGAAGTCATGGATTTATTTTAATATTTTTAAAAGGGAAGTCAGACGTGGTTGACCCCTTCTTGGAGGCAATAAATGTGAGATTGGGAGCTCATTTACGATATGTTGAGTTTCATATTTTGATATTGCTTCTTTCTTTGGAGGAGATTGTTCTTCTCAAGTGAGGACAAAACTCCTTGCAGGCAACATTCTCCACGTTGTGGAGAGACACAATCTGGACAATATCCTAGTGATTTTATTTCAGAGATCACAGTTGAGCATGTTTGTGGAGGATATACTTCAGTTTTGACAGAGGATTTTGCATATCAGATTGATAGGGGCCAATTGAAGGAGATTAAGAAGAGATTTTCTGTTCATTCCTTGCTATTTTCTGGCTGTACCTCCCTCAAGGCTGCTTGTACCTATTGATGCTATCCATACCTACTTCCTGAGCTTGGTGTGAGACTGATCGCGAAAATCATTTGAGTTCGGAGGTTAATATCTTCTGTTTGGAGGCTTTTTGGATGTGGCTTTGTCTTGCTAAACCCAGCTGTACCAATTGGAAGACTATGTGAGATGCCTAGGGTATTTTCATTTTGGCATTGATTTTGCTAGTCATTACTACTGCTGAGTATTACTTCTCATTTCCCAGCAAATCGGTATGTGATATTTATGTTTGTAATCAGATTTGCCCATCAAGGTATACTCAGTTATATTTCTGTATTGCACTTTCACATCGTAGCTGATTATGAGCATTTAGATTTGCAAATTGTTCTATTTATTTTCTGTTGTAAATCTCCATATCTTGCAATGCATATTTCTATACTTTCTAACCCCTCTATCTTATTCTATCAAACAAGCAAACCATCAAACATACAAAAAATATATATAGCAAAAAAGACTGCATATTACAATATGCAACAAAAAGTACCTTTCACCTTGTAGTCTTTGTGTTCTTTTAGGTCCACAGAGGTCTATGTAGACATGTTCCGGTGGCTTTTTTGTTGAGTACTACTTTTCCCTAAAATTAGCTCTTGTTTGTTTTCCATGTTGACACTAATTGCAGAGAGTGTTTGAGAGCATAGCTATGTCTGGCATATCTCTTGCTGCATGCTTGGTATTATTCTTTACAAGATTGTAAAAGTTCATATGACCCATTCTTCTATGCCATAACTAGCTCTCATCTATCTGTCCCACAGAGAACTTTTCTTTCTTGATCTCATTGAGGATGTAAAGGTTGGTTGCTGTCCTATACGCACCAACAACCAAATTTCATCTACTTGCCTTTCTGATTTCACAACCTTTGTCATTGAATGTGAGTGTATCGTTGATCACTCATTTGACTGACATTGAGAAGATTACGCTTCAGACCTTTAACATACAAGACATTTTCTGTGTTTGTCTTTCCATTGTCCAGACCGAGAGTACCTTTTCCAATTATTTTTCTTACATCATTATCTCAAAATTCATAGTACCTCCATCTGTTTCCTTGAGACTAAAAGCTAACAATATTAAGCTTTCTGATGTCCTAGGAGTAAAACAATGGCCTTGGAGTAGATCCCAACTCTTTGCACAAGGGGGAGTTTATGGTGAAGCTTATTCTGAGTGCTTCAATCTGCAAATTATTAATCTCAGAAACATTTTATGTACACAATTTTTTTCTATAAAGCAGGCTGTACTATTAAATCTTTATGGATACTGCCACAATGAATTGATGCCAATGATTCCTTAATTTGCTTCTATAAATCTGTGCATGACAAGTTGAGTTTAATTAAGTAAAATATCTTATGATGACTTTAAGAAAAATACTTTAGCAGTTACACTCAAAAAAACCCTCATATTCATATGCATAGAAACTGCTCGACAAAATGCCCATCCATTAAACATTGGGAAATGTGCAAAATTTAGGCATAAAAAATTGGCTTGGGATATTATAGCAAATAGCAGTCAGAACAGGTAAAGAAAAGCCCACGGTGGGCAGCAAGAGGCTGCCCAGAAGTAAGCCAAGACTAGCAATGTCTCCTGAAAACCTAGCAGACCACTGTGTTCCTAGCAACAATGGGACTATCGATTTTTATTTTATAAGCTAGTTCTCTTCATTGGAGTCATTAGGTCCATTACAGTAGATATGTGGCCACTTTGCTGAATGACTTGCTTGATAACTTCATAACATCTCTTACAATCAAAAGGAATCCATATAAAATCACCATATCATAACTCACACGAATTAAGGAGTCAATCCCTCTCTGACCTGGATAGTTATTGTATATTTTTGTCATATATGTCAAGTTCAGCAATAGTGGAGAGTGTCGTTTATCAAGAAGTGACGGCTTCCACCCGATCCATCCATCCAACTGAGGCAATATCCAGAGACTATAACTTCTCTAACATTTGGTGGAGATTGCCTGAGGTTTTTGATAGAATTTACAGATAAAATCTGATTCATTTTGGATCGGATATGAGTAGAAAGAAACTTTGTATTTTTTCTGTGGGCAGAATCTTCCAAAGGTACATTTTTATGTAACTCTTTTGTATTCTCATATACTAAAATAAGTATTGTTCATACATTAGATGTAACATTGTATTGGATAAATATTAGTTTTGATTTAAGATAAATGGAGTAAAGAGATTTATCATCTTAAGTTTGCAAAGTAAACAAATACAAAAACTAGATAGCCTACTGATCACGTAATTACGCAGCCTTGTTTAGTTGTACTCCATATGACCTATAATACTTAATCTCATCCATTGACATAAAATCATAGAAAAAGTTACATGTCTAAGTATCAACTAGCTTATTAAAAGCTAAGAACAGACTCTAAAAGAATGACAGTGAAATAGCCTCTTAAAATTAATTATGAGAAAGATCTAACCATCCTACCTAATGGTGTATGAGTTGAATATATTTACAAACTTGTGGTAGCGGCCATATAGCCCAGCCCACTGACTTAAAGTTCTAATCTCAGTAGTGTGACTCCTTCAGTTTGCATACTGTACTAATAGGAGTTTAAATGTTTGTTGCAATGTTTATCTTATATTTCTGAACTAGCGAACATTTGCCAGCTTCAAACATTTTCAACTTGACTCTCACTTGTAACATGACGAGAGGGGAAAAACATTAGAAATGCTAGAAAAAGGAGTTGGTAGACATATAACATTCACTCAGCTATTATATAAATGATCAAATTATAAACAGTTCACCTGACTAATGACTGCAGCATCACTTGTGAAAATGTGAGGGAAAAACAAGGAAACAGCTGTGCCCATGCACCCCAATGTAAAGCCAGTTACTGCTCCACATATAAGCAATGATTTAACCAGTGATCGTGCCTGTGTTCGATTGACAGTAAAGCTTGTTTCAAATGACATGGCAAGTTACATTAACAAAATAAATAACTATATAGTAGATTGCAAAACAAAGATAGAATTGGTTAGAAAAGGTAAAACAAGAAAAAGTTAAGATGGCATAGATACAAGTAATAGGTATGAGGAAATCGCAAAACACATTATCATTGATTACTGTTATTACAGCAGCTAATAAAGTGTCAACAATTATCCACACCAATACAAACAAAATGGAAAAGGATATCTTTGAAAATAAAATACTTCAGTTTTTTGCCAGCTTGTAATAATTTTCCATTTTCTACAACTGGAATTTTGGTATAATAATAATAACCTGCCTAAAACTTGAGTAGCTGCATATAACTTTCTGGATAGAAACACTGCTTATTAAATATTTACTTAAATGTGTTATTTTGCCATCTTATATCATTTCTTAGAAAAGTTGTTAGTTTGTCTTTCTAAGAATTGGTAGGTTTCTTATAAATATAGTTACAAGAGTAGAGAACATTCCCTTCAAAAAATTATGAATTGATGCACATCTTACTAAAAAAAATTTATAAGCTATTTCGTGGAAAAGTTGCATATCATAATAAATTTTGAACTGGAAGATATAAGTAAATTATGGATTTTGCCTTTCGCTTTTTTGAAAAATTTACACCCTCGTCGCATGATTCAAGCTTTCTATTACATTCCTTTTTTCCATTTTTATATATGTTAAGTACCAAAATTTGCACCTGGTACTGAACTGAATGAGTTCAACAATTCTGGTATAACATGGGAATCACTTCTACGTCGGACGTGCAATTGAAGTGAGACCTCCGGTTTCTAGGCCGGTTCCTATCAGATGGCTAAATATTTTGTAGGTAGTCGTAGACACACTACTTGCAAAATGGGATATTTAGACACAGTGTATGAGAAATAATCTCTCCTCTCAACTTAGGGGAGGCACCCTTCTTATTGCAACTAATTCAACTAAAACTTAACAAGAAACTCAAACGTAATCTAAATTGGGTGTTTCACGTATCACTTCCTCTTTCTTCAAGAAGGATTTCACTTTCACAAGGATACACTTCTACACACTGAAAACTTTTACAATTTCACCTCTAAGAACTAGTTGGAGCAATAATACCAATAAACTCAAAATTAACCGAAAGATTAATTGTTAAGCATACTAGTTGACTATAAACTAAGGAATATATATAAACTCACAGACTTATACACTATCCTGAAGAGAGTTTAAACTATGAAGCAACAATATGATAAGCACAAAGACTTGAACACATGAAACTGCTTTTCTATTTTTAATATCGGTATGAACCGCAGCTCAAAGACTATGCATTCACTTTCAACTAACTCAAATTGACAATTATAGCACAAAGTCTACACAAAATCAGATTCAAGGGTCTCTTTATAACAACACAAATAATTCCACAAGTCTCCTCAACTCAAAGATTGAAAAACACTTGCTTTTTATTCACTCCAAAAATCAGCTTGCACAAATTAAAGCAAAGTTTGAACTTGCACAATTTCTCCAGAGTTTTCTTGTAATGCATAAAGATAAATATTTACAATGAGCCCTCTTGTATTTATAGGAGAGAGGCTATGAGAGAAACATGGAAAACTAACTATCTAGGGTTGACTTATTCAACATTACAATCCTCTGTAATGTGACTACATGTAGCAAAATATGTAACTGCAAATTTTTACTTTACATGTTTCATTACATATGTAATTGCAATTTTATGCTTTACATGTAACTTGTCAAAATGCATGATGAAAAATAAACTAAGTGTCTGACAAAACACGACTCCTATTACATTAACCTCTATTGGAGAGGTTTTCCTGTCACCAAAATACCAAGTGCTGGAAATCTCCAAATCTGTACATGAGTGGGAACATCTGCAGAAAATAACACTTTGACCTCTACATTTGGTGGTATCAACCAATCACTGATTTTCGTTATCACCCATAAGTGGAAAACTTGTTCACGATCCCTCTTATTGTTCCTGCTACCACCTGCTTGGAATCAGTCTTGAAAGCATTCTAATATTTATGAAACTTGAGTTTCATCTTTTTCTCATCTGTGATCGTTGGCCCTTCTAACTTTGGATGAACGCTTGTAGCACCAAGATGTTGGCGGCTCATGTCTGCAAGCTATGCTTCAATCAATGCTGAAAAATGTTGCATTAGTGATCCATGGATGCAATTCGGGGATTTTGGGGTGCACTGCAAATTTGACTGCATGTAGTTCAACTTGTAATATTTTATGTAGTTGGACCAAAAAGTTCCTACTACAAGGGAAAAACATAGGACTTTAATTGAAATCGGGGTTTTTGGACCCAACTGCACTTAGGATTGCATGTGTAGTTCATTTTGAAAACGGGTCAAAAATCCCCGATTTGCACTTGGAATTGCTTTTTCAACTTGGGTATTGTAGGAGATTTTAGATGCGATTGCGCAATTGACTGCATGTAACAGTACATGCAGTTGATGTAAAAATCTCCGATTTGGATAAACTTAGGGTGGAGATTTCCGAGGTAGTTTCACTTTTGATTACATGTAACAGTACATGTAATGGGTCTTAAAAATCCCGATTTTGGAATTATAGTGAATTTGGGCAAAAATGTAATCGGGGATTTTTGAGGTGGTTACATATTGCATTACATGTAAAATGACATGCAATGAAAAATGCAATGGGTATGAAAAATCCCGAAATTCAAAACATAGGTAAGCATGAAATGAAATTTTGGATTTTATGAAACGTTGTGTGGTAAAAATGAGAAGTACTGATTTTGGCAAGGTACATGTAATTGCCTCCAAATAGCATTACAAATTTTTATTTCATAGAAATGAAATGAAAGGGAACTTCATTCTTCTCAAGGTGAACTTTTCCAGCTATGGTTGCAGCATTTGGACAATTTGATTTCTCACACTGTATATATGATTTGGCCATTAGAGAAGAAGATTGAAACCTACAAGAATAGTTGTTTTCCTTTTGTAGATTAAAAGCTTTATTAAAGTATGAGGTCACTGCAAAAACTTGAGAAGAAATTTGAATATTTTTTTTACCAACATCCGAATGTTGTATTTATCATAAACAAGACTGTGGAGATATATGCAGCCAAAACCCGTTTTTGACAGAGAAATATATATAAAACCCTAGACATGAGGAAAGAAAACAAAAACGTTTATAAAAGGTGTAATGTCAGACACAAAGACGAATAAAAAGATCATAAATCCAAGACGTGACAGTATAGATTTAAAGAAAAGCTAAAACGTTTCACTAAAATGACCACCAAGACGAAAACGCAAAGGAAGATACCTGTTCAATGCAAAAACGCACAAGAACACTTGCTCTTCGAAGTCGAATGTGAGCCAAGGACTTGCGCATGGAGAAATACTTGTATTAGAACGTTTTACAGAATTATAATGAAGCGGAATGAGGATTTTAAAAACCCACAAACTCAGCAATTCCCAGTCGGTGCGGTATTGAAGACTGAGAGTCTCTACACGGTACTCAAACTGAACTATCAATTCTTCCATTCGGCGTGCTCCTTAGTCTTTCTGCAACGATACAATGAAAGCCTGAAAAGCTTTACGATATGCTGCGCAAGTAAGAAGACCCGATGGTTTTAGGAAAATTGCAAATTTTCTAATGTTCTTAACAAATCATTTAACATGTTATAAAACATGCAAAGGCATGAATAAAGTCCGACTCTTTAATGATATTTCGGGAGTTTTCTTTAAGTGTGTAACTTCATGAGTTACATGTAAAATGATATGTAATTCTTCTTGAAAATTTTGAAAACCTCAAAAAATGACCTCCTTTTATTTTAAAAAGACTTACGTTGAGCTAAAAGACATTAAAATATATACAATATTATATAAAACCTCTAATATTATATATATGATGTATTCTTAAAGATTTTTATTTTAATATTTTGAGATTTTATATAATATTTAAATATATTTAGAATTTTAATAATATACTTATCAATATATTATTAAAATTGAAAAACAATAAAAATAAATAAAATAAAGTAAAAACTAAAATCTAAGAAAAACATTAAATTTAACGACTTAAAACTTCAAATAAATAAATAAATTTATTTATTTTAATTAAAATACTTAGAGTTTTAAAACCAAATTTAATTTAATCGAAAACACGATTAAATTTATGTGTAGTTGTCTAAATTTTATTAAAACAAAATTTACGACAACAAGATGCTTCACTTAAAACTTGAATACTCATGAGGGAAAGGGATAGAAAGATAAAGGAAAACAAAAACTGAACCTATGTGATGCACCTAAAGATTGAAACAGTGATATTCAGAGAACTTTTACACTTGAAAACCATGAAACAATTTTCAAACTCACACAACTTGCCTAACACATGCATGCACATAAATATTTTGCAGAAAGGTTGGAATGGATACTTGCTCAGTAAAGGAAAATTGATTTTTCACAATAGAGGAACAACTTACATCAACTCTACACAACCTACAACCTGCCATACATTTATTACAGAAAAGGTACAACAATGAGACAAAACTAAAAGGAAAATAAGGCCTTCACTAACAGTTTGATCAAATCACACGAACACAACTCTGCAAATGACAAGAAGATGATAAAAATTATGCCAAAATAGTCTCCAAGGTAGCTTCTGAATATCATAAAAGGAGTTACAAAATCCTACTAAAATATGCCCAAAGGATAGAGAAAAATCACTAAGAGCCAAAAATGCATAAGAGAGAACTCCATAGAATGAGTTGTAAAACTCATTAAGTACAATGCTCAATCAAACTTCTTTGGGTCGAATGCACCAAAATAGCCCCAAAAATAGGCCTCTCCACTCTTCCAAAATAAAGCCACTACATGAAAAAGTCCTCTCAAGTCATTAACCACCCAATGACTCATCCAAACAAACCCAAAAAATGCTCAAAGTGGTCATAATTGCCTCCCAAATCCTAGGGGAAAGTCAAATTCGACCCCAAGACCTCTCCAATTCTCCTAAAAGGACTCCAACTCTCCTAGATTCCCTCATTGAAACTCCTCCATCTTTATGAACATCCTCAAACTTGGCAATAATATCTTTGCTCATCTTTTATATTTGCATTTAAATTTATTATTTAATTAATTGATTTATAATGACATCAATTAATAAATAATAATTACAATTTATATGAAAATGCAAATATAAGAAATACTTAACAATATGATAATATATTAATATATTATCAAGTAACATATTATCATATTGGTTAGTACATAGTATATTAAATAAAATCTTTTATTACTATTAATATAATTACACACTACTTTCAATGTTTAAGTAATGTATAACTATATTAATAATAATAAAAAGGAATATGATAAAGGCATGGACACATTCCTTATTCAATTAGACTTTTATAAGGTTCTGGATTCCAAATAAAAATATA
This sequence comes from Chamaecyparis obtusa, assembly GCA_027943335.1. Classification (NCBI taxonomy): domain Eukaryota; kingdom Viridiplantae; phylum Streptophyta; class Pinopsida; order Cupressales; family Cupressaceae; genus Chamaecyparis; species Chamaecyparis obtusa. The sequence goes on from BSBK01005906.1 coordinate 1,077,651, forward strand.
AAAGAATTGAGGAAAACATAAAAGAGCCCTAAGAACATCTTTCTTCCTCATTCGAAACATATGGAGCTTTGAAGAAAATGTGGAGAGAGGGTTTCAAACATGCCGTTGATCTGCTGTTATATGTAAATATGGAGCTTGCTTCTGAATTTTTCCACCATGAAAATAGACTCTTCTGCTGCTGCCATGACCAATGCTATCAACTTGGAGATGTTAAGCTGGAATTTTGGCACAAAACTGGGTCAACTTAGCCACGAATTTGAGCTCATTACCTGCTCTGTAGTTGCATGTTGACTTGGTCTTTAAACGAACATCTGGACAAAACGTGGCTTTCATCAATACTAACTGTGACTGCTGTTGATAAAATCTTGTCGTGACTTGCTGAAGGTAAGATTTATTTATGATGCCAAAGTTCAAACCAATGATTCATTTGCGCCCAGATTTTGTGGTTATAATTTTAAGACAACTATCATTGTTTTGCATCAAATATTCATGACTTTTAAATCTGCTTCTACACTCTCGTTGACTAGCATTCCCTTGTATATTTTCTCGCCGGTTATTCTCTGTTTGCAGGGCTGCCATTTTTGACATTTGCTCTCGATATTGCATATGTGCTTGTTGACGTATCTGATTTCTGGGCATTAATGACGCCACTTGTCTTTTGATAAAATACCAAACCCGTGAGCTGCTGATGGATATTTGCTGGGTATTAAGAAATTTAAAGATTTCTTTGCTGCTATGATCCTTCTTTGTCATTTCCTCCGCCATTTTTTGAGCATCTTTTCTTTTTCATTTGAAACAACAAAAAAAATGTTGAGAAGCTTGGAATGCATTTTCTGCCTTTATTCTGGGCAGATCTGAAGTTTTACCCTTACTGCTGTTCGGAATACATTAGATTGTGCTTCTAGAAGATGTTGGAAAGCTTGCAGCTATATACTGTATTGTTGAGTTGGCAATCTTCAATATATGAGATTCTATTCAAAAAATGGAATGAAATATGGAACATTACATTTGCTTTAAAGAATATAAACTCTATCCCAGCACAATATCTATCTTTGTAGAATTCCTTATAATCATGTTGTCCGGTAGTCATAGCATCATGTACTTGCAACATCAAAGAGATATCAGAATTGCTGTAGCTATATGTCATAATATGAAAACATTCCTGTTGACCTGTAATTGTTGATGATTGCTCTTAAGTCTGATTTTGATCTTTACTGTTTCTGCTCAAATAAAATCATGACTGAATAACATAAGTGCAGAGGTATGTTGTTATTGGAAATCAGCCATTGCTTAGATCATAAAGATCTAACTTGTTCCTTTTCTTATTTTTCGCAGGGCATGGAGAACTTGGAGGCACATTTGACACACGTAGGCAAAGAGGACAAAGATCTACATCAGCCATTCAATACCAGGCAAATGGCTGGCTTCCTTTCCCTTCATACATATGCATTTCTGTCATTACTTTACTGCTCTCTTATTTGCGTAGGATTAATAAAGATCACTCTCACGGTCTTGTGTGGGAGAATCATTTGTAATTCAACATTTAATTTAGCATTTCATCAATTGTTTAAACAATTGAATATCAAATATATGAGCCTTTCAAAAATGCAATTTTCCCTTTTTTCTTGATACAAAATTTTACACGTGCAAAATTTTAGTAACAATACATTTTACAAAGAATGGCACTTAGTTCTAGTAGTGGATCCATTTTATTTCTCATATTCCCCTCACGTAATGGGTCTCATTAGCTATTCCTCCATTGTAGCCCTTATGATCCTGTAATGTCCCCGTCATTAAATGAATAATAAAATTATTGTATTTGGGTCCCGATCAATTTAGTTTATCTCTGGCCCATTTTTATTTGTTGGCGTAGGTGTAGTTGTTGCCGTCGGCTCTTTTGCGCACTCTTGGGAGTTTTCCCGACTGGTATTTATGCTCGGCGTGTAGGTTGGATTTTATATGTTCAAGTTTTGATATTTTATTTGTAATTGTGAATTCCTGTTGGGATTCTGTTGTCTGCCATTACGGAGGTGAAAGAGCCTCCCTATTTGGTATTTGCAGTTTTGGTGGGATTTAACCCTCACCCTACTCTACCTGTTCTTGTTCTGTTGTATTGGGTCTGATATATCCGAAATATTACAGAAATATCAATAAAGTTTTCCTTGCAAATATTCTTAGTTGTGTCGAGCATATTCTTTATCACGTCTTTCATTTAGCAAATTACTACAAACTGCGGCAGGAGGATAGCACCATTCAATCACACGACCACAGTTTGTCTCCATATGGCCTGCCTGTCTCCAAACGGCCTGCCTGCTAGTGATTCTGCCAGCTTGTGGGTAGTGAATGCAAGTTTATACTAGGAAGAAGAGAAGATATCACTCGGTAGGAAGAATGGCAGAGCAGCAAGATCCTGTCGCTAAAGTCATGACTCTTCTGAGAGAACTCACTAGGAACCAAGAGCAGATAAATCACACTTAGCGCCTCATGGAAGAGACTCTGCGAAAATTGGCTGAAGGAAAGATATCTGCTGAACAAAGTGACAATTCTGTCTCAGGAATGGCAAATTCCCAAACCGTACGCTCTCGACTGTCAATGCCAACTTTCCCTCCACAGGAGGAAGAGCAGCACAGAGAGCAACCCACTTTCCAAGAAGTGCAGGATCAACTTCGAGAAGATTGGAGGAACGCAAATATGGAAGGAGATGTATCCTACAAAGAATATGCTGAGCTGAGAATGAGGTACTTTGGCGGAAACAAGCGTGGTTATCATAATGACGATCTCAGACGGAAGATTGGCAAGGTTAACCTATCATCCTTTGATGGGTCTGGATCCATCACAGCTCGAGCATGGGTGCAAAAGGCAGATACATATTTCTAGCTCAACCCGATGCCAGAGGATGAGGCCATCAAATTTGTTGCACTGCATCTGGAAGGGGTAGCCCACGAATGGTGGCATCATGGCATGGTTACTCTTGGCCACGATCAAATAAATTCCTACACCAAATTCATTGAGAGACTAATAGATCGTTTTGACGAAAGAGACCGAGAACTGAATTTCAAAGAGTTGGCTCAGTTGAAGCAATTTGGCACACTCGATGGATACATAACGGAATTTTAGAGAATGTTTGTCTTGGTAACAGATATTTCAAAAAGACGTTTGGTGGTACTGTTTATGGATGGGTTGACGGAAACTTTGAAGGGCTGGGTGAAGGGATTCAATCCCATCACACTCATGGAGGCAATTAAGAAGGCACGCAACATGGCGACATCCTCTTCTTCTTCCACCAAATATTACTCAGTCCAAACCACCTCTCGCTGAAAGGGAGAAAGACAATAGACCCCCACCTAGGAAGCCCCTGTTGGATGAGGCAACTAGGCAGGAACTCAGAAGGAAGAAACTTTGTTTCAACTGTAAGGAGCCATGCGTACCGGAACATCGATGCCTTGGCAAGGGAAAAATCCATTACATTGAGGTATTGTCCGACAGCGAGGAGGAATAGGCACCAGAAGCCGAAGGGGACGAACAACAAGCTTTTGGCGAGGTAAACATCAATCGCGCAGAAAGGATAGCCACACTCTTGAAGAGAGGAGGTGCCATTGCTACTCTTGCGGGAGCTCCAAGGTGTACTGTATTCCAAGTATGGGGTACCCTCCAAGGGCAATGGGTCGTGGTCATGCTTTATAGTGGAGCCACACTCAACTTCATTAACTCATTGCTGGTGAGTCGGCGGAGTTTGTGCATAGAGGCACACCAAGGATTTGACGCCAAGGTGGCGGGAGGAAACCTATTAAAATGCACCCACTTAGTTCCGCAACTAAGCATCATCATGGCGAATCACACAGTCATAGATAATTTCTTCGTAGTCGATCTGGACGACATGGAAGTCATTATGGGCATTTAGTGGATGGAAACATTGGACAAATACACATAGAGTTTCAAACGAATGGAGTTCTCTTCGAGGTGAACGGGAAAAAGATGTGCTGAGAGGGATGCGAATGGAGGACCAAAGGAAGTGTCAACCCGATGGATGGAAGCAATCTTCAGACACGACGACATGGTCTGGGTCGCACATTGTTTTACCTTGACAGAACCTATACAGGGACAAAGAACTAACCACCAGGACGAAGAGCTTTGCACGGTTTTGGATAGACATCACCAAGTCTTCGCCGACATACCACCAAGCATACCACCACACCGGGGGTTTGAACACACCATTGAGATGGAGACTGGCGCCAAACTGGTTATCACTATACCATACCGCCACCCTAAGAGGCTAAAAGATGAGATTGAAAAAACAATGTAGGAACTTCTTGACAAAGGTTGGATCAGGCTCAGTTCTAGTCCTTTTGCATCATCAGTAGTGTTGGTTAAAAAGAAGAATGGAACATTGCGAATGTGTGTGGACTACCGCACGCTAAACAAAAAGAACATCAAGAACAAATACCCAGTTCCCAAGATGGATAAATTGTTGGATAAGTTACACGGCGTCGTCTATTTCTCCAAAATAGAGCTACGTTCGGGGTATCACCAAATCCGCATGAGGGAACAGGATGTGGAGAAAACAACATTCTGTTGCCATTATGGGCATTACAAGTTTTTGGTCATGCCGTTCGGATTAACCAACGCGCCAGCCACATTCCAATCTTGCATGAATCACATTTTTAACAAGTAGTTGCGTAAGTTCCAGTTGGTATTCTTCAATGATATATTGATCTACAGCAAGACATGGGAGGAGCACTTAAGGCATTTGGAAGAAGTGCTCGGTATTATGAAGTCATAACTTTTGTTCGCCAAAAGGTCCAAATTCGAATTTGGGATGACAGAGATATTATATTTGGGGCACATTGTCAGTAGCCGAGGAGTTCAAGTACATCAAGAGAAGATTAAGGCTATCTTGGATTGGCCACCTCCGCAAACTCTTTCGGAACTACGTGGGTTCTTTGGATTGTGTAGTTACTATACACAGTTTGTGAAGGGGTTCTCTCAACTCAACGCGCCACTCACCGATCTGACAAAGAAGAGGTCTTTCTAGTGTAATGAACCGGTACATCAGACTTTTGAGAAACTCAAGAAGACTATGAGTTCTTGCCCAAGTCCTTGCACTGCCAGATTTCACCCGACCTTTCATCCTGGAGTGTAACACCTTTGGAGAGGGTATCGGAGCCGTGCTGATGCAGGACCGCCACCCAATTGCTTTCGAAAGTTGGAAGCTCTCAGGGGCCGAAAGGTTGTATTCCATATACGACAAAGAAATGCTCGCCATCATGCATGCCTTGACAAAATTCCGACAGTACCTCGTTGGAGCCAAGTTTGTCATCCATACAGATAACAACAGCCTCAAACATTTTCTGGAACAGTAGGAATTGAATGAGCGACAGCAAAAATGGGTAAGTAAAGTACAGGCTTTTCACTTTGACATTGAGTATGTAAAAGGAAAAAATAATGTAGTGGCTGACACTTTGTCAAGAAAGCCGGCCATATGTTCCTTATCCCAGATATCAGCAGATTGGAGAGCACATTTGTTAATCGAATACTCCAAGAACACATTGGCATGCCAACTCCTAGATAAAGAAGTATAGGACGACAAATATAAGGTGGTTGATGAAATTATTTTTTACAAAGGTAGAATTTATCTGGTACCTGAATCCAAGTTGAAGAAGAAAATCTTGAAAGAGATGCACGACTCGCCTCTAGCCGGGCATCAAGGATACTTGAAGACCTACAAACAGATTAGGGAAAGGTTCTCATGGAAGGGCCTAAAGAATGATATATTACAGTACCTTCGGGAACGCTCTACCTGTCAACAAAATAAATTTGAACATACTCTGCCGACGGGTTTACTTCAACCATTACCGATTCTAGAGAAAAAGTGGGATAGCATATCAATGGATTTCATCTTTGGGCTCCCTAAGGCATAGGGGAACGACTGCATCTTTGTGGTGGTTGACAGATTAACCAAGTATGCACATTTCTTTGCTGTTTCAGGAGAGTTTTCGGCCTCACAGGTGGCAGACTTATTCTTCCGAGAGGTGTTCTGCCTGCACGAACTCCCTCGAAACATAGTCAGGGACAGAGATAGCCGCTTCCTCAATAATTTTTGGAAAGAATTGTTTCGACTAGCAGGGACAGAGTTGTCGCCAAGCATCAATTACCACTCCCAGACCAACGGACAAACAGAGATTGTGAACAAATGGCTAGAAGGTTACCTCAGAAACTATGTTTCAGCACAACAGAGGGCATGGGTCAAATGGCTACATCTGGGAGAGTACTGTTACAATACCACCTACCACATGTCCATTGGAATGGAACCTTTCAAAGCTTTATATAGGTATGAACCTCCTTCATTTGTGGACTTGGCTCTGGGTGACAGTCCCGCACCGAAGGCCAAAGACTGGCTGCAGGAAGGAATAGATATTTTAAGATCCCTAAAGGAAAATCTCCAACGGGCTCAAAATCAGCAGAAAATATACGGTGACAAGCGCCGAATCGAGAGGAGTTTTGAAGTTGGGGATTTGGTATACCTCCGACTTCAACCGTACAGACAATCCTCTCTAAAGGCTTCTGGAAAGGAGAAGCTGAGACCGCGCTTCTACGGACCCTACCGTGTGACCAGGAGAGTGGGTGAGGTAGCATACAAATTGGACCTACCTAAGGGAAGCCGAATCCACAACGTCTTCCACGTTTCTTGCCTGAAGAAAGTCTTGGGTTAGCAAGTGATGGTCTCCACAGACCTGCCACCCCTCGACGACGGAGGGAAATTAGTATTGGAACCAGCAAGAATCATTCACAGTCGGGAGAAAAGATTGACGACACGCACTATCAAGGAATTTCTTGTGCGCTGGAAGGATCTACCCCTTGAAGATGCCACCTGGGAAGGCGAAGAGATTCTAGAACACCCTAGACTGAAATCGCTTGAGGACGAACAATTATTGGGACGAGAGGACTGTAATGTCCCCATCATTAAATGAATAATAAAATTATTGTATTTGGGTCCCGATTGATTTAGTTTATCTCGGGCCCATTTTTATTTGTTGGCATAGGTGTAGTTGTCGCCGTCGGCTCTTTTGTGCACTCTCGAGAGTTTTTCCGACGGGTATTTATTCTCGGCGTGTACGTTGGATTTTATATGTTCAAGTTTTGATATTTTATTTGTAATTGCGAATTCCTGTTGGGATTCTGTTGTTTGCCATTTCGGAGGTGAAAGACCCTCCCTATTTGGTATTTGCAGTTTCGGTGGGATTTAACCCTCACCCTACTCCGCCTGTTCTTGTTCCGTTGTATTGGATCTGGCATATCCGAAATATTACAGAAATATCAATAAAGTTTTCCTTGAAAATATTCTTAGTTGTATCGGGCATATTCTTTATCACATGTCTTTCATTTAGCAAATTACTACAAACTGCGCCAGGAGGACGACACCATTCAATCACACGACCATGGTCTGTCTCCGTATGGCCTGCTTGCCTCTGTACGGCCTTCCAGTTCAGCGTGCGGCCTGTCCACCGTACGGCCCATATCAGGGACAGCAAACAAACACTAAGAGGCTTGTTTCCAATTGAGTTGTGGTTGGGAACTTTACAGATCCCCATGGGGCTTTAATCTTGCATTGCAAGGGGATCAAACGACAGGTTCTATATGCACGTTACCTTTGGGTCCAATCCTTGATTTAAATTGTGGTGCCATCTTTAAAACACTCATTGCAAATTTATGTATGGGCCGACTTGCAAATTTTGGAGGAGAGTGATCCCATATACATACCAGCCTCTTGGTAGTCTTGATTCTTCACCATCATCGATCATCTTATTCTTGTTTTGTAATTCCGAGTGGAATTTGATCTAGAGATTGCAGTTTTGGAGTTCAGATATCCTCCCTAATCTTATACTGTTTGCATTCACAATTTGGTGAAGTCTCTTGGTAGAGACCAAATTGGTTAAGGCAGAGTCAATCGATACCATTCCTCTACACATTTGACAACTCACATTCGGTGATACTCAATAGTGCCACTGTTGCAGTGACATACATACATTAGTCTTCTCAAAGGTGTGGCAATTAACAGTATAAACGAATGGCACATAGATCAGAACAGAGATTGACATTGTGGCAAAACATCATCATAGTCAGGTGGCATCATATATCAGAGGCTGTGTTCAATATTGCAGCAATAATCAACATGATCAGGTAGCGACATTCATCTGTGGCAGCAATCCAAATCGTGGCAATAATTAGTTTGCGGCACTATATTCATCCTTTATCACCATCATCATGGCAATCCTTGACATCAGATAGTACATACTTGGTGGTGGAAAATTGAGCTTGAAGGAAGGCAAGCCATATCCCATGTTTCCATTTAACATCAGCATCCAAAGGACAGCGACATCAGCATTTATATCAGCAGCAGAAGATCAAAGTAATCAGAGGATTGGACATTGATTTCAAGCTCCCTTCAATCCAAATATTGTTGATCCATCTGCATTTTCCAACTCTGATCATCATTTTCTGGCCAAGGTGCATTAATTTTCTCAATTGTACTCAGATAAAGAAAGTTCTTTTAGATGATTAGATGCAATTTATATTTGTCATTTCACGGAAGAATTCTTCAATAGGCAAGTAGCAACAAAGGTGAAAGCATAAACACAGAGGCACCAAACTTGTTTTATTTATTCACTTTGTTTTTCTGTATCACAAATGTGAATGTCAATTCTCATACTGAGGAAACTTATTTTAAACATTTTGTTGACATATACACATTAACAGAGCCGTCATGATACTGAATAAGATATATAAAGTACTAAATGTGATAGCCTAAATAGTAAATGGTTTACAGGTTTTCAAAAGAAGACATTAATACTGCACCAGATCTGCAATATGTAGCATTACCAAGAGAAATGTGGGAATGAACTACACTGTAAGGAGATAAAACAGACCTTTTTCAAGTTCCGATTCATACCATGAATCAGCGCTGGCATAAAGGCCTGCGCAGTTTGCGACAAGGGTTCTCCCCAAACGGTACACATGCAATATACTCCAATCATAACCTACCATGATAAGACAAGATTATAGTGGAACAATATCGCAGATGATAAAAAAAAGTTAAATTTTAAGCATCAATTTCTAAGAGTAGACTCAGTAGAAATAATTCTAATAGGAAAACATTGTCCTAGCTGATGGATAGGCTGAAGCAAAGAATTTTCTACTAATCTATGAAGTGAATGTATTAAACCTTAAATCTGGAAGCAGAAAGAAAACATGATAATCTACCTGGTGGGCAGCAAGTTTCTCAGGTCCCATTGATGTTGCAAAGTATGTAACCAGAGAATAGAAAGCAACCTAAAAATCAAGAAAGCACTGGCTTAGAGATATTAATCCTTAATTAGGAATAAGATTTGCCTCCCTGTGCTACAAATTCATTTTGTTTAATTGAGACAATACATTCTCAGATGCCAAAATACAAGAAATGTCAGAATAGTTACCTTGCTTATCATTGTTATAAAAACTGGGGCAGCAATTTGGATTATTTGAATAAAATTTTCGGAAGAAGGGACTGAGAGTGCAAATTTGTAGCCTTTCTTGTTGACTGATTGAAGCATCATAATGACTGAAACAAACTGTTAATTATTTCAAACTTGTATTGGTTAAATGAGAAGAAAATGCATCAATCAGAAGACAAGACAGTTGGAAGATAACACTCAAATAGTGCTCCATAGTTAATTTGTTAATCTGCATTCGATATTAGAAAACGTTTTATGATTTTGTACATGATTGTTCTTATAATCTCACCCGTGAAACTGTTGTTGCCCAAGCAGCACCAGCAATGCCATAGCCCATGAAACTACATAAGATGATGTCACCCAATCCATTTACCAAAGTGGCAACAGACAACACCTTCAAAGGACCCCAGGAGTCTTTCATGCCAAGGCTGCCAAGAAAGGAATTGAGTCATAAGTCATATTTCATTAAGCATAGGTTAGACATACTGGAAAGTCCCTATCCAGAGCTTATCAGCTGAAATTATCAAAGGCAACAAGAAATAGACAAAAATTACTTTCAAGATGCCTGGGCAAGCATACTGATGCAGTCCCTATTTTTATGGTCAACTCTGTCTCTATTGAATCTTAATAGACCATATTTATAGCTAAGGCACATGGAAAAACATCATTACTTAATGACTCTTGCAAACTTATTCTAATGTACTAGCAAATAAATTGACGAGAGATTCAAATCCTGGTAGATTGTATAAATGCATATAGTTTGATTCCAGAATGCAATGCAGTTTCTAGACTATCCCAGGCAAGAAACAAAATTTTCAAGACAATCCCATCCATGGATGGTCAACATAATTGGAAGAAATCTGAGTAAATCTATTTCCAGTGGAAGACAAAAAGAGAGTGAGTTACGCTATGATGTACTTTTTATAGAAGTCCAAGTTCAGTGGACCATTATGCCAAGAAGAGGTAAGAAACACACACATCATGTTAACATATGTAATGGCATCCTACTGTTGTAAAAGTGTACAAAATATAGCCTGGTAGGATCACCAAAATAAAAGGTTTGGGACCCAGAATCGTGATGATACCCTTCAATTGTAGATGGGGTGCACTTGTTTCTGTTGCAATGCAGACTCAAATGACAGCCCCTTGAAGAGTCAGCAGCATTTCCGCAGCTTCTTCACCCTTAGCAAAGTCCATAGCATCAACTAATGCCAATGGCCTGCACAGGGCAGTAACCTCCCAGTAACCACTTGAAGATGAATTTATTCATCTTCCCTCAGTGTTTGTTTATTGCTTGTTCCACATTATTTGTCTCAAAAAACTTTCATGCTTGGGAGAGATTGATCGGCACTGCTTTGCATCTCTTCTCATGGACCTACATTGTACAAAGCTATCACATGGGGGAACAAAACTACTTAAGTGTGTTGTTACCAACTTTTGCTTGCCTAAAACTGGGGATGACCCTAAAAAAATTCACCAAATTTTGACATCCTAAGGCCTTAGACACATTTTTCAAGGCATGTTTTCATCTCATTGGCGTTCATTAACAAATCAAATGTCCTCGGTCTTCATTTCGTCAAGTTCCCTTGTCTAAAAGTTGGGTTTTTCTTCAATTTCGGGTTTCTAGACTTCTATTGCAAGTTTACATTGCTTGCGTTACTTGCATAGTTACACTGCCCTGGGGGATGGGGGAACGGGGGGACAAGTTTCCGGGACGGGGGACAGAGGGACCTCAATTTGGGGAAAGCGGCAGGAGACAGGGGGGTGTATATACTATACATGTGGTACTTAAAATGCTAGTTATGAAAAGATGTATAACAATATAAGGCATAAAGATGTAAAATCATTGAACATTGAACATTAAACAATAATTTTTAAATTTTAAATACTCCAAATCAGCAAATGGAAGAGTTCTATTATACAAATAATAATAGCAAAGCCAAATACTAAAGTCTGATATCAAAAGTATGAGTATCTATCTCATCATAAAGATGATTACATTGAGTAGCATGATATAATATATCAAAACAAGTACAAACTAAGAAAAATTAAAAACTTGTATTTTTTGGCTTGTCGTGACAGGGGATGTCTGGGCATCCCCTCAGGGCTCGAGGGACGTCTGATGAGGCCGAGGAAGCGGTCTCCGAGCTTATGGAAAAGATTCAGATCCTAACCGGTCAGATTGCTGATCCCAAAAGGGAGCAAAAGGTGAATGCTCTAAGAATGACTGAACTGATTGAGCAGAAACGAAAAACTGAAAGCGAAAGGAACACAGCAGTCAAGACATCAACAGCCTCTGAAAAAGCAATGAACCGGGCAGAGGAAGCTGCAAGAGCCAACGAACTCCTCATTATGCAACTCCAAGAGGACTTCTTGATTGCCACCCAGGAAAATGCCAATATGCGTAAAGCATGGCAGGTTAGAGATGAAGCATGCAAGAAGCTGGCGATCAAGATATATCAACTCAAGGAACAAATGAAAGTCCTTGAAAGAAGGAATGAAATGCTGAGAAGATACAATGAAAACTCGGTCAAGCTCGATGAGAAACTCAATGCTCAACGAAGGCACAATGATCACACCAGTCTCGGATTTACCGGTGGAGTCAACAAAGGGAAGATGCTAGCACAAAGAGGTAGGAAAAAATTTTACACCTCTTGTAAGCTTAGTGGAAAACCAAGTGATGACACTAATGACTGCAGAAATGCACCGGTAAGAACCAACAACAGTTACTGTAAAAACTGTTGCAAAAAGGGCCACAAGACCAATGAGTGTTGGTCCAATCCCATATCCGTGTCCAGCACAAGCAGGGGAAGCTTCAAGGGATACTGTTATGCCTGCAACAAATTCGGACACAAGGCTGAAGAATGCAAATCAAAGACTATGGCATTCAGATCACTCAGACCGGTATTCTCAAAAAAAGATAGAAACAAGAATGCAAACAAAGAGATGCATTGCAACAGAGAATCATGGAGCGAACCACCTAATCCAAGAGGGATGAATCCAAGGAAAGCAACCGGTATAGTCTGCCACTACTGCAACAAAGTCAGTCACCTAGCTAAAGACTGATGGAACCAGATCAGGAACAGTAACAAAGGATCGGACGGACCGGTGGTGAAGATCTTGGAGAAACCAAGAAAGTAGTGTAGAAAATATGGTTTGTCAAGGAATCAAAGAACTCTGCCGAGAAGGCAACGGAGGCAAAATCATCATCACAAGATGGTGATATTTCTTCTACTAATTAAGTCTTCAAGGCCTAGAGAGAACCGGTAGTACAACTATCATTCCCGGTAGAACCAGTGAGTCCTATCTCACTCATGCTACAGAACAAACCGAAAGGACATGAGGTGATCAACCGGGACATGCCTAATCGAAAAAGTCAAACTACCAGTTAGAAAAGGCATCAAGAAAGGTTAGGTAAGGCATTTATTACTATAGTCATTTAACAAATAATTACCGTTATGCCCTAATCCTATAAAAGAAAAGAAGGATAACTCTTTTTTACCTTGCGATTTTATGTTATCTAATCTCTGCTCAAGCAATATTCTTCCAACTCGATCATTGAGTAAGATTATCTATCAAACCGATCTAATCATCTCTAGCAACCAAGTGAGAGCAATGGCATCCTCATCATGCGAGGAAAAGCTTGTTCCTACAAATCAAACGGAGCGTAGTCCTTTTGACATCTCGCCAAATCAAGACAGGGAGATCGACATGGCTGGCACACTCTCCTCAATACCCAAAGGAGTGCTCCTGACAGGAGACGTAACTGCGTTCATTCATGCTAAGCATGAAGAGCTAGGAGAAACGTACATACAAAGCGAATATCGCTCGCTGTGCTCTGATGGTAATCATCCCAGTGGTTACGCAAAGCTGGTATCGTCGGGAATCATAAATGGAGTCTCGTATCCAGTTATCTTCAAACCTGAGTGGATTCGAATGGTAGTCAGTCGGGTGCATGATCCGGGATTTTGGCTTATGAGAGGAATCTGCACTTCGATCACGAAAGACAATCTTTACAGGGTAACTAGGTTCTGCAATCAGGGAGAAGCACTTACCCTAAGAACCATATCTAATGCAGTGGTGGCCAACCTGACAAAATCAAAATCCGACAAGCGATTGATGACCGTAACTGACATTAAGGATCTAGTTGTTCGGTTCGCATCAGCAGTAATCGGTTACAAAGTATATCAATCAAGTAACCTCAACAGCATACCGGGTGGAGGGATACATGCAACCTACAGAATTGTTCATGACAATGCACAATATGATATATGCGAAATGCTAAGAGGACAAATCTTTAAAAACATGAAGAAGCTGGGCATCGTCAAGAAGAAATCACTAAAATTTGGAACACTCTTGGTTTGTCTTTACTTCTACTATTCTAATTTCTTTCCCGGGAAAGGAAAAGTAACGTGGGCAACAGATCGACGGGTCATGATGCAAATCAGTGATATGGCTAACGAACTGGGAGACCAGTTTGACAAGGAAATGACCAATCACTTCAATGCATTTCAACTAAAAATGCATGCTAGAGAAAGAATCCCATCAACTATTGTTGAAAAATACAAAAAAGAGGTATGTTTTCTGGTGTCTACTGACTTCTGCATCATTCAAGCAGTAGAACCAAGAAACGAGTATGCACCTGAGTTTGGATACGAAATCACAGCAAAATTTGCAACGGTGTATGTAGAGGCCCTGGAAAAAGCACATCTGGATCTCGATGCTCAACAGTTTGGAACCTATGAGGAGATAGAGAAGAATTTAAAGCAGACGCCAATCAAGAATGTCTATGTCAAAAGATCGCCCGCGCCAAAGAAGAAACCAAAAATAGCACAAAAGAGAAAAGCTCAACCAGAGCAAAGCACACAGGAGCAAGAAGCAAAAGAAACCGATTCGGAGGATACGGTTCCGCTCAACGAAAGAAAGAAGAGGACCGGCAAGCAAGCAAAGGTGGAACCACCAAGAAAAGATAAACCAACGATAGATGAATTTATAATAGGACTGAAAGAAACCGGAGGAATGGGTAATGTCAGTAGAAGATACACTTTGGCAAATGATGAAGACTAAAGGAAAATCGAAGATGCTATCGTTGAATGCCTGCATAAGTTCAATCTAAGCCCTACTGAGCTTTAGAAGGTACTACCTAAGGATCTGTTGAATATCCTTCAAGGCAGGTGGAAAGCTTCGATGGAAAAAGAAAAAGAGCTAAGGATTCAAGCTCTGCTAGAAGTGCAAAATCATCTCACTTTAGAAGAAGCGAGTCAACAAGCTGAACTACACCAGCAAAATTTCCTGATAAAGAAAAGAACAAACCTCTTGCTGATTGGAGAAACCGAGAAAGTCCACACTGAAGGAGTAGCCATTTGGAGCAACCTACTTCAGACACAGCAAAAAGCAGAGGAAGCACGCCAAAAGGCAACAGCTCCACCGATTTGTGACACCGAAAAAGGAAAAGTACTCGGAGTAGACAAACCGGTCATCGTTGACATAACCGGTGAACCGACAAATCCTACCCTTCTTGTATCTCTAGAAAAAGGTAAGGCTCGCACCATGACTATTAATGACATTGTAGCTGAAATTACCAATTTTGGAGAAATAGATAATGCAACCAAATGGTATAGCGTGTTAGCTGGGGAAGACAAACAAGCAATAGAAGAAGCTTTTGTTAAAAGTCTTCTAGACTTCATGAAAACACCCAAGGATTATAGAGGCAAGTTTCCTCTCGAATTGAATGGCAAGCTTCAAGAAAAATGGAGAACCGGTCTGGAAAGAAACTCACAAATCAATAAAGAAGCACTAGAGAAAGCTAGACCTAGCTTGAGTGATAAAAGTATCATGCTTCTTTTAGGTGATGCATCTATGAATCTAGACACAAATTACAGAGTCGCCAAGATTCTCAATGGCTATGAGAATGACGTCTTTAAAGAGACCTTGGATTTTTGGCAGCAGTATGATTTCAATACCCTTGAAGAAACAGGTCCTCAGGATCACACCACTATAATTGTTGATCCACCTGTTCAGTTTAGTGCAACTCAGACTCTGATATCTGATGAGCAGGAAGTCCTCACAGAAAAGTTCACTTCTAGTGAACCGGTTAAATTGGGACAGACTTCTGTCAATCTTCCTACTGACGGATCAGATCAAAGAGGTGAAGAGATCCCTACAGATGATCTTCATATAGCTGAAGAACAGCTGCAATCACAAGCCCCATCACAAGAGCCCTCACATCAAGTAGAAGATGCTATACCTGAGATTCACGTTCAGCAACCAGAAGCCGGATCAGAAGAGGGAAACAAGACAGACCAACAAGATGCAAAAGAACATGAGCAAGCTCCAAAGGCACAAGAACAGAGTAGAGAAAAGGATCAAGAAACTCTTGCCAGCTCCTCCAAAAGAAAGATCACATCCTCTGGAGAATCTAAAGCAAAAAGGAGCAAAGCAACCGATACAATAGTTGACATCAGCAAAATGTCAACAAGACAGCTGAAAGAGTTCACTAAAAGAAAACAGGATATGGTTCTGAACAAAGTAAAAGATATCCTGTACAACTTTGTGCCAGATGCTGATATAGATGAAGATGAACCGGTCATCGACCAGCTGGAAGTGCTGACTGCAACCATCGGTGAGGATCTGACTGATCCAAAAACAGTGGCAATTGACCATTATGCGCAGAAAAGAGTGGAGCTTCTTCACAAGCAAGTTGCCAATATAAAAGCTATTCTCTTAAACAATCTCAAAGTTCTTCAACACTAGATACAAGTTGCAGAAAATTTGTTAAGCAGAACTTCACATTTTGAGATATTCTTGACAAACTTAACTGGCAAAGCTACAAAGACTTCAGATCACATAAAAGTATCAAGACCAAAATGGCCACAACTTTCAGCAGAGAAATGGCTAGTCTTGCTTTAGTCCTCAGAAAGACTACAGAAGAAGAGAACAAAAGAATTCAAGACATCATTGGATTCCAGATGTTTTTGGCCCCAACACTTGATATCATGCACCGGACAGCTACTTCAACTGATGTTCTGATCAATGAACCGGACTACAAAATTGTAGATGATATGGAAAACATCATTGTCTCTCTCAAGGCTGCCCAACAAAACATTGAATATGTAACCCGTCAATGGGCATCGTTTCTACATTCTGCCAAGAATATCTATAAGGATATCTTCACACAACTTCAAATGTGAAAGAAAACATAACCCTTTGTCTTATGGAGGCAAAAAGGGGAAGTTTGCGTGTATTGTTCGGACTCAGTCAGGGGAAGTTTCGGCCAGAAGCGGAGCATTCAATCAGGCAAGGGCAGAAGGTTGAACAGCTATTGTATGAATGGTTTTGTTTTTGACTGTTTTGCCACCAATGACAAAGGGGAAGATTGTTAGTAATTTAAGTTGTCATTAGTGTATTTCATCAAACCCATTCACACCGGTCGAAGATCACCGGTCGCTCGCATTTCTTAGATGACACCGGTAGATAAAGCACAGTGTATGCACCAGTCAACTAAGTAGTTAGATAAACCGGTAGACTGAACCAAGTACTCAGCATCGGTCTTACTCAGTATCGGTCGGGTATCGATCTAACTAATAGAAAAATCCGGTCCAGTTTTTGTGGAACAGTTTGTGTTACAGTTTGAGTTAAGAGCCTGATTATGCGAGACATCCATTACTCTAATGCGAAGTTAACCTTTCAACAAGAGTTAGCTTTAAGTTCTACAGATGATCTCAAGATAAACTCTAGATCACAACGCACAAGTTTCTTGTGTTGCATATTTTATGGTCAAGTTTACTCCCTGGCGGTTCTGTGAGTCAAGAGGATCACTCTTGTATAAATATTAGTCATAGGATGCAAAGTATGTTGCTGTTGTTGAGAAGTAGAGATCGCAGAGAGCAGAGGAAAGATATCTTCTGAGGAGTACTACAGGCACAAAGGTGAAAGAAGAAAAGAAGATCAACAACCAGGCAAACAGGGGAAGAGATCTACAAGTATGATCTAATTGGACAATCAGTGTCATTATAAATCACTGTTTTTAAAAGGTATTACATCACATACAAATCTCTCTAATAGGGTGAACCTAATCGGTTCGTTGTAAAAATCCCTTAACAGGGTAACATCTTTGTTGATGTTCAAAGTCCTATAACCAGGCAGCTCTTAATAGGGCTTAGATCCTAAACGATCTTTTGTAAAAATCCCTTAACCGGGTAGCACCTTAACCAGTGCTTTGTATGCTCCTAACAGGGCACCTTCATTTAGACCTAGTGAGATTGTGAGCTCTATCTCACCGTGGTTTTTTCTCTCTAACCAAGGGTTTCCATGTACAAATACTTGAGTAGATCTGTGTGGTATTAGTTTATGCTTGTGAATGACTGTTGACTTTCTACTTTGCATTCAAGAATCTGTTTACAAGTTTTAAACAATGAGATTTAGTATTTTCTGATTCAACCCCCCCCCCCCCTCTCTCAGTAACCGGTAAGGTAACATCATAAGCTTGCTCCATGGGTAGATCAATCCGTGAGTAGGTAGTCCCGAAATGCCCTTGTGGTTGTTCTTTGTTCCAGCGACCTTGTACCTTCCTACAATCCTCGAGTAATTTTGATAGACCAACTCCTTTCATTCCTCTATAGACATCCATTCCTACAATGACAAGATAATTCCATTACCCATAGCTGCATTATACTCACTAAAATTGACCTCCTTGCTTACATGTGAATTAGATAGATCTTAGTCTCTCATCATGATTGTAATTGCCATCAAACACCCTTGTAACCCTAGGATCTTAAGCCTATACTAAGATTGGATTAGGGCATTGTTTCAGACATTGAGCTTGCTATGTAATTGGATCAGGACCACAGGAGTATCTCAAGACACCCGTTGTCTCACGGTTGGCATTACTTGCTTTTGGGATCATAGGATTAGGATTGAAAAAGTCTGAATGTGGAAATCGTGGACCCGATTTAGAACATAGAAACCTGATTTTTGGAATCAGATTTGGGATCAGTAATTTGGGAAGGATATGAATTCTTTGCCATGTGGGCCCAAGCATAGGTGCATATTGCATTCTTTCCTTGCCTATGTAAGGAGAGATATTCCTTTTAATCATAAATTACAGCTTATGTCAACAATTTGTTAAGTAATGTCATATGCATCTCATTAACAGAAAAGCAATATGAACATACCTTGCACTTTGAGCAACCATGCCTACAAGTACTGCTGGCCAAGCCAGGCCCCGAATCTGCAAAACAAATTAGGTCAGCAACTATTTCTTGGCCCACACAAACCACACATATTTGCAAAATAAAATATCATACGAATATCCAAAATTATAGCTGAAACTACAAATGAAAACATGAAAGTGTGTAGCCAAGATACAAAGTCCTAAGCTATATATTATTTTACAATAAACAAATATATGGCATGAAATGAACTTAAACTACGCTTCAATGAAATTTACAATTGCCAAAACAAATGTACCAACTGATTCCAAATCCATACCAGAGCCTATGGCAAAAAATGTAAAGACCAAAAATTTTATTAAAAATATTTACCAAAAAAAAAACCTTTGCTTTGACACCATAAAATGATAATTGATTGTATTAAACAAGGTGTTGATGTGAGTTTTGTCCCAAGATTGCTTGCCCTCAAGTAATCACAATGTTGGATGCTGCAAAATGTCTTCACCTTCCCAAGTGGCATTCTCTAATGGTAAATCTTTCCATCATACCAAGTACTCGCTGACCATATGACTTCTCAGCTTCCTTCCTCTCACCTCCAAAACCTCTATTGGAACCAATACCAGTTTCCCTTCTTCATCCAAGGGTGGTAGACTAGGAGTAGGTGCAACATGTTGTCCAATAGACTTCTTGAGGCATGAGACGTGAAAAACATTATGGATCCTGCTATCCGAAGGAAACTCAAGGTCACATGCAACCTCTCCAACCCTACTCAAAATCCTATACGAACCATAGAACCTAGATTTAAACTTTTCAATGCCACTCTTCTTCGATGTGCTCTATCTATATGGCTAAACACGTAAGACAACCATATCACTAACCTCAAAGGATCTCTCTATCCAATGGCAGTCAACGTATAATTTCTGCTAGTTCTAAGCTTGTAAAATATTGTACCTGAAAGCTCTAAGGATATCCTGGCAATCCTACAACCAATTCTAGCTTGAGGTGCTCTGTTATCATCAAAAGCTATGTCTATGAAAGACAATGGGTCATAGCCATATAAAGCCTGAAATGGTAACATACCACTAAACATATGATATGTAGTATTATAACAATGTTCACCTTGTTGCCCCAAATTTTGACATCACAAAATTGGACAACCCTATGCAATTTTCTCATGAGTTCATAGGTGTTTCTTCTAAGTTTAGGTGTTCTGAATGATCTGTTATAAGGACAATTTGTTATCCCTTCAACTGTCCTAAATTTCATGTCTTCTAAATATCGTCTTTAAAGGTTTCCATCAAGCTTATTATCAAGTTTCTTGTCAAAACAGGTTTTTCTTCTCTAACTGCAAGCAATAGATTTTTGGCAACCTTCAAGTCTTTTCTTGATTTTTCTTGGTCGTGTGTTTTGTTTTAGTTTTGTTTTCATCCTAGGAATGTGGCATTTTCGATTCCGCTCGTTTCAAGCTATCTTAGGCCTTAAACGGAGTTGTCTATCAAAAGATATTAAAGAATTAAGCAATCAGCAGGTTGGCTTTTTGGGCCTAACTGCATATCTTTATTCTTTGATTAACTCTTTCATCAATGGGCTTTTCATTGATGATCGCATGACATAATATGTGTTATTTACTTGTAAGATGGAATTAGAACTCCATTATCATGTGTTCACATCAAAATATGTGAGATTTTAATGAGTTTTTATTGTAAAGGTGGGCTTTCCAAGTCTTATTACATATCTTCATTAAAATCATAATTACTTGTAAAATTAAAACATTAGAAACCTATGTGCATCAAAGGTGATGATTTTTCAAGCGATTACATGTTTTCAGCCAAGCTTTGATATGTATTTTCTCTTCAAAAGCCCATGGTGTCATTTTTTATAGTCATTGCATGTTAATAAATCAAAGTTTAAACATGCAATAAACTTCAAACAACCCGTCTAAGTTAATGGTGGCGATTTTCAAACCATTAACATGTTTTAATATGCATTAAAACACATGCGTTTTCCTCCTAAAGGCCCGTTATGACTATTAGGGCATGTAAATGCACATTAAAAACGCGTGTAAAGGTATTATGAGTTGTGTTTTAACTCATCAAGGGAATGGTGGTGATTTTTAATACATTTACATATTATAAAGGCTTATATATCATATGCAAACAGCAAGCAAAACCGGTTTTAATACAGCACATGCTGTGTTTTCATCATCCAAAGCTGGACAACAATTTTCTTAGCCATTGCATCTCTAAAATTA
Source organism: Chamaecyparis obtusa (assembly GCA_027943335.1). Classification (NCBI taxonomy): domain Eukaryota; kingdom Viridiplantae; phylum Streptophyta; class Pinopsida; order Cupressales; family Cupressaceae; genus Chamaecyparis; species Chamaecyparis obtusa. The sequence goes on from BSBK01005906.1 coordinate 1,098,560, forward strand.
CATGTATATACCTGTGTTTGGGTTATAGAAGCCCATTTTAGGGTCTTTTGTGCAAGATATGAGTTGAAGGAGGCTTTGTTTTGCATACCTATACGTGCATTTTGTATTCCAAAGCCCGTCTAGGGCATTTGCAACTTGAAACGGTTCATTTGTAAGCTGCAATCTCTTTATCAAAGCCCGTTTTGGGGCATCTCTTCCAAAAACGGCATATAGAGCATTGATTGCAAGTGTCTTAGCATGTAAATCTAAGCGAAAATCTCGTCCTTGTGCAAGCATTTTCACCTACAGGTTTGATTAATTCTTTCTTGTTGCTATTAATGTGCATTTTATTTCTCAACCATAAACATTTGTCAAGAAATCATTCTTGACTTGAATATGCATTAATTTAGCAAGACTTAATCAATTTTTTGCCTATATAGCTGAAGTTTGAGGATTTATTTCCAATTTTGAAATCTTTAGGATTTGAGAAGATCTCTTCAATGATTTTCAAGACTTCTTCATTGCTTTCTCAAGAAGAGCTATGCTTTCATTTTTTAATTCTTCTTGGTGCAAGCTAGGGTTTCTTTTGTTTTGTTCTTGTTCTTGTTTTGTATATGGGTTTTTGTTTTTAAAAATCATTTTCAGATTTGTGTGGTCTTTTGAATGAGAGCATTGGTTTTCAAAAAAGAAGCAAGTACTTCCCCTTGAAGTGCAGCTGCAATACGAGTTCTTCCCCGAATGATGCACATAGAAATGCAAGTTCTTCCCACAAAGAGAAAGCTCGAGACACTCATTTCTCTTGCATATGTGGTCAGGATTAAAAAACTTGTTCTTAACATTGAATCACTCCAATAGGAGCAAGGTACTTCCTCATCATGCAGTGCAAGTTAAAAAGCCCATTTTCAAGTGTTTTGCATACATTTTTCCTGCTTTATCAAAGGCTGCAAATGGACTTCAAAAACCCATTTATAGGCATCAAGAACTTTCCGGATGACTTATAAAGGGACATTAAAACCCCACTTATAAGTAAATAACCTTCCCATTTGTATATACATGCATATGCACCTCATTTCCTTGCTTAAAGTTTGCTGCCCATTCATAAGCAGTGCTCCCAAAAAATCCCGGTTTTGAGTTTTTCCCTCATTTGAAGAGCTCGTTTTGCCTAAAAATCCTTCACCTTTTCCTTACTCAAAGGCCTTACACTCATATCTTATACAAATCTGCAAAGGTCTAGCTTGAAAGACCATGATATGACTTTTTCTGGTAACTAAAGAATGACAACAGAATGCAGTCATAAAAAGAAAGGGATGAGAGATGGAATGATTGCAGACATAGAATGTTTTCAAGACAGAAATAGAGAGAAACAAAGATGCTTTTCCAGTAACCACCATTATGATGCAGAACAATCAAAGATGTGGATTCATATTCCAATTCATGATGCTTTCATCCAACCTAAATACTTCAAACACGGAGAATCCTGTAGCAGCATGAAGACCAAAAAAGGGTAATGTAATAGAAGTCGTGTCTTGTCAAATACTTAGTCAATTTCACATGCTTTATAAATAGGTGTAGTTTTGTTGACAAATTACATGAAATTGGGTAACAAGTTGTAATTGCATGTGATAGTATCACATAGATGTAATACTGGCAAAGTACTCTCCAAGTTGCAAAAATTGGCCGAGTTTTCTAGCCTGGCCGGTTTTTACGACTTTTACTGGCACCAAAAACTCGCCGAATTTTTGGCAAAAACTCATCAAGTACTTGCCGAGATCAGTCATAGTTTTATAACAGCGCGTAAAGGCAAAAAACGGCCCAAATTAATTTCATTTCTCAATTCTTCACTTGTATTTTGCTAAGAGGGGGAAAATAGTCTTCCAAACACTTGTAAATGATTTCTATCAATTTGAAGCAGATTTGAGGCGGATTTGAAGCTGATTTGAGGTGGTTTTTGAAGAGGAAAATCAATGATCTAGAGAGGCAGGCTATGGAGGAGGGGTGTGGATTTGGTTTCACACTGGATGACAATGAGTTGAATGAGTAGTCATTGCTAGTGCCAGGAGAAGCTAGAAGCATAGCTACATCCAGGATTGAGGATGATCCATAGACTGAGTCAGACATACCGAGTGAGGAGGCACAGTCATGCCCAGTGCAGACTTCTAGGACTAGACCCGCTAGTTCTACCTCTCCCTTAGTTTTTATTAGAGTTGGGAAGAGGAAGATGTAATTGTAATGATGTATTTATTTTTAGTTTTACATAAATTATTTACTATTTTGCTTCCATTCATCAACATTCCTCACGAGAATGCAATTTTGTACCCACTTTGTGTTTAAATATATCTAGACTAAGCTTGTTTCTTTTGTGTTCTCATTTATTAACTCATTAGATGCATCTTCTCATTGAATTTTGCAAGAAAATGCATTTCTAATTAAATTTAAGCAATTTTTTAAGATAGATTGTTGTCGAAAATTGGCGAAGTTTTTCCCGAATTTTTTTTTTGGCCTTGGCGAGTTTTTGGCTTTGGTGAGTTTTCCAACTATTGTATCACGTGTAAAGCTGTAACATGTAATCAGATTACAAGTGCATTAGGCTTTGTAATCTTGAATAAGTCAAAGGTAGTTAAGGGTTTCCCCTTCTTGCTCCACCATTTTTTCAGCCCCTCATCTATAAATAAAGGAGGGTGCTCATTTTAATTTTCATCTTTTGGCAAGACAAGAAAATTTTGCCAATTTGTATATGCACTCTAAGACTTTGTGCCAATCCAACTTGTTATGTGATGACATTTTCTTGAAATGATTGTGACTTTGTGCCTTATTGGTTATTCTGATTATTGAATCCTCATTCGAGACAAGCGTAGGAGACTTTGGGTTCCTGTATTTGTTTCACAAAATATATAAGTAAACTGTTGTCTTTATTGTTCTTGCATCAACCCCAGAGCCACCGTTATTATCATAGCAATAGATATCTTTTGTTAAGTTGAAAGTTGTAGTTGTGTAAGAATCATTCCTGGAAAAAGAGGAAGTGATTAAGAAGAACCCCCCTTTTGTTGATTTCAGTTAGGTTTTTGTTGAAGCTACCTACGGTAAGAAGGGAGCCTCTCTTATTGCTGAGAGGAGAGAGAAATCTCATGAACGTTGCCTAAAGTTACAGTTTTGCAAGTTGTAATTTTAGTGACTTACAATACCTAAATACAACCACCTAACCCTTGCCTTCTACTAATCCGCAACATAATTGTGAAGATAACCTTGCACCCACTTGTTTACAATCTCAATTTGTCCATCCATCTGTAGGTGATAACTAGTGTTTGAAGTCAACTTTGTACCTGCAAATCTGAACAACTCCTTCCAAAATATGTTGAGGAACTTGTTGTCTCAGTCACTGATAATGGTCTTCAATAGTCCATGTAATATAACCACCTCATGGAAGAAATTCTACTACGTGAGAAGCTGTCCTATCGGCTGCAATAGCATAGAAGTGAGAAAATTTCATCAATCAATCAACCACCACAAATATACAATCCTTTCCTTGGTCTCTAGGAAGACCTCTGATAAAATTCATAGACACACTCTCCCACTTCTACTCTAGAATCGGTAAGGGCTGCAATAGACCTGCTGGGAAAGAATGTTCTGACTTGTTTTGCTTACAAGTCAAACACTCATGTGCATATTTGAGGACATCATCCTTAAGACCCCTCCATGTAAATTTCTCTCTAATCTACCTATAGATCTTGAAGTATCTTGGATGTCTTGTTGTTGGGGTGTCATGAACAGCTATGTTATATCCATTCCTTGTGACCATTTTATATTATAACTATAATAACTATTTCATGTGAAGTGTGACAATAACAATTTTGTGATTTTCAGTTGTTTAAGTTAAGTTAATTTGCTAATGAGAATAGATATGTATATCTCATTCTGTGAATGGAAATAATACTACGAGGATTTATATTCTTATGTAGAATATTCATAAATAAATCGCCATAGAAATTTGTTGGAATATTTGATGCATATTGTTGTCCTGCATTTTGTCACCACAAAATGTAGGTAACAGTACAAAACTTTTTGATCTTAGTTTCGTGTTTCTCTATGTTGATCCACTATTTAATTAGCCAATATTGATCAATCAATTGATCTCAATATGATTAGCGAATCCTTTTGTTGAAAGTTTTCGTCAAGTCTTTTTTGGTTTTTCAGTTTGTCTTCCTATACTTGAGTTTTGAATCCTTCAGCATCCTTTAGTGTGTTTTCAAGTGTGTTTTTAGTTGTTTTTAGTTTTTTTGTATCGTCCAATCTCTTGCTTTCGATTTTCCGTTCGTTTTGATCTATCTTAGGGCTTAATCGAACTTATCAATCAAAAGACATGACCATTTAAGTGCCCAAAAAGTGTACTTTCCAAGCTCAACTGCATATTTTTAAAAAAAGATGTTATTTTCTATAGTTGAGTTGCGCTTTTTGAAAAATATAACATAAATTCATTTTATGTTATGTTTTTAAGTTACTTTATCACTTAAGTGATTATAGTGCACTTTATGTTATGTTTTAATGTTGAGTTGTTTTTAAATTTTTCACTTAAGTGACTTTATCACTATATAGTTCTAATTTAATGTTGAGTTTTACTTTATGTTTTTAAAAAACATATAAGTTAAATATTATTTTATGAAATAATGTTTACACATTATATATACAACTATATAGTGTAAATGTTATTTTTGACCCCTTTAGTATTATTAGACTCAATAAACAATTAGACATGTGCTAAATAAATCACTTAAGTTGTGCAATGAAACAACATGCTTTCATTTTCCTACTTTTCATGCAAATGCATCTAGAGAAACCGATTTGCATGTAAAAGAGGCTAAAACTTGATGAAAAAACATGTAATGCATATATGCAATCTCTCTTAGAGAGTGTGATTTGCATATGTTAACAAAAATAAAACATGCAAATGCACCTAGAGAGTGCAATTTGCTTGCAAAATCCCAAGTCTTGCCCATAACATGTAAAAGCAAGTTTTAAAAACACATGTAAATGCACTTGGAGAGTGCAATTTACATGTAAAGGGTTTTTCTCTTCAAAAATAACATATGCAAATGTATCTAGAGAGTGCGATTTGCATCTGAGACACCATTTGCATGCAAAAACATCCCATGCAATTGCATCTAGAGACCACGATTTTGCTTTGAGTTATTTCCCAAGTCATTTGCTTGCAAAAATAAAACATGTATTTACATCGTGAGAGTGCGATTTTGCTCTTCCATCAAAAGCAAGGCATTTCCAGCCAAGAATAAACCATGTGTATGCACTTGAAGAGTTTGATTTCACTCTCAAAAGCATGTCTTCATTCCAAGGGCACGTTTTTTGTATTCTCAGCCAAAATGTTTCATGCAAGGGCATCATTAGAGTGCGTTTTTCTCCAAAAACGCCCAGCAACTCATTCTTGCTAAAAACGTTTTGCATTGGAAGGGTTTGAAAGTTTGTTTTGGGGCAAATACATGCAAAAATGTCTCATGTATTTGCATCTCAAGATCACGATTTGCAACTTAGAATTGGTCAAAATCTTCTAAGTTGTATGCAAATGCACTTGGAGAATCCGATTTTGGGAAAGACAAGTTCATTCCAACTTCTTCTTCTTCCATTTTTGGCTCATTGCTTGTATTTCTCACTTGTTTTCCTACATTATTGCATTATATGGCTCATTTTTATCCATTTGTTTAAATGCAGCCCATGTATTTTGCATTTTGTGTTAAATAAGTTGAAATCTTCTCTTAGCCAATGCATAAAAATCATCCAACATCCAAAAACAGATTTGCATGTAGAAGATTATTTTCAAGTTTGTCATGTTTGAGTCCATAGCAAAGGGTATGTTTTTGTTTTTGTTTTTGTTCTTGTTTGCTTGCTTGTTTGTTGCTTGTGTTGTTTTCATTTTTGGAAGAAAGTTGAAGTCATCCTATCAAGAATGCAAGTGCATACATTCATGCCAATTCATCCTTTATTCCCCAACACATGCGATTGCATCTCCCAAACCCATTACATGTAATAACATGTCATTTTCACTACATGTTATCACCTCTAAAGAACCCGATTTTGGTAAAAAGTCACTCTTTTAGATACCAAAATTAACATTTACACATATCCATATGCATCCAATTTGCATTCTTGACCATACAAACAAAGCCCCACATGCAATCCATCTCTATAAGTCCAATTTTGCCCCTTTTTGCCCACATACATGTGCTATTTGTTTCACTTCCAGCCAACACATATGTTCTATGAGTATCTAATCAATACTCCAAACACCTTGTTCTTCATAGATCTATCATTGCAAACCAAAGCCTAACCCTCTCATGGATCTAACCTCCTCAGATGATGTATCTACCCTTTGGAATTTCCATGTTGCAGCACGAGATATGTTAGCACCATCAAAAGTCAAAGGAAAGATGAAATATCAATACGACAAAGAGTTGGCTCATACCACAGTCTCACTTGTTTCATCAACTCTTGATCAAATCTCAAATACAGAGATTGGGTATGTTGACATGACCAATTTCTTGCAAAGGCTCGACAAAGTCCAGGGAATGGAAAAGCTTTTGGCAAAGCTAGAAGGGGATCTAGAGAGCTGTCAAGCAATAGAAGTGGACATCACCAGCAATCTCAGGCAAATAGGATGCAAGTTCTCACCAGAGATGATAACCTCTTCACTGAAGAGGAAATGACTACAGAATACACTGACAGAGTTAATGCTGAATTTGATTCTGAAGAATTTGGAGCACAAACAATGAATAAATTTGCTACAAATAAATTTGTGGAAAAACACTTAATGGATTCTCTTACAGATAATTACAAAATTGTGAAATCAGCACATACAAATACAATCAAGGTTGAAGCCATTTTAGAGACAATGAAGATTTCAGATCTTCCTATGGTTCATGATTGTATCGTCAAATATAAGGCCTTCCTTGATAGTTTCAAGGATTGATTCACCTTTCTTCATCTTTTGGTTTAGTTTTTATGCTTTGTAGATTGGAGAAGATGAATTGCATGTGATGTAATTGCATGTAATTCAATTGCATGTCCTCGTGACATGTAATCCAATAATTCTTCTCACCTAGTTTTACCGGGTCAAAGTGGTTGAGTTGCTCCCACTTTTTTCTCCCTTTTCTCATTTCTTTTCCTATAAGAGAAATGCCCCTCTCATTCTAAAAACCATCTTTATTTTATGCAAGAAAGCTCTGCCAAACTTGTGCAAGCATAACTGTGATTGTGTAGTACCATTTTGGAGAAAAATAAATAGAAAGAAACAATTGGAGCTGAAGCTGTTACTGAATGCAATTGTGGTGAATCAAATTGGAAGCTGCGACTGCAATTTGGTTTTACTGTCTTTATATTTATGTTATTCTTATGTTTTATTAAGAGCAAAGTGAATATCAGAAACAATCGAAGCTGAAGTTGTGACTGGGAGCGGTTGTGGTAATATAACACTAAAAGCTGTGACTGTAGGTTATATTACCATCTTATTTTCACGTACTTTGTTAGAATAGTTAGAAAGTCTCTACTTCTGGAAGTCTGTGCGCCCCAATGGTAGAGATATTTTTTATAGGGTAGATAAACAGGTCTTAGAGCCAAGCCAGTATGCTTTTCAATCAGCCTGTGAGTTGGTGTTGGTTTATCGGTATCACTATTTCCAGCTTTTAGATAGAAGTGTAGTTTAGAGATTAAAGTTTTGCCCATTACTCGTTCTTTAGGTAAGTGGATTCTTTCTTGAAAGATAAGAAGGAATATTTGTAACATCCTATTTGATAATCTCTTAACTTCTTGCTTACCTTGAGTTGATCCAAGGAACCGTGTAATGTCCCCATTTTTAATAAATTATTTTTTATTAATTATTGGTCCCAGAATTTAAATAATATTATAAATGGACCTTTAATTAATAAAAGGGGGCCCATTTTTATTATTATTGTCCATAGGTGTTTGCCGTGTCGGCATTCTTTTGTAAACCCTCCGGAGTTTCTCCGAAGGGGTATTTATGACCGGCATGGAGGATGTATTTTTCATGTTGAAATTTGATATTTTATTTGTATTTGCGAATTCATGTTGGGATTCTGTTGGCTGCCATTTCAGAGGTGAAAGATCCTCCTTAGTTGATTTATTGCAGTTTCGGTGGTTCACAGCCACCCTAGTCTATTGTCGGGAATATCAATCCGATATTTCACTGTGCACCAAAACTGTTGTGCTTTGTTTGTTTTGGATCTAGCAACTCTGAAACACCATCTTTGTATACATCTTTGGCAATTAATACAACTTGTGGTATTGTGGATACTTGGCATTCATTGTTCTGGTGTCTATAGCAATATTATTGTTGAATCTGAATTACTTTTGGCGTCATTGGCGTTTTGGCAACTGAAGCACTACATAATAATTATATTATTACTTCTTGTTGCAAGTGCTTGTTTCCAAATTGTGTGATGGTATTGAAGTCCCCTACGGAATATATTAAATAGACTGGAGCATCTTGAAGTCTGGAATTTCCCCACCTCGGACACCATTCAACACTGTACAACACTCATCCCTCTGCGTACATCCCCCAACAAATCTCGTACGGCCTCCATTCTTCACCGTACAACCTGCACACAATCACCGTACGGCCCACGGCCTACACACAGTCATCGTACGACCCTCGTACTGTACAGCCTCAAGTGAACACTCGACAACCCTCCAACTCGAACAGCCTCAAGTGCCTATGTCCGCACAGTTTTCCCATCTGTACGGTCAGCATTACCTCCCCACCATACGATCATCTTCCGTACCATACGCAACTACTCTCGACACACGACAGGTACCCTTGTTGCACATCATCCCTCCATGGTAAGAGAGTCCGTCCGGGTTTGGAACATTACAAACAGTGAGAAGGGGGAGCCTTCCCTTTAAGGTAGGAGAGACATTATCTCATACGTTGTGGCTAGTATACCTATTTTGTGATTGGATTTTTTTCCCAAAACTGTCAGTTGCAAAATATCCACCCAAACCATATTTATATTGATTATGTTAACAAAGGGTTATTGCAGTAACTTGTGTATCTAATCCTTCCAAATCAATGGATGTAGGAGGAGAAGCCATCCTGTGGGCGAGGGATCATTAGTGTACGGGCGCATGAACAATGGAAGTTAGGAATGCCATCCAAGCTAGAAACTTCAATCATTGCCAGTCACTTAAGTTGGGAGTGTTCTATTTAGATGCCTAGTTGGTCTAGCGAGTGTTCTAGGAGTAGTGGCTCCTCATTGGTCATAATAAACAACCTTGGTAATCATTAATTATTTGATCCTATGTTTTGTATGTTTTCATCATATATTTCTTCTAGGATGCCTTGCTTTTGCTTTTGCTTTTGCTTTTGCTTTTGCTTCGCTAGGTTCATCAATAAATATATTTCTTTATGTACTTTTGATTAAATAATTATTATGCATTCTTTTTTGCAAGTACATATATATATATATGAAAGTATATATATATATATATATATATATATATATATATATAAACATATACATGTGGAATTGTTTTCAAATATTAATCATATCTGATGTGCAGCATATTCTTATGTTTTCATCTTTGTGTTTTTCGTGAGCTGCTCTTGCTGGGATCGAGGTGGCAAGAGTAACGCCCTCTCGCCACCATGGCAAGGAGTTACCCTTGCCGCATATCCCATGAAGCCTTTCGTAGGCTAGAGACGGATTCATTCTTTCATCTCTTGGTAGGGTAACTTTTGGGATTTATGTTTTGGTTTTGGGGAGAGCTCGGCATTGAGCATCACCACTGAGTTTTGGTCTATTGCATGTATTTCCTTTGGGGCTATATGGCTTTGTGGAGGATCGCACTGTGAAGTGTTCCTATGGTTTGTTGTCTCTCCTTGATCATGAGCCTTGGAAGGCACATCTTCTTCTCTACTGATAACTTTTAAAAGAATTTATCTTGGTCACATGTATGACAATGGAGTTTCATTGAGTTTCCTTGTACAGGTGAAGTCATACGATGTTGTGGAGAGGATGTATAGACCATACGGAAGGGTGGGTTGCTGTTTGGTGTGCGGATGGAATGAGAAACAAATTTATGAGTTAAAGACACAAACAATATTGACTACAGATAATCCTCCAATTGATATTTTGCCACAATATGGTGCTCTGATTTGCCAGATCCGAGCGAAGTATTAACATGCAACAGAATAGGGTGAGGATCGAATCCCACCAAAACCGCACGAGCCAAGTAGGGAAGATCTTTCACTTCCGAAATGGCGAATTACAGAGAATCCCAACTGGAATTCGCATTACAAAGAAATAATCCAAAAGTATGCATATCAACGACTACCTACAAGCCGCGCTTAAATACCCTTCGGAAAATTATCCGAGGGTATACAAAATGAGCCGACGGCAAAACTAGCCTACGGAAACAAAATAAGAATGGGACCGAGATATGCTAAATCAATCGGCCCATTAACAAAGGTTTAATTAATAATTTATTTTATGACGGGAACATTACACACCTCAATATGATATCAGAGATATGGTCTGACCAAGAATATCAAGTCTCGTGATATTCACCATAACTCAAAAATGTCCTATAGGTAATGTGCACATGTACTCTCAATAATACTTACCATAGGAACATTCTTATCATCTATCATGATCTGTTTCAGCCATCATAAGATGTCTATCACAATAGAAGATCATGGCCTGTTTAAGGAACTCATCCACCATGCAAGATATCATTTATCATGATCTGTTTCAACCATCATAAGATGTCTATCATGATAGAAGATCAAGTTATTGTAAGATCATCACCTTCCAATAACTTTAACAAATACAAGTGATAATCATTTGGAAATCGTCATTTCCTCGTGATTTACACAGGGCCCAAAAGGCATTCATGATTCATAGTCCTCTCACTGTTATAGTTTCTCGATCACTGGAGAATCCATCTCAATATGGACTACTCCCTCTAAATCAATACGACCAAGATTATCAAAAGTTGATTTAACCATATCCTCTGTCTGCTCCCTCTAAAGCTCAAGTTCTTGTATCAACCTCTTGTATTCTTTTGAAATGTCAGACTCCCTCTGCATCTGGTCTCAATCATAAATTTGTTTGCAAGCATTAAGTTCTTTCTCCCTTGAATGCAATTTTCCTGTGCTTCCGTCCTGAAAGTATGTCAGAGAGAGATTACAAATAGCTCACTACACTATCTCGACCGAAAATACCAATAATAGAAGCATACAAGATTTTACTAACCAATAGCATGAATTACAAACTCGAAAAATTATGTGCATTAATAAAACATGGAATACTTATCTTTTATAAATTTCAACTATTTCATTTTGTAAGGTGAGCCCATATAGAAAATATCATGCAGATTCACAGAATGATGTCATCGTTCTCAAACATTACCAGAATTCTTCACATGACCTGTCTTGAATATCCAAAGGTTCTATAAACTATAACAATCTTCAATCTGATCGGATCTCCCTTCAAGTGATTAGGCTTTAAAAGAAGGAACCTCGCTCTGATACCATGTTGAAAAAATAGGATCAGATTGTAATACTTTATGTGTGTGTGTGTGTGTGTGTGTGTGTGTATATATATATATATATATGCGCTCTCTCTTAATAATATATCCTTGTTGATAGGATTGATGTAATTTTCCTTTTGCAGATTTGAACAAGTAAGTTGGACTACCAAATAGTAAGTGAATCTGAAATGTTTATTAAATGTAAATGCAAATGATGTAAGATCGCTGCAACCTATCATAACACTGCTTGTTATTTCTGTGTATCCAAATGCAGCGATCCAAATGTATATATATATGAATTAGTAAAGACACGCCCCATGTAGAGACATGTCTCTACATGGCCCAAACCACATAGGGACATGTCCCTACATGGGACATGGCCAAACTCCCAATATTAAAGATTCACAACAAACTAAATTTAGTTGTAAGTGTCGTTTCAATAGCAGCAATCACTGTTGTTAATATGTGATCACAATATTAGCAAATACGATCTGCTTGAATATAATGATGTTATCACAATTCCATCGATTACATTAAGTCAATGGCAGTATATAATCGGGTTCATTATATATATTTTTCACAATAATCATTTTTATTGTAATCTATCTCATGATTTTTATCCGACAAAAGCTATAAAACATTAACATCATGTATGAATGATCAATAAGAAAGATATGCAACTTGCAAGCTGTGGATGTAGTATAAACTTTGTTTATGAAAGCGCCAGAAGGGTCGAAGTGTCTTTCATCGGATTTTATTTAAGATCAACCAATTAGGTAATGATGGTTGTATGGCACCTCATTTAACAATCAATCCAAATTTAATGCTCGGAACTTGTGCCTAAGTCCTTGAGAGGTCTGAACTAATATGTCTTGATCCTTAGAGCCACTTATTGCACTAAACCTCCTTGAGACTAGATTGGGAAAATTAATTTGATAGTGGTTCTAGATACTGCCTTGGGATGGAAAGTGTGCAATTGTTGTAACCTATGATACTTGGAAAAGTTAATGCCATCAGGATGTGGATATCCAATTTATCCGGCTAGGAGGTCTATGGAATGAGTCTAGTGGTGACATTGACTGAACAAGGAATGTGCTTGTACTCTTTAAAACCTTGGTCAAGGTGGTACTATGCTACAGGTAGTATATGTCAGTCACTAGAACTAGTAGTGCAATGTCTAGCTATGGTCACCTAGTTGGCAAGGATTGTTATTACTAACCAGTTATTGAGAGGGGGGGGTGAATCAGTAAAAACTATTTCTATTACAATTCAACACTTGTTTAACTATTCTTCCAAGATAAGCAGAATGTAAACAATCATCCACAAGCATAAATAGAAATACACAAATCAACACAAGATGTATACATGGAAACCCTCGGTTAGAAGGAAAAAACCACGATGAGACAGAGCTCACAACTTCACTACTGCAGAAGTAAAGACGCCCTGTTAGGAGCTTACAAAGCATTGGTGAAGGTGCTACCCGGTTAAGGGATTTGATAGAAAATCGGTTAAGATCTTAACTCTGTTAGGAGTTGCTTGGTTAGAGGACTTTCAACATCAACAAAGATGTTACCCGGTTAAAGGATTTTTACAAAGAACCGATTAGGGTTCACCCTGATTGAGGGATTTCAATCTACTTTCACACCTTATAAAAGCTATGATCTGAATTGACACTGATTGTCTGATTAGATCATACCTATTGATCTCTTCCCCGGTTTGCCTGGCTATTGAATCTTTTCTGCCTCTTTGCCTTTCACCTTTGGTGACTGTGATCTCTATGCAGATATCTTTTTTCTGCTCTCTCTATTCAACAACTCTCAACAAAACTTTTTCCTACATCCTATGACCTGTATTTATACAAGAGTTCATCTTAATGAAACCCTTAACTCATAGAACTGCCAGATTGTAAACTCAACAATAAATCATGCAACTAGCAAAAAGCTTTGCATTCTGATCTGGAGTTTACCTTGGAACATCCGTAGAAATAAAGCTAACTCCTGTTAAAAAGCTAACTCCATTTCAGAGCGGTGGATGCACCGCAAATTCCGGTTTTAACTCAAATTGCTCCGCAGAATCTGGTGCGGATCTTTATGCAGTCGACCGGTATACACTTATACCCGGTTCATCCCTATTTACAATATACGACCAGTATTATGCACTCTACTCGGTCTACCGGTGCATCTCCTCTATTTATTCTACCGGTGCATACACTTTGTTTCTAGTCTACCAGTCCCTTTAAAGTAATGTGAGTGGCCGGTGAACCTTTACCGGTGGGAATGGTGTTTGTGATTTACACTACTAACAACTTAAATTGAATGACAACTTAAATTGCTAACAATCTTCCCCTTTGTCATTGGTGGCAAAACCATACACAAAACCATACTCACTTACTTGTCACAATTTATACCTTGTCCTGTAGACTTCCCCTGTCTAAGTGCTTTAGCTCTTCTATTCTGGTTCTGTGGCTATTCAATTTGAACTCTTCTGTTGTTCTTCCCTTTTGTTCTGATCTCTAATTTCCTTCTGCTTCCCATTTCTTCTGCTTCTTCTTCTACCCCTTTTTTCCTCCATAGGATAAAGGGTTAAGCTTCACTTAGGATTTCACATTTGTAGCTTGGTGAAGATATCCTTATAGATATGTTTTGCAGAATGAAGAAACAGTGACCATTGACCGGTTATATATTCAATGTTCTTTTGGGCTGCTTTTAGAGAAACAATGATGTTCTCCATATCCTCCATAGTTTTATAATCCGGTTCATTGATTAAAACTTCTGTAGAAGTTGTAGTTTGCTGCATGGAGCCAAGTGTTGGGGCCAGAAGTAACTGAAATCCAATAATGTCTTGGATTCTCTTATTCTCCTCTTCTGCAGTCTTTCTTAGAATTAGAGCTAGACTTGTCATTTCTCTGCTAAAATTTGTTGCAGACTTATTTTTTATGTCAAATTGAGAAGACAAGGCTCTAATGTCTTCTGAAGTCTTTGCTGACTTTTCTATCAGATCTTGCAAGAAAGTTTCAAAGTTTGAAGTTGTTATCATCAAATTTCCTGCAACTTGGATCTGTTGTTGAAGAACTCTTAAGTTGATTGACAGAGTTACCTTGATAACTTCAACTTGTTTGTGGAGAATCTCTATTATCTTCTTGTCATAGTGATCTATAGCTACAGTTTCTGGATCTGTCAGGTCAGCACTGATTGCTTCTGCCAAGACTTCCAGCTAATCTATCACAGATTCATCTTCATCTATGTCAGCATCAGGTACGAAGTTGCACAAAATATTCTTGACAATGGTCAGGACCATGTCTTGTTTTCTCTTGGTCAATTCCTTTAGCTGCTTGGGTGACATTTTGCTAATGTCAACCACTATATCAATGGCCTTGCTCCTTTTGGCTTCTTTATCCTCAGCAAATGATAACTTTCTTTTAGAGGAGGAGCTTGGGATATTTGCTTGTTCCTTTTGTTTGGGCTCCTGTTCCGATTGAGCTTGCTCAGTGTATATAGGAATTTCTTGTTCCTGTTCCTTATTTTCTTCATCTCCTTGTTGAGTTGTATCTTCTGGTTGTGCCTCTTCTTCAGGTAGGTCTTCCTTGGAAGGTGCTTCTTCCTTTTTCTGAGCTTCCTCTTCCAGTTGCACTTCAACTTCAAGTGGGACATCCTGTTCTTGTTGAAATTGAACTTCCGGTGGGATTTCTTCCTTTTGCTGCTCTTCAGCTGAATGTAATTCTCCCATAGGGATATCATTTCCCAGCTCTTGTACTACTGGGGGAACTACCTGTTCAACATTTATCTGTTCACCAGATGTGAACTCCTCTGCTTGAACATTTACCTTACCGGTTGCAGGATCTTCACGAGTAGTGAATTGAACCGGTGGTGCTTGTATAGTTTCAGGTTGATCCTGTGGACCTGTTCTTTCTAGTGCACTGAAATTATACTGCTGCCATAAATCTAAAGTCTCTTTATAGACTTCGTTTTCATATCCGTTTAGTATCTTGGCAACTCTATACTTGGTGTCCAAATTCATTGTTGCTTCCTCTAGTAGAAGCTTTATTCTATCTTCACTGAGACTAGGTCTGACCTTTAATAGTGTTTCCCTATTTATTCTTGTGTTTGTGCCTAGACCGGTTCTCCATTTGGTCTGAAGCCTTGAATTTAATTCTGGGGGAAACTTGGCCCTATAGTCCCTTGGAGTTCTATTGTAGTCCATAAAAGTTTCTACTATGGCTACTATGACTGACTGCTTATCCTCTTCTCCTAGCAGACTATACCATTTGGCAGCATTGTCTACTTCTCCAAAATCCATTACTTCATCAACAATATCATTGACACTCATTGTGTGTGTCTTACCTTTTCCTAGAGAAGTTAGGATGGTTGGACGAGAAGGATCACTGCCTTGATCATCAATGATGTCAACGATGACCAGTTCTGTAGGATTCTTCTCTTTGACAGTTGCTTCCGCTCCAAGCACTCCTTTTCCTTTTCCAGTGTCAGGGACTGGTTGAACTTTGGTTCTTTGGCGTGCTTCCTCCGCTTGTTGTTGGGTTTGAAGAAGTTTGCTCCAGATGGCTACTCCATCATGTACTTTCTCAGCTTCTCCAACAAGCATTAAACTGATCCTCTTCTTTGTCAGGAAAATCTGTTGATGCAATTCCGCTTGCTGAGTCACCTCTTCCAAAGTGACATGATCCTGGATCTCAAGCAGAGCTCGAATCCTCAACTCCTTTTCCCTGTCCATTGAAGCTTTCCACCTAGCTTCAAGAATCTCTAGGAGATCATCCGGTACAATATTATGAAGTTCAGTGGGTGAGAGGTTAAATTTATGAATACAGTGAACTACTGCTTCCTCTATCTTCCTCCTGTCTTCTTCATTTGCAAACTGATATCTTGTACTGACTAAACTCATTCCATCGGTTTCTTCCAATGAAGCCACAAATTCATCAATAGTGGGCTTTCTCTTTCTCGGTGCATCTTCCTTCACCGGTTTTCCAGATTTCCCCCTTCTTACTAGAGGAATTGTGTCTTCTGATTCTATCTCATCTTGTTCACCTTCCTGTGTGCTGGGAACCAATTGTGCTCTTTTCTTTTGAGCCTTGGGTTGA
Source organism: Chamaecyparis obtusa (assembly GCA_027943335.1). NCBI lineage: Eukaryota > Viridiplantae > Streptophyta > Pinopsida > Cupressales > Cupressaceae > Chamaecyparis > Chamaecyparis obtusa. The sequence goes on from BSBK01005906.1 coordinate 1,115,181, forward strand.
TCTTTGACCGGTTTCTTCTTTGGTGTGGGCGTCCTTTTGACATACACGTTCTTGATTGGTGCCCTTTTCTTCAGATTGTCCTAGATCTCTTTGTGGGTACCGAACCGGTAAGCAAAGAGATCTAGAGCCACCTCGGTCAAGGCATCTGCATATGCCTTTGCAGCCTTTGAGGTGATCTCGTAGCCCAATTCAGGAGCGTACATGGTTCTCGGTTCCACGGCTTGAATTGTGCAGTTATCAATGGTAACCAAAAAGCATACATCGTCTTTGTATTCGCCAACAATGGTTGACGGCACCCTCTCTCTTGTATGCATTCATAGTTGAAATGCCTCAAAGTGTTCAGTCATTACTCTACCTAACTAGTTTCCCAGTTTGTTGGCCATTTCACTAATTTGATGCATGACTGGTCTATCGGTTCCCCAAGTCACTTTTCCGATTCCCGAGAAGAAATTTAAATAGTAGAAGTATAGGCATACCAACAGGGTTCCATACTTCATGGATTTCTTCTTGGCGACTCCGAGCTTCTTGATGTTTTCAAAGATTTGCCCTCGAAGCATCGAACAGATGTCGTATTGAGCATTATCGTGCATTATCCGGTGTGCAACATGAATTGCTCCACCCGGTATGTTGTTTAGATTGCTTGACTGGTAAACCTTGTAGCCAATCACAGCAGATGCAAAGCGGACTCCATCATCTTCAATGTCGGTCACAGTCATAAGTCGACCATCAGATCTTGATTTTGTTAGTTTATTGACAACGGCATTAGAGATAGTCCTTAGGGTTAGTGCTTCCCCTTGGTCACTGTATCCGGTCACTCTATGTAGATCTTCTTTAGTGATCGGATTGCATACACCTTTATTGAGCCAAAAACCTAGTTCATGAAGACATCTTAGAACCATTCGAATGAAGTCTTCCCAGAAGATGGTCGAGTAGCATACTCCATTGATAAGTCCAGATGATACTAGCTTCGCATACTTATCAAGAAGTCTCCCTTCTTCACATAACTCGAGGTACTTGCTTTGAATATAAATTTTGCCAATTCTTCTGTTTAGCCTGAATGAACGTCGTGATGTCTTCGGTCAATAGGACTCCGTTTGGCACAGATGACAACGCACCAGCTATGTCGTTTTCCCTATTTTGAACTGCCACAATATCATATGCAGGTCGGTCCGCTTGACTTCCCTTGATCAGCTTCACGGTAGAGGATGATGAAGCCATTTCTTGATAATCGGTTAACACAAAAAGTCGCTTGATCGGTATTACAAATGGTAGCTCACAATGATCAAAGCGCGAGAGTATTACTCAGCACAAGAATTCGTTAATCACAAAGATAGCAAAGTAAAACTAAATGAGTAATTCTCCTTTCTTTTATAGAGTTAGGGCATAACGATAATTACCAAATGGTAACTATTGTTAAACGGCTACAGCATTAATTGCTTTACCTATCCTTTCTCTCCGTTTTCGCCAACCGGTATTCCGGCTTTTTCAATTGAGCATATCCCGGTTGATCAGTGGTTACCTGACCGATTATCCTTGTAGACTGAGTGAGTCTAATTCTCACTAGCCCTACCGCGAACAGTAGACAAGCTACCTGTTCCCCCTAAGCCCTGTAGGCTTAGTTAGCTGAAGAGATATCACCATCGGCTGATGATGATCTTTCCTCTGTCTTCTCTTCAGCGAAGCTCTTTGATTCCTTCTTGAACCATATCTGCTTGACTACCTTCTCGGTCTTCTCTTCCTTGTTGATCTTCTTATTTGAGGATGAGGTCTTTTCTACCAGTTTGACCAATTCTTTCCTTTTGTTAGATGACTGGTTCCTGCAGTCTTTGGCTAAGTGTCCAACTTTGTTGCAGTAATAGCAGACTATCCCAGTTCCCTTCCATGGATTCCCCCTTCTATTGTTGGGTGATCTGCACCAGGAATCATTGTAACTATGCGTCCCACAGTTTGCACAGTTGGTTGTGCTCCGGTTCTTGTTTCTCTTGGTGAATACCGGTCTTGGGGATCTGAATGCCATTGTCTTTGATCTGCATTCATCAACTTTGTGTCCAAACTTATTGCATGCGTAGCAATAGCCCTTGAAGCTTCCCCTGCTTCCACTGGACACAGTTGTGGCGCTTGACCAACATTCATTGGTCTTGTGGCCATACTTGCAACAGTTTTTGCAGTAACTATTGTTTGGCTTTACTGGTGCATTCCTGCAGTCACTTGTTCTATGACCTAGTTTCCCACAATGATTGCAAGAGGTGTTAAGAGTCTTCTTATCTTTTTGTGCCAGTGGTTTCTTCTTATCCTTTTTGCTTGTCTTAGCTTCAAAAGACTCACCAGTCTCTTTGGTGTCTTTACCGGTGAATCCAAGACCGGTGTTATCTTTGTGCTTTCTTTGAGCTTTAAGTTGCTCATCAAGCTTGACCGAGCTCTCGTTGTATCTTCTTAGGGTTTCATTTCTTTCTTCAAGTTCTTTCATTTGTTCCTTCAATTGATACAACACTAATGCCATCCTTTTGCATGCTTCATCCCTATCATGCCAACTCTTTTGCATGTTGGCGTTTTCTTGGGTGACAATTTGCATGTCTTCTTGGAGTTGCAAAATGACAAGATCATTTGCCCCTACAGCTTCCTCTGCCAGGTTCCTTGCTCTTTCAAAGGCTGTTAATGACTTGATTGTTGTGTTTCTTTCATCTTCAACTTTCCTCTTTTTCTCAATCAGTTCTGTCATCCTTAGGGCATTATCTTCTTGCTCCCTCTTAAGGTTGGAGATTTGATCCGTTAGGATCTGGTTCCTTTCGATGAGCTCGGAGACTGCCTCCTCAGCTTCATCAGATCCACTCTGCCCAAAGAGTTCATCAATATTCTCATTGCTCTCATTCAACTATAGAGCCAGCTCCTTCCTTTTTGCAATGATGTCATTGGCTTCCTCAATCTGTTTCTAATACTTGTAACCCTCCATGATCTTTTTCTCAAGCGGTTAAGCTTTATATAATAGAGAACTTGGCTCTAATTCCAATTGTTATTACTAACCGGTTACTGAGAGGGGGGGGTGAATCAGTAAAAACTATTTCTATTACATTTCAACACTTGTTTAACTATTCTTCCAAGATAAGCAGAATGTAAACAATCATCCACAAGCATAAATAGAAATACACAGATCAACACAAGATGTATACGTGGAAACCCTCAATTAGAAGGAAAAAACCACGGTGAGACAGAGCTCACAACTTCACTACTATAGAAGTAAAGACACCATGTTAGGAGCTTACAAAGCACTGGTGAAGGTCCTACTCTGTTAGGAGTTGCCTGGTTAGAGGACTTTCAACATCAACAAAGTTGTTACCTGGTTAAAGGATTTTTACAAAGAACCGATTAGGGTTCACCCTAATTGAGGGATTTCAATCTGCTTTCACACCTTATAAAAGCAATGATCTGAATTGACACTGATTGTCTGATTAGATTATACCTGTTGATCTCTTCCCCGGTTTGCCTAGCTGTTGAATCTTTTCTGCCTCTTTCCTTTCACCTCTGGTGACTGTGATCTCTATGCAGATATCTCTTCTCTGCTCTCTCTATTCAACAACTCTCAACAACACTTTTTCCTGCGTCATATGACCTGTATTTATACAAGAGTTCATCTTAATGAAACCCTTAACTCATAGAATCGTCAGGCTGTAAACTCAACAATAAATCATGCAACTAGCAAAAAAATTTGCGTTTTGATCTGGAGTTTACCTTAGAACATCCATAGAAATAAAGCTAACTCCTGTTAAAAAGCTAACTCCACTTCAGAGGGGCGGATGCTCCGCAAATTCCGGTTTTAACTCAAACTGCTCCACAGAATCTAGCGCGGATCTTTATGCAATCGACCGGTATACAATTATACCCGGTTCATCCCTATTTACAATATACGACTGGTATTATGCACTATGCTCGGTCTATCGGTGCATCTCCTCTGTTTATTCTACCAGTACATACACTATGTTTCTAGTCTACTGGTGCCTTTAAAGTAACGTGAGTGACCGGTGAACCTTTACCGGTGGGAATGGTGTTTGTGATTTACACTAATGACAACTTAAATTGCTAACAAGGATGTCCTTAGGATGACTGGCTATGGGAGTTGCGAGTTCTACACCAAGCCTCAAATGACAAGAAAATGGAAACCGTGCTTGTGTGACCTTGAGAAGAGTTGGGCTACTTCCACTAGAAGTTGTACGAATGGCTATTAATGGTTGGGTGGTAAAAACCCATGATGGACGTAAGCTAAGGATGGAACAATTGAAAAGGGACAGTATGTATAGGTTCTTTTCTTAGTTATTTTGTTATATCATATTCAATATTCTAAAATGTTTTACTTTCCTTGGAAAATTTAAAGAATTAATTAGATTCAATTTTCATGTGAAAAGCAGTTAATAACTTATTTTGGATAGTTAGTGGTAACTTACTTTTCATGTTCATAGGATAATGTAAATTAGTTATTTCAGTTTTCATTGCCTTATTTTCTCGCAAGTAAATTTTTATTTTCATAATTATTATGTTAGATGGGTTTGGTTGTTACAAGCTCTCATAATTTTCTCCATAAGCTTAGAAACAAGTACCAAAAATATCTTGTCCTTATAGTAAATAACCTCATCAATCACCTTGTATCTATCATCCTGAATCTTGTCGTCCATGAGCTCGCATGCAAAGAGATTCTTGGAATACTCAACCAAAAGTTAAGATTTCCAAACAGCTGAAATTTCTAATACAGAGCAAAGTATACAAATAGGTCTTCTGGAAAGTGCATCAGGTACAATGTTCCATTTACATTTGACATGCGCAATGTCAAAATCATATGCCTGAATTTTGCTGACCCGCTTTTCTTGTCACTCATTTAACTCCTTTTGCTCTAAGAAACACCTCAAATTGTTGTAATCTATTATGATCATGAATTTCCCACCTACCAAATACTGTCTAAACTTTGCCAACGCATGCATGATAGCAAGCATCTCCATATCATAGGTGGAGTACAGTCGCTCATTATCCCTCAGCTTCCTACTCTCATGGGCAATGGGATGTTTGTTCAGCATGAATACTGCACCAATCCCTTCACCTAATGCATCACACTCTAACACAAACGGCCGAGAGAAATCAAGTAGAGCTAATACAAGACAAGTACTCATAACCTCCTTAAGCCTATCGAATGTGCCCTGTGCATCACCTGACCACCTGAATGCACCTTTTTGTGTAAGATTTGAAAGTGGAGCCGCAAAATGTGAGAATCCATTAACAAATCTCCTGTAGTAGGAACAGAGACCAAGAAATCCCCTCAATTCTGAAACATTACTAGGAGGTGGCAAATCAATAATTGCTTGTATCTTTTCCCGATGCACCTTAACACAATTAGCTCCTATCACATGCCCCATACTCATCAAGTAGCTCATCAATGTGGGAATAGGATACCTGTTCTTGATGGTTCTTTTGTGTAAGGCGTGATAATCAATGCGAAATTTGTAACGTACCATCCTCCTTCACTGAGACCGTTGAAGAAGCAAATGGGTTGGAACTCAGTCTAATATGCCTCATGGCAAGTAACTCCTTGATTGTCTTCTCAATCTCTTCCTTGAAGTGCCTCAAATGATGGTAAGGTGTAGTGATGACGGGCTTGGCGCCCTCCTCCAACTCTATAACATGCTCAAATCCATGATCAGGAGGTCTACCTTGAGGAATGTCTCCAAAAATCCCATTGTTCTTATCAAGCACTTATTGAATGTCTACATGATTATTCCAGTTAGGAAGACACAAAACACTAAGTTTCCCATGCTATATCATCATGTCTAAGAATGGCCTCGATTTTGTGTGTTGATACTACTCTAGTACCTCCATCTAATAAAGCCTTCAACTCTATCTTCCTCCCATTCTAAAAACTCTAACTGCATCTTGTGGTGGTCCATGTGTACCTGCCAATAGATTGTAACCACTACATGCCCAAGATAGCATCAAGTCCTTCGAACTTGATCACTTAGAAATCACTGGTCAAGGTGTAATCACCCATCTAAATGCTAAGTTGGGGAACTCTCCCAATGCACCGCAAAGTTATCTCCACCCACAACTTTCACACCAAAACCCAGAATTTCAACTTATAGTCCATGCTTCACAACTCAATGCTCATTGATAAAGTTGTGTGTGGCACACATATCCAACAAACAAATAATTCATTGTCCCTTAAGTACTCCCTTTAATCGAATGGATGGCATGTAGGAACTCTTGATAGTGATGCAATAGAAACATTAATCTGATCAGCTACCTTGTCTATGTTTCTTTCCAATGTGGGCTGCTCATGATGGTCATCATTACTGCTGTCCTTAGATATGTTGTCATCAATCTTCTCCTCAACATCTGAAGTGACCTCTATGTAATGTATGTTTCCCTTTCCAAAGCATCTATGCTCTAGAGTCCAAGGTTCTTTGCAAGTGAAGCATAATTTATTTCTCCTCAATACATTCCTAGTCTCAAAGTCCATCCTGGGTGGCATGTTCTTGGTTTGATTATAAGATTTCAGATTTGGTTTTGAACTTTTGAAACTATTTTTAGATAGATGATATGAAGTAGATTGAATATCTAGGTCCAATGTTGTTTTGATTGTGTCCTGAAGTGAGCTAGGCTTGAATACTTTCACAAGAATCTTAATCTTATCATTCAACCCTTCAATAAATAGCATAATCATTTTTTTTTCAGTCATATTTGGGACTGCAACAGCAATCGTTTGAAACTCATTAATGTAAGAGTCCAAGGACCCTCCTTGCCTCAATTGAGCCATCTCACTACAATACACATCCACATCCTTACGGTCAACTCGTGCAATCAGCTTGGTGCTAAACACCTCATAAGAATGTATTAACCCATGGCCTTGTGTTACCATACCATGGTGCCACCAATCATACACTACACCTTCTAAATGCATGGTTGTAATCTTGATTGCATCTACTTCTTTCAGTGGCTCAAGAGTCAAGAAGCTGTCTAACTTATGAATCCATGTTCTTGCACTTGTTTTTCCACTTCCATCAAATGTGGGAAGAGCCAATTTGTTGGTAGCTTGCGTGAGGTCTTTGTTTCGATGCGTTGGCCTTCTATCTTGCCTTTCTTTCATACTTTCTTTCACTATCCCATATATTAAGTGAAGGACAAATCTGCCCAAACATAAACTGGAAGAAGACTCCACTCAGCATGCATGGTCATTGCATTTTCCGGAAAAGTTATGTCTCCCTCAACATTATCTGCCTATTCTGCTTCATTTCTAGCTAGGAACTTGGCATCAAAGGTCTGTCTGAAGTGTGTGTAGAAGATCTTTCTCCCCATGGGTAAACAGCCATATTATCCCCATTTGTGTGACTGCATTGTGATCTCCTTGGTCTAGCACTCATCTGCTGAACGGCCACTGTGAGTTTCTGTAATAAATTAGCCACCTATTCCTACCATGTTTGAATTCCTCTCGAAGTGTCTCTTACTTCCCCGGCCTCATCACATGGTGGACTATTATCCCTTCTATCACCCATTCCAACAACCTATCGTGTACTGCTAGAAGATGAATCCTAATGAATACCAATCAATCTAGATGTTGCTTCCCCTTCAGGTACTTGAGGGGGTTGCCAAATCTTCTTCAATTTCCACTAGTAGTACCTCCTTTCCATGTCACTTGGTTGCATGAACAAACTAAAACAAACCCAAAGGATGGCAAGATCCAAGCTCTGATACCACTATAAGAATCCTTACTAAATTTGATTCCGAATTTCCTTACAAAACACAAAGCTACATGACAGGAATTTAATCAAACACTTGTATGCACATAACATTCAAAGACAACCAAGGATTCTTTAAAGGCATTACATCAAACACTTGTCAGACTTCCTTAGTCAGAAGAGAACTCTTGCAAATCTGAACCAACACGTCTTCACAAATCACCATTATTTTTAGACAGACATTTGACCAAACACTTGATGGGTTATAACTTTCAGAATCTATCATTTCATTACCAAAGTAATTATATCATACAATTAAGTGGATATAACATTCATAACATGTTACTCATTTCTCATGGTAATTATGTCAAACACTTTGCATACTATCAAGAAATCTCAGATTGCTAAATTAATACTTCAAATTTTCTAACCAAGGCAGGTAACTTTGAAGTTAATGCACAGTCAAGAAGTATGATAAATGGTACAGAAGTCTACCATATCCATCTTCAGATATAGGAGGCCAAATGCAAGAGATCTTACATTATAGACGCTACATATGGAGAAGTAAGAATGGTATATGATAGCTGAGAATATAATAGCAATGCATGCACCTGGAAGATCAATTCCGTTGTCTTGATTATGCAGCAACAATTTTAACTCCGAAATGATGACAATGAGACTCCTTTCCCTGTCATGAGAACCCAAGGACTGTACAGTCAACACTGAATACTTCAACTGCTCATTCCTAACAGTGAAACACTAATATTCATGGGAGTCCATCATTGACTGGGTTTGATTACTCCTCAAATCATATCATAGATTGTATTCTCTCCAAAACAGCCCAGTATGTGTTGTACATGATGAATGCTCAAACTTTTGCTCCTTGAACACTTCCTGAAATGACATCTCACCTAGATGATCACTTGTACCCTTCGAACTGCTTGATGGCTTTCATATTTAATTCATAACTTCTGCAAATTAGTCCAGGAAGTAAATTTTGGATGAATCCACCTCACAGGGAAGATAGGGTTTACATCCAACCTACAAGTTTCCAAGGGGTTTCGTCCTCAGAAAGCCAAATACTATAATTTCAGCAAGTATGGAGAAATAGCATACATAAGATAATCACATAACATGCCAGTGGAGAAGGACGAGACTCCTTATAAAGTCCTCTTAACTCATTGGTGACCCTTCACTTCTCAATGTGACATAAAAAGGTCACTTTACTTTATGATGTTATGTTGTAACATAAAGTAACTTTAATAATATAAACCACATAAATTAATATTTCATTTTCTTTATTTCTCCACCAATATAAACATTGTGACCCGCATATCTTCCCTTATGTCTTCTAATTAGCCTACTGGGATCTGGGAAAATAGGCTAATCATTTCTCTAGTGATCAATGAAGAGAAGGGGACATTACAATCTGATATTCTAAGACTCTCTAAAACCTTTTGGGAATCATAATTGCTTGTCATTATGCTCATACCCATACGTTATGCCAGCTGAAAACTTGCATTATTTGACAAGTCCCAATGTTGTAGATCATAATTGCTTGTTATTATGCTGATACCCATAGGTTATGCAAGCTGAAAACTTGCATTATTTGGCAAGTCCCAATGTTGTAGACAAAATTAATTCTGATAGTTATCAATCATTGCCACCAAGAGATACAACCCATCATCTTGATGAAGTGCATGCTATCAAACATGTCTCTTGATACATATATAAATAACTTATCACCCTATTCATTCATACTCGCCTATCAAATTATTCTATTTCATGTTTCAAACTGTAAAATATATTCTAGTAGGTAACAAGATCCATCAATGTTAGGCTTATTTCTGGTGCACTGCTCATGCTGGCCTACCCAGGCATACACTAACTAATGACATACAAACAAGACAGGAATTCTTTAACCATTCAAAATTAATCGCTCATTCCTATTGAAGACATCTGATTTGCACCTCCTTTGAATTTACAACTTGCACCATGTCCATAGTGCATGTTTATTTGTAGAAGTGAATGTTATTCTTGATGTAGACCATTCTGATGTAGTGCACTCTATGAAGTACAGATTCAAACTAGCTTCTCTTGCTAACAACATATGCTTGTATATAGTTTCTGTTTGTGGATCATTTGCAATCATATGATTTTACATGTGATTGGTATGACTGGATGTATTAACTTTGGTATTTTTTAAATTTTAAGTTATGGGGTTTCAACAAGTATAATTTGTTTAACATAAAATGCAGTGGCTCCAATTACATGCTTCCAGCATTTAAATGAAAAAGCATTTCAAATAAAAAGACAGAAAGGTATGCCTGGCAGCTAGGTCTTTAATGAATTTTAATAATACAAAACTAAGAATGAAATGCTATAATAGAAAATGTTCACATTCTACCAGTTCAAACATGGTATTCACCTGAACATATGTGTTTGCTGCAGGAACTAGACTGGCATTCTTGGAGCCAACAAAAGCTGGAAATTTCAGAAAGAAATGAATGCAATAGAAATTCAATTCCAAAGCCTTAGCAAGAGATTCTCATCATATGCGATAGTTATAAAAACATCCAACCAAGATGTATTGCCACACAAAAATTAAAAAATAGAAGCTAGATGTCTTTCAATTCACAGATTGATTTACCCATACCATGAAGTGCTTGTGTACCAAAAGCCTTACTAAAGAGAAGCATCCCAATTCCACATGCTAATGCTACAAATAACAGCCTGGAGAGCTGTTGTTGCATTGCACCTTTATCCTGCAATAACATTCCCATGAGAGTCAGCCACAACAAAAACCAAGGACTTGAATGTTAACAAAGAAATGAGTCCTAAAAATGAGATAATGTCTTATTGTTCAGGATAATATGTGTTTTATCAAAAATAAAATATATGGTTATATTTAAGTTTTAAGTAATCTCATCATGGCATACTGCAATTATTTATCTAAGAGGAACTACTTTTATTAACCATCAGAAATTCAGAGCAACCGATATAATCAGTATCACTCTATACATCTTACCTTTAGATGGTTACAAAACTCTAATCTATTCCACTTTCTAAAAATTGCAGAAAGTAATTTCATACTAACTTTACGCCTGCCTCAACTAAAAGTCGCAGAAGACCACTTTGAGTCTGACTGACTCTGAATTCAAGAACTTTATTGTATTAGGGTTAACCTATGTCACAAGATTCGAGTTTGAGTTTGAATTTGACAACAATAAAATTCGAATGAAATTCGGCAAGGGAAAAATTCGAGAAAAAATCGTTACTAAATTCGTCTTATATAATTTTGATTTATATAAAATAAATCAAAATTATTAAAAATGAAATAATCTTATATTAAATTTAAATATTTAAATAAATTATAATAAATTTAAAATATTAATAAATGAAAAACTTAATTTAAATATTTATAAGTTTTGTTAATATTAATTTGAATATTATATTTCTTATATTTAATTCAAATTAGATTTTGGTTTAAATCTTGTTTGGAAGTGTTGTCCTCAATTTTGACATCACAAAATTGTGGCAACCCTACGCAATTTTTCTTATGAATTCGTGGGTGTATCCTCTATGATTTCAATGTTTTGGATAATGCATTATAAAGACAATTTGTCATCCCTGAAATGCTCTTTATTTTGCACATTTCATGCATCCTTTTTGAAGTTAATCACCTTATTGCTTGTCAGGACGAGTTTTTCATCTCTGACTGCAAGCATTTGATTTTTGGTAACCTTCAAGTCCTTTTTTTAGTTTTTCTCTTTCTTGTTAGCAATTTTTAATCTTGATTTTCCCTTGAGTCAATAGCCCTTTGAAATACGCTCATTTCGAGCTATTTTAGATATCAAACGGAGTTGTATAACTCAAGTTATGATGCAAAAGGTGGGGTTTTCCAAGCTGACTGCATATTCTTTGATAAAGCCTTAAAAGGTGGGTTTTTCAAAGTCGATTGCACGAGTTTGAATTATATTTAATATATAAAATGGATTTCGATGTCCATTTTCAAATTTCAACTCATTTCAAGTTGATTTAACTATAGTTTTTAATATTTTCGTGAAATTAGTTTTAAAATGATCTAATTTCATGTTACTTTATTAATACTATAGTTATATATTAAATTCAATTTAAAATTAAATCACTTAAGTTCAAAGAAGTGCAGTTTTTGTTCTTCATTGCATATCATCAACATGCAAATCACTTTTTAAAACCCACCTCTTGAAATTAAGTCATTTACACATTAAATACGTTGTTTTTATATGCAACTGCATATGTAAAACATGTAAAAGTGGCTTTTTCTAAGCCAAAAACATGTTTTATGAGAATGTGCAGTTGAACTCCAAAAGAACGTATTTAATCCTCTTTTAAGTTTTGTTTTTATATGCAACTGCATATATAAAACAATGTATTTAAAAGACTTGAAGTGGATTTTTCTTAATTAAAGACGTTCTTTCTAATGTGTAATTGCATTGAAAAAGTGTGTTTTTAATGCCCAGCTCTTAAGGTGTTGTTATTAAACACAAATGCATGTCTTTTTATGTGTATTTTTATGTGCAAAGGCATCACCAAAATAACGTTTTTAATCCTCCTCCTTGGGTGTCGATTTTGGAGAGGATTACATGTCTTTTAAAATATGCAAACACATATCAAAAACAACGTTTTTAAACCCAGCACTTGGATGTTGTTTTTGGAGCCACTTACATGTTTTTCTTAACATGTTTTTACATGTTAAAAGTGTGTTTTTAACCCAGCATTTAAGGGCGTCGATTTTGGAAGCATTTACATGTCTTTTTGAATATGCAAAGACATGTTTAAAACAACGTATTTAACCAAGCAGCCATTGACGTCGAATTTGTTGGCATTTACATGTCTTTTTAAACATGCATTTGCATCTTAAAAATGTGTTTTAACTTCCCTTTGGCTGTGTTTTTGGGAAGTGGTGATTTTTGAGAGGAAAACACATGTTTTTGACTTCTAAAAACCCACTTTTATGGGGCGATTTTTAAAAAAAGGGGATTTTGAGGCAAGAAAACACATGAAAAATGGTCAAAACTTAACCGTTTTGACTGCTTATAGGGTCGATTTTGCACTAAATTGCCCAAGGATCATTCTTGGATCACCAATATTGCATTTTAGAAGGTATTTTACTCTCAAAACAGCCCATTTAGGGCACATTTTTGGGCATTTTTGCCCAAAAACGGCCCATTTTTGGCCATTTTTCTTCATCAAAATCAAATCTTTTGTTTCTAAGATGAGTTCTTGGACATTACATTACATTTGCAGCTTGTTTATCATTATTTCCAAAATAAGAAGATTAAGACTAGGATTGAAGTCTATATATGATCTTTTGAGCTCATCTTTTCTAAATCCGAAAATCTTTTTGGATTTATTTCAGATTTTGCTCAAAGATTTGGCAAGACTTCTTCTTGTGAGTTGAGGTAATTTTTCCTTAAGTTTTTCCCCAATTCTTTCCAAGTTCATGTTTTGGTTTTTGATTAACATGTAAGTTTTCATTTCTATTTCAGATTTACATGTTATGTTTGTTTTAATGATCCTTCTTCTTTCGTCTACATTCTCCAAGTTGCATGTGCAAGTACTTCATCTTACTTGTATGTGCAGTCGGGATTAAAAACCCCGTTCTTGAATGAAATTATCAAGGAGAGCAAGCTCACTTTCCACATGCTTTTGCATCCAAAAAATCCCACTTTCATGCTTACACGCACTCCATCCGTGCTTGTCATACCACTGCCTCATGATCTAAAAACTCATGATGGTGGTTGCTTGCATATGCTTGTGCATGCTTGCGCATTTGCTTACAATGAAAACACAATATCTCATTATAAGTGATGTCTTTCCATTCGATTCCATGCATTTTCCATATAATATGCTTGCTGTCCGCATATGCTTTCACATTCCAAAAACCTATTTTTGGATTTTTCATGATAAAAATGCTTGTTTTTGAGCTCAAACATTTGCATCCATTCGCTGTCCCACAAATTTCCAGCTATCTCCATATGCTCACAATACCCTAGGCTCATTGTTTTGCATCAAAAAGTACGCAATGGATCCATTTCCTGAAGATGGTCTCACCTTATGGAATTTTCATGTCACATGCTACATGATTGGAGATTCAAAGAAGGATTTTTTACTTCAAAAGTTTGTGATTATATTGTTTTCAGAAACAATGCAAGTTCTACCCAAGAAGAAGGTTCCTCCCCATCATGTAAATGCAAGCTAAAAGCCCATCTCCAAGTGTTTACATACAGTTTTCTCGCTTTTCCAAACGCTGCAAATAGACCTCTAAACCTTGTTTGTGGGTGACAAGTGCTCTCCAAAATGACATGTAATGGGATTTAAAAACCCCATTTACAAGAGAGAAATCTTCCCATGCCAGTGCAAAGAGTGGAAGACTGGAACAATGACAGCGTAAAAAGCTTTCAAGACTGATTTCAAGCATACGATTTGTTGATGCCATAAATACATAACAGTCAAGGATGCAGGTTCTTGTTCCAAATCAAGATGCTTTCACCAAACCAAAGCATATCAAGCATTGGGCATACTGTAGCAGCATGGGGACCAATAAGGGATGATGTAAAGGAAGTCAAATCTTGTCGAACACTTATAATACTTTCATCATGTATTTGTAATTTGTATTTGACAGATTATATGTAATGTAAAAACAAGATGTAATTGCATGTGATAATATCACGTGCAAAGCTATAACATGTAATCAAGTTGCAAGTGCATTAGGCATGCAACTTTGAATAAGTCAAAGTTAGTTAGTTAGTTAGTTAGTTAGAGAATAAGTCAAGGTGGTTAAGGGTTTTCCCTTTCTTTCTCCACCTTTCTCTCTCCTCTTTTCCTATATAAAGGAGGGAGATCAATGTAAATATTCATCTTTTGGCAAGGCAAGAAAATTCTGCCAGTTTGTATTGTGCACTCTAAGACTTTGTGCTTGGATGTGAATCAGATTGCTTTCAATAAAAGAGGCAGATTGTTTTGAGACTTTGTGCCAATTCAAACTTATGTGACGACATTTTCTTGAGTTGATTGTGAGTTTTAATGCTTTGATTCAAGAGGGATTTGGATTCAATTATGCAGACTTTGAGCTGCCTGTTGCATTCAGAGCCAATTTGAACTTTTGAAGACTTTGTGTTGCAAAAGGACAAATTGTGATAGATAGTAGTGGCTGCAATTACTTAGAGCTGAAGACTTAGGGCTTCAATTATAAGTGTTTTTATTAAATTTGAAAGTATCCAGTAAGAGACTTTGTGCCTTACTAGTTATTCTGCTTGAATCCTCACGAGACAAGCGCATGAGACTTTGGGTTCCTGTTTTTGTTTCACAAAATATAAAAAAGAAAGTTGCTGCCTCTGGTATTGTTCTTACGTCAACTCCAAGGTCACTAGTATTATCGTAGCAATAAGGCACTTTTTGTTAAGGTAGAAAGTAGTAGTTGTACGCAAATCGTTCCTGAAAAAAGAGGAATTGATTAAGAGAACCACCCTTTTTGTAATTTCAGTTAAGTTCCTGTTGAAGCCACCTACGGTAAGAAGGGAGCCTCCCCTATTGTTGAGAGAGAGAAATCTCATGAGACATTACCTAAAGTTACAATTTTGTAAGGTGTAGTTTTAGCGGCTTACAAAAATTTTAGCCAACAGGAAGCAATTAGGAAACTTGTTTGGAAGCAATTGGGAATTCTTTAGGCAAATTTATGAGCGTGGACAAGGGATCCCAGAATTTTTTCCATTCCACTTTTGCACGCATTTTGGTTGAGGTGGATGTTACAAAAGCCCTCCCAACAGAGATTACGCTGAAACTTGCTAATGGCGAATGGTTACAACAAGAGGATTATGAAGGCATCCCTTTTAGATGCAAGAGATGCTTTCAAACAAAGCATATGGCAGCTAGTTGCCCAAAGAAGAGAGTGCATAAGCCAGCGACATGGTGAAAGGATGAATCATGCAAATTTTACTTAGTGGAGAAAGAAGAGGTAACAGCTTCAGAGGTGGCACCAAGTGAAGCCCCTAAGATATCCAAACAGGTTCCTGTTTTGGATTCTACAGAAAAACAAGTGATGGGAAACGGTTTGGGAGAAGAACAGGTCCGCGAGGAAACAAGAAGTGAGGCCTCGAGGGTTACGAGGGAAGATAAACCCTGTGATGAGGTCAAAGAAGGACAATCAGATACTCTGGAGAAGGGGGAAGAGGTAGAGATTACTGCTTCATTGGAAGGTGTGAATAAGGCTTTTGTTTTAGATGTTGCCGATAAGGAACGCTTCTCAGCTGATGGGAGTCTTGGTAACGGAGGATTGTCTCCAGAGGGAAGATTTGGGTGTTATGAATGGGAAGATGTCCCTTGGCGCGGCATAAGGAGACTGAAAGATGGGAAGAAGGATAGCAAGAAGTCAAAGGGAAAAGAGAGAAGAAGGTTAAGAAAGAGAGAGGATTCGACATGATTTTAAGGTCACACTCAAAGAGCGGGGCAACTAAAAATCATAATTCTCGGACTTGTTAATAGGTCATTTGTTGATTGCATTGTTCTCATGGAGAGCTAGTTCTCTTTTGTGACTACCATTGGTTTGGGCCGAGTTAAACCCGATTCTTTTTTCAATAAAAATAATCTCTTATTACTGATCAAAACAAAAAATTAATGTAAATAAAATAACATCAACTCCGTTGTTATAATTCTAAAATGCATATGTAAAGTTTGTAAAATTTTATAAACAAATTAAAAGTAAAAATGTCAAAACGAAAATTTAAAAAGAAAGATGATTGCGCATCCTCTTGATGTGGTGGAGTCGAGCAAAGGCATCACGATGAAATCAAGGATTGGTGACTATTATTTAACCCTAGGGTCAGTGCCCAAACATTTTTTTACAGGAGTGATTTACATCTTCTCCAGGCCAAAATTGTCGAGCATGGGCATTTTTAATTGCAAGCTCTTCTACCCAACAAACAAATATCACAGTTTTGACTAATGGCGGGCATTTAAAAAAAACGCATCAAAAACACTCTAAAAAAAACATTTTAAAGATATTTTATTCCCTACAAATTTGTGCACAACTTTTTATGATTTTTATAGATTTTTCTAATGTTCTCCAAATTTCAAACTCCATGGCCGAAATTCGGTGAACCCTGTGACTTGGGGGGCAATCATTCAAGTAGAACACTATTCTAGAACTATGTTCCACAGCATTTCGGGGATGGGCATGGGAGACAATAGAGGATGTGTTTCCAAGAGAGCCAAAAATAGGGGACAACAGTATACAAATTTATATGTGTGTGTGTGTGTGTGTGTGAAGTTTTCAAAATATATTAATATAGCATCATAGTTGCATGGGTACTCGTACCCATACCCCTAGGACACGTACTGGGTACTAGTATGCATACCCAAGTACCGGGTACTCAATGGAGAGCATCATAGCTAAGGTCCTTGATTAAGGTTTCTGACTTTTGTTTCAGTTTTCTGTTTGCATATCAGCTTGTTGTTTATCAAGCTTATTTCAATATCTAATCACTAATTAGTTTGAAACTTTTATGCAATGATTGTATAACATTTCAATTTGTGTACTTAATCTCCAAAGTTAATGTTTGACAATAAACTTTATCACTGTTCTTGTTTTGAAAACTTAATGTCATTATGTTTTCAGATTTTCTATAAATTATTAAATTATATATTAAAAAAGATTGACCTACCCAAAGTACCCATCTCCTATTTTGAAAAAATAGTTGTACTCGTACTTGTACCCGTCTCCAAAGTACCCAAGTACCCGTATCCATGCAACCTTGTATATTATATGTTCTTTTATGTTTTATATAACTTTTAATGACAACATTTACTATGAAATCAGAAAATGTCTTGTCTAAGACACAAAATAAGCTCGCAACTCCAACACTTTGATGTATGCATGAAACATAGATTGAACTTAGTGCCAGCTTAGAACAATTAGTTAATGTCAAAGCCCACTTGGATTTGTAACTTTGCTGCCTTGAGAAAAGACATTGACTTGTGTTGGTTTTTAAAATGGTCCATGGCATTTCGGGGATGGGGACGGGGATGGGGGGGCAGCAGGGGATGCGTTTCTGGGATGTTTCCTAGAGGGCCAAAAATAGGGGATGTGTCCCCGTGTAATATAATTCCAAAAGCACTTGCAAAGGAAAGTTAACTGCTTCAAAATCTAAAATCAGAAAATACGGGGAACATTGCGGAGGGATGTCAAAAAATTGGGTCAGATTCCAGAACAAGCAGATGGAAGTAAGACAATTTAACAAAAATTTACACCATTTAAATCCAGTGTCCACTCGTGGTATCTCTCTGTTGAAACATAAGATTCAACTAGAAAGGAAGATGTAATGCTAAGCAAAACAAAGAACAAAATGGCATTTCTGCATGTTAAAGAAATGTGAATTTATAATTCTGAAGTAACAGAAGACTAAATGAGTAAATAAGATGCAATAGTAACCGAACTAAAAAGAAAGATAGCACACTACATGTTAAGCCAATGAAAGTGTAATCTTAATGCTGGAGTTTCTTCTTCTGAACAATTAAAAATTTGGAGGTAACCAGCAGGTATTCAAGAAAAATAATTTCAAATATTCCTTACCTATCTAACACTATGGATTCATGGTTTCTTTGATAAGCTCGGTTTAAATCAGCTACAAGGTTTTGACATCGTGATCCATTGCATGCTTATCAATATTGTTTATAGAAACAAAGTATCAAGTTTTCTGGAGACTTTTCCTCACTAAGAATATGCATTGATCTAGAATTTTCTTTCCCCTAAATTTTGTTTAGAGCAGTAGGATCCGGCAGCTGCCAAAAAATGTGCACAGAGATCAACAAGAAAATGGAGGATGGTGCATTCTTGCCATTATAATTTCCATCTTAAAGACTAGAAGTTTTTCTTTCTCAATTGAGTTAAAAGATGAAACAACTTAATGGCTTCAGAGACATTCATTTTTTGTGCTTTTCAGGCATTGTTTCCTAGTTTTCTACTAATACTATTTATGAATATCATCTCTATCTATTTTCTAATTTTTCCATAGACAAAAAATAAATCAGTCTCTTTTCCAGTAACGATTCCCAGGTAACTTTGTAATTACCGCCACTGACCTTTTGAGCCAGAGAAGTAGCAACCATGTTTGAAGTGGCAATAGATAGAAACATGAATACATAACTTGAGTAATCACAAACAACAGTGCCTGGTCCTGCAGTTCACAAACAAAAGAACACATGATTAATCCTTCAACTCTTTTTTTTTTAATTGGATGTAGTTTAAAAATATGGATCATACGAGTATCAATTTACAAAACATACTGAAAGTAGCCCTATAAAGCAAAATGTGACTAATATCAGCTCACTAAGAGCACACAAAAAGTAGCACTAATCCCAATACCCCTCTTTCAAACTTCCCAATATTAACATGACCATATCCTTCCATTTTCAACTTCCTTCACTCAATTTTAAACCTTCATATGAGAGAACAATATAAATGTTATTAGGCCCACGATTTATATCATTTTTCCCCAGTCTCAAACATAATTGACACACATAATTTAATTAAACTAAAGTTTGGTAATAGTAAACTTGTCTTCCATGCTGAAACTTTTGCAGTAAGAAAATAAGGTCAGTCTAAAAAGTCATTGGCCAAAATGCTGCTGACTTGTTTACTTTAAACACAAAAATTGTCTGCTAATGATAATTAGAATATTTTATATAGTTCCAAATTTTTACTCCAAAAAATAACTAATTGGTGATTAGTGTAAACCATATAAATCACTGATCAGAATGTGATTTTTTGCTGAAAGAAGGCTGATGATTGCCCCCAACATATATATTGTTATTAATATATGATGCCTGTTATCAGACCATTTGGGATGATTTCATGGACTGTGCTTGCAATTACATGACAAGAAACATGTAGCTTAATTTGGACAAAATACTAACTTACATTTTATAGCAGTTATAGTATTTCTAAGAACAATTAGAGGACCACTGATGACTTGGATATATTAAAAATTTCCTTATGGGGTTTATTTTCACTTCATATTGTACATATGTAACCAATCGTCCAACTTTTACAATTAAATTAATGTAGGAATTTTCCCAATAATATAATTACAGTTACTAAATACATCTCAAACATCTCTCCTTTACATGCATTTAATGTCCCCTCTTTAAGCCTAGTCTTTGGTGATCGTTAGCCTATTCCTCAGGTTCCCCTAGGCTAATGTGTTTGGCTATGGAATCCCACATTTCTTGGAGCCATTACAGTTCAGTTCTTTCGCCATTTCTATCTGTTGCTCTGACCTCTATTGTTGGTGGGATTTGAGGAGATGCTTTCATAAGCATTTTCGCCCCAATTTGTGCTCCACACTTCTTAGAGCCGGTTGTTATTTTTCAAAGTCGCCATTTTGGCCAATGTCACGATTCCTCGTCATCTGATACACCTTGGCACATTCAGTTTTAGTATTTGATGCCTGTTGGTATGTTGCAAGTCAACTGGTTTATTTTAAATAAATGCTCAAGTTATAATATTTTAACTTTATATTATACTCAAGTGTTTATATCAAAAATTTAAATTGACTTAGGTCTTTTTGGAGTGAGTACGCAAGTTAAGGAAAGAAAATATTTTATTAAAATTAAACATTATTCTCCAAAATGGGGTGCTGGGTTTTGGAGGATTATAACTGGGTCATTTTGGAGCTCATCTTTGTATGTTAAGGATGGGTTAACAAAATGTATTTTCTCCAAGAAACTTACCGAGGACAAAAGCCCTCTTGAAGAATATCATACATAGTGGTGAAAGATATTTCTTGATTGATTCGTTGATAGATTCATTCAAAGTCAATGCTGGTGCTTCATTCGCTGTGGTGTATTTGAGGTTTTGGGTTCTAGTTTCAGAGGAAAAAATGAGAATATTCATGGCATATTTATGGCAGGTTGTATGTC
The DNA here is from genome assembly GCA_027943335.1 of Chamaecyparis obtusa. Lineage (NCBI taxonomy): Eukaryota > Viridiplantae > Streptophyta > Pinopsida > Cupressales > Cupressaceae > Chamaecyparis > Chamaecyparis obtusa. Next base: position 1,135,850 of record BSBK01005906.1, read on the forward strand.
TTCAATTGGGCGATCATTTGCAGGGCTTCATAGCACTTTGTTTGTGTTTGTTGATCTGATAATGAATGGTGTATGGAGATGACTGGTAATTAGAGAAATGAATTGGTTTCAGCTCAAATGAGAACTTGAGAACGAGTTTCTAAAGGGTAATAACATATGGAGACAGCGAGAATCATGAAGGATAAGAAGGTAAATAAAAGGATGGATATCATTTCTTCTTATAATGGAGTTTGAACTAACCACCATCATGAGTTTTGGGTCATATGGAATTGGTAGGGGCAATGATTTACGCAAGTGGACTTTTTGAAGGATAATACATGTATGGACTTGCATTGGACTTGTTCTCTTTTTCATCATAGAACGGAGTTTTTAATCCCGACCGCATATGCAAGCAAGATGAGACTCTTGCATATGCAACTTTAAGAATGAAAGGTTGACGCAGTCAAGGATGGTGGATCCAATTAAGGACAGTCCAACCTTGCAGCCAATCAACAACACAGCAGAATAACACAGCAAGATATGCTCAAATCAGATTTTCATTAACATGCCCGGCTGTAAGGCCTTCCAGGTTAGGGCCAATTACAGTCAAAAACAGTTCTGCAAGATCAACAAGATCCGACCCAATACCAGCTAGTCCAGTTCTAAGACAAATCAGCAACTGATGGAAACCCTAAGGCAGATCTGAACTTGAGCTCGCAAGCCACCAAGCAATCTCCTTGTCTCCAAGCATGCAAATCACTAGCTCTACTATAACAAACTATCAGATAACAATCTGACCTTCAAGATCTCGCAGGATCCAGATCTACACTATTTTTTCCACAACTTCACTTTTTCATCTGCTACTCCCCGACTCCCTAAACAACTACCCAAACACTCCTTAAATACTAATCTTCAGCCACAAGTCGGCTAGATGACATAATTAACTCCTACAAACAAATATTAAATGTAATACAAGTCAGCTCACAAATAGCCTTACAATTATTTAATTCTCCATGTCGGCCTCTAGATCTACATAAGAGAATGCAACGACAGCGACCAACAATAAATGCACCAAGTCGGCCAACCAAATCACCAAGAACTCCAGTCGGTAAGCCAGAACTACCGAGCGCCAGAGAAACAACCGAGCGCCAGTGAAACAACCGACCAAGCCAAGCAACACAGGCATCACCGAGCACAAGAAGCTTCACTGAGCAATCTCGCAGTAAGGCAGATCTGAACTTGAGCTCGCAAGCCACCAAGCAATCTCCTTGTCTCCAAGCATGCAAACCACTAGCTCTACTATAACAAACTATCAGATAACAATCTGACCTTCAAGATCTCGCAGGATCCAGATCTACACTATCTTTTCCACAACTTCACTTTTTCATCTGCTACTCCCCGACTCCCTAAACAACTACCCAAACACTCCTTAAATACTAATCTTCAGCCACAAGTCGGCTAGATGACATAATTAACTCCTACAAACAAATATTAAATGTAATACAAGTCAGCTCACAAATAGCCTTACAATTATTTAATTCTCCATGTCGGCCTCTAGATCTACATAAGAGAATGCAACGACAGCGACCAACAATAAATGCACCAAGTCGGCCAACCAAATCACCAAGAACTCCAGTCGATAAGCCAGAACTACCGAGCGCCAAAGAAACAACCGAGCACCAGTGAAACAACCGACCAAGCCAAGCAACACAGGCATCACCGAGCACAAGAAGCTTTACCGAGTTTCTTCAGCGACCGAGCTCCCTTCAATAACCAAGACCATCGGTTAAAGCTGCAACCGAGTACCATAGAACTAGAACAACACACCTCCATGCAGATTCACCGAGTACCCTAGAATGCCCCTGCATCAAAGGTAGAATTAGAAGAATTACAAATTTATACACATGTAAATCTAAAAATGAAAGTTTACATGTTAACAAAATACCTTGGGAAGAAAATAGGAAAAAGACTTACGGAAGAAATTACCTCAATCCTCAAGATGAAATCTTGAGCAAAATCTGAAATGAATCCAATAGATTTTCGGATTTAGGAATGATTGGATTGAAAAACTATATATAGATCACTTTCCTAGTCTTTTTCCTTCAATTTTGGATAGTCAACATGCATATACAGCCAAGTGCGAAGAAATGAGAGATTAAATGCTAAGAAATAGCAACCATTTTGACTATTTCTAATGCATATGCAATGAAGATTAAAAAATGGCGTCTAGGGCATAAGATTCAATCAAAATGATGAAATAAAACAATCCAAGAAAGAAATAACTTACCCATAATCAATTCTAGAGCTGAGAGAACAATTATAGACGCTCAAATCCCTCTAGCATGAAGCGTTTTTGGAGAATAATGAGCAAAAAGCGAACTGTTTTTGCCAAAATACACATGCCTTGCATTTTTAATAACATATGCAGTCCCCTCCAAATTCGACGCCCAAGGGAAAACGCACTTTTCAAATGCCCAAACACATGCAAAGAAACATGTAATCCTTCATAAAATCACCACCTAGGGCTTCATGGCTGGAAACGCATTGTTTGGATACAAAAACACATTCAAAACAATGTGTAAATGCTCTTGGAAAAGACGTCTAAAAGGGCAGATTAAAAACGTTGTTTTGGTGATGCCTTTGCACATTCATAAAACATGCAATCCTTCCCAAATTCGACGCCCAAGGAAAAACGCAGCTTGGAGGAGTAAAAACATACAAAAACAAGCATGTAAATGTGTTTAAAAATAACACCCAAGAGCTGTGCACTAAAAATGCACTTTTCATATGCCTTAAAAGACATGTAATCCTCTCCAAAATTGACACCCAAGGAGGAGGATTAAAAACGTTGTTTTTGCCATGTATTTGCACATATAAAATACACATAAAAAGATATGCATTTGTGTTCAAAAACAACACCTTAAGTGTATCCCTATTAAAAACACACTTTTCAAGTGCAATTACACATTTAAAAGAATGTCTTTAATTAGGAAAAAGCCACTCCAAGTCTTTTAAATATGTTATTTTATATATGCAGTTGCATATAAAAACAACACTATAAGAGGATTAAATACGTTCTTTTGGAGTCCAACTGCACATTCTCATAAAACATGTTTTTGGCTTAGAAAAAACCACTTTTACATGTTTTACATATGCAATTGCATATAAAAACAACGTATTTAATGTATAAATGACTTAATTTCAAGAGGTGGGTTTTAAAAAGTGATTTGCATGTTGATATGCAATGAAGAACAAAAACCGCACTTCTTTGAGCTTAAGTGATTTAATTCGAAATTAAATTTAATATATAACTATAGTATTAATAAAGTAACATGAAATTAGATCATTTTAAAGCTAATTTCACGAAAACATTAAAAACTATAGCTAAATCAACTCGAAATGAGTTGAAATTTGAAAATGGACATCGGAATCCATTTTATATATTAAATATAATTCAAACTCATGCAATCGACTATGAAAAACCCACATTTTATTTTTCAAAGAATATGCAATCAGTCTGAAAAAACCCACATTTTGCATCATAACTTGATTTATACAACTCCGTTTGATGTCTAAGATTGCTTGAAACGAGTGTATTTCAAAGGGCTATTGACTCAAGGGAAAGTCAAGATTAAAAATTGTTAACAAGAAAGAGAAAAACAAAGAAAATGACTTAAAGGTTACCAAAAATCAAGTGCTTGCAGTCGGAGAAGAAAAACTCGTCCTGACAAGCAATAAGGTGATTAACTTGATGGGAACCCTCAAAAAGGATGCATGAAATGTGCAAAATAAAGAGCATTTCAAGGATGACGAATTGTCTTTATAATGCATTATCCAAAACATCGAAATCGTAGAGGATACACCCACGAATTCATAAGAAAAATTGCGTAGGGTTGCTGCCAGCAGGGGACAAGGCGACCTGGGGTAACCTGAAAAAAACATTTCAGGAGGAGTTTAGATTGCTTCGTGACAATGATGAAGTAGTGGCATAAATTTACAATACACGATAGGGAAAAAGTGAAACAGTACGAGCTTACCACCGTAGGCTAAAGGAACTCATTGGTAAACTTGAAAACCAGCCAGCGGATGGTCTGAAAAAATGATGGTTCATTGAGGCACTAACTCCATCCCTAAGGAGGAAGATGAAAGTGGTGCCACCATCCAAATATTGAAAGTGAAAACAAGACATCCAGAGGTAAGAAGAAGACGAGTGATGACGATAGCACGGATGGGGACAATGAGGGAGAATCCAAAACTATACAGGCACTACGAAAAGACATGATGAGAATGATGAAGGAAATGAGGGCTAGAAAGGAGGAGACAAAAGATGGCAAGGAACTTTGGTGCACGGACTGCAAGTTGGAAGGCCATACCAAAACCAACTGTCCAAAGAAGGCTTTTTGTGACATCTGTCAGGTACTAGGGCACTCCATCAAGGAGTGCCCATACAATCTGAAGGCAAGTGCTCTTTACCCAAGGGGAACAAACAACTCCCCCTGTCACACCTCCAAGAAACACAAATGCCTCGCCGAGAGGTTACTGCTACAACCAACAAGGAAGTAATAACAATAGCAACAATAACACACCGAGAAGTCGCATCTAGTACGACGCGAAGGGGCGGCCCATGATACAATGCCGCAAATGTAACGAGTGGGGCCACTTTGCGCGGGACTATCAGAGCGGCAGCAGTCAAGGCGGAGGAAGCATGCTATGCAAATGGTGTGGTCCAGGCAACCATGACGATGCTAACTGCCCCAAGCGCAAGGGGTAAACATGGTAGAGGTCACACACCCTAAAGAGGAGGTTCTTCCTATCACCAAGTCACGAGCAAGGAAGCTCACGTTTCTTGATCCTAGTACAGAGAAGGGAAGGTTCAGGGAAGCAAAAACCAAGGTCAAACTGGAGCAACGACGACTCTCACACGGCAGTGAGTACCCCCGTACGGTCAGCAACTAAGGCCAACATCATAGAGTAGATGTTGCAAGCCATCGTACCTATACGAGTGGCGGACCTTCTAGAAACATTACCATAACTGAAGGTAGCCATCACTAAGGTAAACAACAATGAGGTACGGGACACAACCAAGGACAAAGAAGGAACACCGGAAGGATGGAAGGAAGATGGTACAGGGGAAGAAAAAAACAATACCACCACGAACCCTATGTTATTGGCAGTAGGCATTGGCAGGATGCCTGCAGTAGTGGAAATGGAAATCATGGGATACAAACTCACAAACACCATTGTGGATGTGGGGTCCGGAGTGAACGTGCTACCGGAAGAGACATGGAAGTTTATGGGCGAACCAACTCTATGGCCTCCAACATTCCATCTAGTAGGAGCAGACCAACATGGCATTAAACCAATAGGAACGCTAATGGGACAGAAGGTGGTCATTGGAAGTCAACAGTTTTTTCTTGACATCATGATCATTGCTATGGAGAAAAAGGGGTATGATGCCCTCCTAGGCAAAGAATGGCTCATCACAGCAAAGGCTAACCATAATTGGAAAAAGAACACACTCTCTATTGAGAGTGACGGAAAGAAATATATCATTGATCTATGCACTCAAACACTGAGCCAAGAATTGGCATCCGACTCAGAATTAGGAGATGAATGCCATAAAGAGGACGGGATGGAACTGACGAGGAAGGGGTTTTGAGGCTAGGAAATTGCTCTGAGGATGAGACCAGTTCCCTCAACGGGTTATTTCACTCGCAGATAGAGGATTACAAAATCTTCCACCCAAATTGTAATGTACTGGAGATTCTCGAAATTAAAACAGAAGAAAAGGATACCTACCCCCCGGAGTACGCTCATTGTGAGGAAGGCACAGCAAGGGTGGATGATACCTCGTCCTCGGATTTGAAAGAGACAAGACAGTAAAGGAGGCAAAAACAAGGATAAAAAGAAACAAAGTTCAAACACCCTCGGAAGCTTACAGGTAAAAGTACCAGGATCAAAGGAGGCCAAGGATCTCAAAAGTAGGAAAAAAATTAAAAGATCGACCGCGCTGAGTTGTACAAGTAAGAGGCATGAGCAACCGTACGAACCGTACGATAACGACATCAACAAGCAGTGTCGTACGAACCATATGGTGCATGGAAACGAAGTGGGTCGTACGGTGCATGGAAAGAAAGTGGGTCATGCGGTATAGAGAAAGGAAGTGGGTCAAATGGTGCATGGAAATGAAGTGGGTAGTACGGTGCATGGAAACAAAGTGGGTCGTACGGTGCATAGAAAGGAAGTGGTTCGTACGGTGCATGGAAATGAAGTGGGCCATACGGTGCATGGCAAGAAAGTAGGCCGTACGGTCTAGAGAAAACCATACACGCATACGAGTCATACAGCATCTGCACGCTGGAGAGAGTCGTTGGTTTGTACGATCGCATGACACGGAGGGGTTCCATTGTGGGTCATCCGTACGGCCGAGCAAAGGAAGGTTATCACCCGTACCATTCATAGGCTACATACAAACACGAGGAGGATTCAGGTTTAAATATCAAACTTTTCAACGTTGCAAAAATTGGCTAAAAACTCTATTTTTGAGCTTCATTAGCATTGTTTTAAACATCAAGCAAAATCAAGAAAATGGTGTGCACCGTGGAATTTTGTATGGTTTTGAAGGTGCTAATTTGGTCTTGGCGCTACCCCCGAACCCCGCGAGGGGCACTACCCCCAAACCCCTACAAGGGGCACTGCCCCTTGACCCCACTGGAGGAACAGGCACTAAAACCACACCCTACACTACTAGCTAAGGGTGCAATAGTAGGAGAACAAACACCGGCAGTGGACGAGCAAGAAGACATACACGCTTCCATAGATAATGGGCTACAACTACTTGGAGTACCAGTGGAGCCACCTGTAGAGGCACCTGAGCCAGTGCAAGAGGGGGGAGGTATGGTAACAGAGATAGAGACCACCAATGGGAGGCCAGAGGAGGCACAAGAGTACCAAGTAGAAGTGACGGAAATCTCGGGAGCCCCAGAAGCACTCCCATAAAGGGAGGAAGTGGGAGAGCAAGACATTGTGTTACGATGGGCTACACCAGATCCTTGGGACCCCATGAGCACTCTTCAGAAATTTGGCCGCCAGATGGAGGAAATGGCTCGCTTCATGGCAAGGATGGGAGCAAATACCAAGGAAATAGAGATTGGGCAAGACACAGTAGTGGTACAGTTAGTAGAGAAGCTTATGAGATTTATGAAGGAAGAATGTTACTAGGAATTCACGATATGCTTTTCTGCAAAGGGATGGCCACAGACAGAAACTGTAGAGATGTTGGAGGCATGGGGTAGGCCTCACATTCCAGTAGCTCAGACAAGGATGATGGGTGTTCTCTACAGCATAGAGAGGACTTTCCAAGATACCTTCCTTCAGTTGCAACAGGTGACTTGGTCTGCATGGAGGGCCGAAGGGGAGCATGCACTAGCGCCAAGGCATGAGATAGCTCTGTAGCAGCAATTGGGAGAAGTAGAGAAGGACGTAGCCCAGGAGAAACTAGTTCGGGCTAGGAAGGAGGAACAACTCACGGCCACAGCAGTAAGATTGGTAAACACTGAAAAAGATTTGAAGGACACACTGAGGCTGCTAAAGGCAAGCCGCGAGAAACAATTGATCATGGACCCTAATCTGAGGCTTCTTCAACAGCAGCTGGCATGTCCTACGACATCCTCTCATCCCTCTCTCCAGTAGATTTCTTGTGTGTCTACATCAGCCATTTTTTTTTAGTCGCCTAGAAGACAACTTCTTTTGGGGGGGGGGGCTGATGTTAGTCGTAGTCTGTTAATAATAATTATGTTATGTGTTGTATCGGCAATGTAATGGCAGTTGGTTCTCAAGTAGTTGTAGGAGGTTGGTGATGGTTGATTCACTCAACCAACCATCGGCCACTTTATATGTAGCATGTTGGCACCGCGAATGGATTATGGTTGTGATGACATTACATGGGAATAAAGCATATCTTTTTTCCATATGTTGTCTAAAGTTATCGTGTTATCCTTCTAAGTGCTTTGTCATGTTATTGGCGATATGTAATCTTGCACTGCTACATTACTGTTATATTGCGTAGAATAATATACCCACAGTAAGGCATCTAACAGGAGTGGCAAGATGGAGGAAAGTAGTGATAGGACACCGCACTATATATGCCACCTCATATGTATGGTATGGGCCACATGAGGCCAAGAGGGATGATATATCCGCTCTTGAGTCTAGGGTAGGGGGTCCCTAGGGCACCTCATCAAGTTGTCCAACCTTATCACTTCTATGATTGAGTCATCTTAAAATTAATCCTAGCAATCTATTGATTTGATCTACATTCCTCATATATGTTTATTTCTAATTAAAGAAATCTATGAATTATGATTATAAATAATCCCCAACAATGTTGCAGGGCCTCAATCAAAGTGAAAGGTATCTCTAAACCCTCCTTATTTTGATAAAAAATTGTAATCTAGAGGAAATTTGGATACTCATAATTTGGGGGCATTACACCTCTCCTGATATTGAGCAGTGCAGATACTCGTTGTGCCAGCCCCCAATAATAATTTTTTGTTTTCGTTTATTCTCTCTGAGGTTTGGTAAGTGTAAGTGATGCAATAATGATATTTCATTTATGTATATTTTCTTAAGGTTTTTTAAGCATAAACTTGGTTGTACAATATAAATATCATTAAAAATGGTTTCGGCATTGACAATTCACAATACTCAAATCAAAAATTGGTTTGGGCATTTTCAATACACAAATCATAGAGTTTTTAAGCTACTATTGATATAGGATCTATAGAAAGCACAAGATTGACATTTGTCATAATATCTCATGTAAAATCTTCAATTAAGAATATGTCATCATTCACATTTGACCATTATGAAAAGACCAAAAAGGAAGACAGCATGCCAAAAGAAAAGCAGCATAAAATAGACTCATTGCTTTAGAAATAAAGTTCTATCCCACAATATGCTCCAACAAATTTCTCATTATATACTAAATTCTTCTTTATCAATAATTACAAGTGACATTTCCATAAAATATTATTTATAATTAACATTCTTTATTTGTTATTTTATATTTTTTAATTCTACAATTTATCTCTATCCTTGAATTATAAATGAAATGTGTATCATTATCATACAAAAATTCATTATCTTATTCTTAAGTGACGATGATTAACAATATTAAATTATAGAATCATGCATGTAATCACATGACTCATCTCAATCTAAAAATATGTAGGATCATTTCTTTTTTGCACAAATTGCATCTAATATGTAAAATACGAGAAAAATATTCAACTCATATTTGCAACCATAATCTCATAAATAATACAAGAATATGGAAATATTTATAAAAAATTAATATTTATTATCATATTTTACTTAAAAATATTTATTTCAATAAATATTTAATAAATTATAAATATAATTTTATTTCGATATTAATCTATTTCTCTTACATGTACCATCTAACAATGTTCTGGTAAACAAATGTCTTTAATAAATATATGTAAATTACACTGATGGATATCAAGGATCTATTTAATTTTCTCACTGCTGAACTTAAATTATATAAACACAAAGTAAATACATGTCTCAGATAATTTATATATTTTTATTGAAGATGCATACCTAGTGATATTTCATTTGTGTTTATATTTTTAGGGCTTTTTAGGTATAAATGGTTCCCATGGTCATCCTGGGCAATTTCCTGAATCACATTATAACCTATTTTAAAACACATGAGCACCATACTCATAAAAAAAGATTGTAGAAAGCGATACATACCAAGTGCTGCAAGCTCCAAAGAACTGCTCTGGCCAATGACCGCTGTATCAATGAGACTGAGAAGAGGCGAACATAACCATATTCCAAGAGCAGGCCCTGCAAACATGACCACATCCTTCATCTGTTGCCACACACTTTGAGAATTATCCATAAACTTCAATCCATATACACTAGTCTCTTTCTTTCCCCCATTAGAAGCGCTCTTTGATAGGTTTCCAATCTCTTCCTCTTGAGAAGCAATCCTCACATTGCCATTAGATACATTTTCTTTAAAAACATCTATGTCCACATCACTTCTATCTACAGTTTCTACATTTAATTCAGAGCAATTGTCTATGATATTCTGGCTGCTTTCGTTCCCAAAGCATGCTGCTCTAAATTGGGTGTCACTTTCTTTGTTGTGCATTCTATGCTTCCAACTCTCATTATGCATTGTTAGTAAAACATGTTGGGCAGGCATGTGTTTTTGGAAAGAGTATTTCTTTGTAGCCATCCTAAAAGGCAATGGGGAGCATTTTGAGTACCAACTTTTGTTCTGTACACATCTATGACTATTGTTGAAGAGGGTATTTGGCAAAAAGTGTAGAGCATGGGATTCCATGGCTAAAAAATAATCCACTTAAAAGGCAGGGTGAAAAATGATTGCAGAGGGGTGTTCCTAAAGTCCACCTGCCTTTGGGCGTAAATTATGCTCCGACAGAAATTCGAACTCGTCTCAGAACATAATAAATTATGATATATATATGCCTTTCCATTTCGTAAGACTCTTTGTTCCCTTCCCGTAAAGCTTATTTGCACCTGATTACGTGTTTATTTCTTTGGCATCAGGATTCACGTTGACCTTGCAATGATGCCTCTCATTTGTATTTATATGGACAAAGAAAAACGGTCCACAAGCGTGGAATTTTTGCGAAGGTTCGTCTAAACTTTTGATTAGGTCAGGATTAGAATTTGAATTTTGTCGACCCACGATCATGGAATGTTTTTTTGGTAAAGATTCGTCTAAAATTGAATTTTGTCGATCAACGATCATGGAATGCTTTTTTGGTAAAGGTTCGTCTAAAATTTTGATTAGGTCGGGATTTTGAATTTGAATTTTGGCGGATGGTATAATGACTCTTGTTTTTGTATTTATTTTGGTAAGAAAAATAGTGTGTGAAATTTTTAGGAAGGTCATCTAAAATTTTGATTAGGTCATGATTTGAATTTTGGTGGATAGTACAATTAGAATATAATATAAGTTTTATGAATTATGTTCATTTAATTGAAGGATGATATTTTAGTACAATTATAGAATTTCAAACTAGTTACTTTTGTCAAATAATTTTTTAGTTGACATCTTAAAAAAGTTATTATATTATTTTATATTTTTGTAATGTTGAAATTTGTGTGTTTCCACCACTTCTCATTTAGCTTTGTGTGCATTTTGACATAATGAATTCATATAATAACATATTAATAAATGGATAATTTAATGTAATGTCAAATTCATTTCTCATACAATTTACACATGTTCACACATATTTGTTCCTCACTTTATTCATACATACATGTATTCGTATAAATTCCTTTTGATAATCTATGTATCATGTTTATTCATAGATATTCATTGTCATGTTGATTCTAGCAATCTTTGCCTTGAGTCAATCCCATGGGAACAAGAGTCACTTTGCACCCACAAATCTAACTCTTGAATTTTTAAATTTTAATCCAAGCTTTTGTTAAATAACACCCATTTATTTCTCTATTTCTCACCTACAGCTAACTAAACACATGTGCAATTATTTGGTATGCCCTTACATTCAAAAGTCATTCAATTGCATTCACATGTTCATTGAGTAATCATTTGTTTTTAAGAAAAGAGCATGCAAGAAATGCTTCAATTGGGTCACCTAAAATGAACTTAAGTTTGCCTAACCATTCTAGACCATTTTCATGTTTGAAGAAGAATTTCCTTGAACTTTTCCATGTTCATAAAAGTTATTTCAATCATCAGGTTGACCTAGGAGAACATGTCCCTTGAAATTAAGCGAGCTCCAATCCACCAAATAGGTGATTGATTTTTTAATCCTAAGGTGAAATATAAACAAAGATTCAACATTTATAAGCCTCAAATATACAAATGTCAATGCATTAATGAATTTATTTAGTGCACCATCATTTAGAGTGTTAAGTATTCTAGTCCTCACATTTATATCTATAATTAGTAGTCAATATTCTAATATTCATCGCTTTCATATTTTTTGTCTAGATTAATTTAGAAATGTATCTCTTGCATTAATTAATTAATCTAGATAAAATATTTAGGAAAATGTTATTTTCCTTTGGGTGAACCTCTATGCTCTTACATAACCTAGCTTCCCCTAACTTCCTCATCGATATACGATTTTAAGATCTAGTAAATCTCAATTTGTCAACTAATTTCATATTTCTTAAGGTTTGATTTACATATACTCACTATGATTGGGGTTTAGTTTAGCATGGTGATTCATTTCTCTTCCCAACCTTTCACCCTAATGTATCTATCATTTTGACCTTTATGAATCTTTATCTATGGCTAATTTGCACAATTAACATGTTATAATCTTTCATAACACATGATGTGTCCATATTTGATATACTAATTATAATATTATTCTTTGAATGCAAATGTGGTTTCTATGGAGATATTATTTTACCTTGTGCTACCTTTCCTCTCTTTTATATAATTATTTAGTTCTTAGTCTTTTTATTAGACATGCTTATTTCATTTACACATACACATCATGATGATCATATGCCTTCTAATGATGATTAAAATTTAATTAGCAAGGATCTATCATGTGATACATACTTTTATTAGGATTAAGGTGTCTTAACCTTTGCAAGTCATAACATTCAATTTATTGATTAATTAATTATTTGTATGCCTACTAATGTCATGTAATTTTATGGGACCTATTAATTGTTGATGGCATACTATATAGAGATGAAGAAGATGATGTAGAAGCATTAATTATGGATGTAGGTGTACCATTTGGTGGAATATATTGTGATGCCATGTTTGTGCAATATCTCATGTTTACGACAATTTATGAAAGATTATGAGAGAATCTTATGACACACTAACATATGATGACTTATGATGGTGTAAGAGTCAATTATGACAAGTTTTAGGACAATGGGCCTTATTCAAGTGTAAGCACTTATGCATGCAAGCACTCTACATATTGAGGAGGTTGTATGCATGTTGAGGAAGGAGTTGGGATTGGAGATTCTCTTACAAGTGCATTTCATTTATGATGGTGCTTACCATGGAAGGTTATTGCTTACATGTAGGCACCATGCATGTCAAGGAGTGTCTTGCATCCACATAACTCTCACCTTGTGGATATTGACATCAATCTTTTATTTGCATTACAAAATCTATCTATTGGGTATGTTGTTTATGGAGTGAGGAGAATCCTTAGTTGGGTTATGCTATTGTATTTTTCTTGAAAAGAGAAAGATGTAATCTCCATGTAAAGGCTTAGATACTATATTTATATTGTAAAATTTTATTGTATATTAAGACATTGGTTTGAGGCTTTAGAGTGTGGGAATTTTTTACCCAAAAGAGTTTTTCCCAAATATATCATTGTTTCTTCTCTTTTTTCTAACTTTATTTCATTCTTATTTCTTCATGTTCTTTAAGAGTTTTTTATAAGTGTTTGGTAAACTTTTTAACATGGCCAGTGGTGCTAGCACAAAATGTCTGCTACTTGCACATTAAATAATTTTGACCTGGAGCTATGAACAATGAGGCTACAAATGGGGGACCTCATCTCCATATAACAAAGCTGAGGCCCAAACATGCAAGCACATTGGATCAATGAAGGTACAAGTTCACGATCACAATGACCTAGCAGGGGTTTGAACCTTGGTGGAGACAATAACAACACCATCACTTAACCAACACACTGAGTGACGAACCCCTTCAGAGTTTATTTACATTCCACTATGTGGCAGAAATTTGTTTAGATCTGTAAACTACATTATCTTTCCTCTAAGTGTTAATGTAATGGGGAATTAACTATCCTCATTTTCTCCTTTATGTCTCAATAGTATGTGCATGTATCAATTTGTTAAAATTTGATTAAAACAAACATAAGATATTGAAGGTCATATTATATCTTATATGTCTTTCTAGGTTCATCTTTCTCTTTCATTTGGTATAAGAGCTAAGAATCATTGTTCATATGTGCTTGCAAGTGCATGTATGTGATTTTTTTTGTGTTGCATGTACTTACATAAACTAGCACGTTACTTACATGTCCTTGTATGTTATTGAATGTAAAGGTTTGTGGTGTTTAATCTTCTGGATATTTCTTCTATTATGATTTCTTAGCCTAGCAAGCTAGAGAAGATTTGTTTTGAAGGATTTAGCTAATTATTAATCCATGCTTAATTTGAAGTCTTGTAGTATATCTTGTTTTCAGATAATACAACTCATTTGAAGGATGGTGAAGGTGGAGTTTTATGGATTTGATCATGTGGTTAACATTAATTTTGATATTTATTCAAAGCTCATATTTCATACTATAATATAACCCTCATGTATGGTGGTGTTCTTATATTTTTTGGTAGATTATTCATGTGGGTTGTCTATTGCTGCCTTACTTGATTATATAGAGAAACTTGGGTCATCACATGACTACAGTTTGATGTGCTTATATTGGATGCTTGGTAAAGTCCCTTGCATTGAAAGGAACCATTTCATTAGTCTAAATGTGTGTAGTATGTGAAGTTGGTCATTGGATATTTTGGAAGCTTTTGGAATAGCTTATCTATTTTATATGCATGTGATTGATGGTAGCATGTAAATGGGCCTAGAATTCTCAGATCTCTCCTTCCATTTTATTGTCCATACTTACATGTCTCAATTCCATGTTAGTTGATATGAGGGTCAATTCTTATTTTCTATTCAAAATACATGGTTTTGGTTATCTAGGTTATTCCATCATTTTGGTTTAACTATTTTGATGATTTTCATCCTTGTGAGTCTTAAAGATGATAAGTGAATATGGATTTGCATGTATTCATGGTGGTTTTACATATTTTACATGGATAACTAAAACTTATGGTTTTGTGGATTTGTAGATAAGTTATTTTTTGGATTATGATCCATTAAGGTTATTTATGTATGCAAGCTAGTTGGAATTCTGTATGTATGCTTTTTGAATGTTGTGAGAAAGTTTGTAGCTCTCTTTATGAGGAAATATTGGTATATATTTTATCATTAATTAAATTATGGGTTGTGAAGTTGGTATGCTTAATATTTTTTATATGGTTGTAGATAACATATTTTTTATGTGGTTGTAGTTTTCTTGTTCTAATAAAATTTATAGGTTTTTGTAGATTTGGATTATTTTTGTTGGTGGATTAAAATTTTCATAGAGATAGTTTTACAAGTTTGCATGTTTACAAAAAATTATAGTGAGTAGATCCATGGGAAATAGACTGTATTTTGACTCTTAGAGCTTTCTAGATGGAGATAATTTCAAATTTACAAAAATCCTTATTTAGTTCATTTACAATGGTGATCAATTGTATATTTGTTTCAAATAAGGTCTACTAGTGACTTGGTGTTTGATTCACGAAATCTACATGTTATCATCTTTGATGTGTGTGTGTGTGTGTGTGTGTGTGTGTGAGTTGGCATAATTGATGATGTGATGATACAAATATGGTGTTGAGATGATCAATTATTGTATTGTCATTGATGTCAAGTACTGACATAGTGTTCTTAGTGTGTTTCCAAGTATGCGAGAATGATGAACAATGTGTTTCAAGTGGTTCCAATGGTCGCAATTCTTAAGGGAGACACGGGGATGCGTCTAGATGATCATTGTATGATCGCAACTATTGAATGTATGATTTTTATAAGTTGTGATTGATTGAAGTGTGATAGGACAACTACTAGAATAGTCTATGACTACCAATGAGTGATTTGATTAGTTTATCAAATCTATGAGGAGTTAGGTGGCGTGATCATATAATTATGTTTTTGATACTATGTTGAACTTATGGTTATGACCGCAACTAATTTGGATGATCGGTAAGCATGTTTTATGGTTACACAAGTTATTTCAATGGAAGGTGACAGTGTTCCTAAGCTACCGATGGTAGATCTTCTATTGGCGACCAGTGATCGTGTTGCAATAAATTATTTATGTTCCATTTGTCATGTTGACATGTCTTAATTCATTTGTAGTGATGATTTGGCATTACATTGATTGAGGTAGATATTTTATCAAGATGAAGGTTGAGTTGGTCAAAACATGTTTGACTGTTCTTGATAAAATAAATTGTAAGGGTCTATCCTTTGGCTGACATGTTTGGTAAATATGGTTGTTACATTGGGATGTATTTTTTTGCATGATCTCTCTAGGTGTGAAGATTGAAAAGGTGATTTCAAAGGTGTTGGATGAGGTTTAGGTTGGTGGAAGTTTTAGGGCTTGAGCAATGATATTTATATCATGAAATCAAATGTTTATGTGTATAGATCATGATTGTGACGATGCAATCAAGCTAGGGTATTCTAGAGTTTTCTCATGAAAGAATGAATGTGTTCTAGAGGATTTGATCAAGAAAAGGATTTTATATTTCCATATCACAAGACCCTAACAAGTTTGTTATATGTAAATCCCCATAACTGGGTAGATCCTAACAAATCTTATTTGTAAATCCTTTAATAGGGTGGTACCTTAGGCGCTAGTGTCTAAAGTCCTCTAACAAGACTACTCCTAATAGGGTGAAGCTCCTAACGGGGCTAGAGGTAAATCCCATAATTGGGTGGCACCTAAAAGTGTCTTTGTAAACTCTTAACAGGGTTAAGCTCCCAACATGGCATACTTCAAAAGACTAAAAAATTTGTGAGCATCATCTCACACGTGGTTTTTACCCAATTGGGTTTCCACAGGAAAAATATTTGTCTCATGTGTTGCATGCATTGTGGTGTTTGTGTTCATTTGATTAAGTTTCATTTGCTTATCAATCAATGAACTTGTGAATGTTATCTTTGTGTTAAAGAAGTAAAAAGTATTAGATATCTAGATTACTGATTCACCTCCCCCCCTCTCAATATTATTGGACCCTTAGGACTAACAATTGGTATAAGATCCTTGGTCCTCTTTGTGGAGAAGCTTATTAACTTGAGGTCAACATTCGAGAATGATGAGGAAGGAAGGTCCTAAGCTCACAAGGGAGAACTACTCGGTGTAGAGTGGTAGAATGAAGCTTTATCTAAAAGGTATGGGTAACTAATATTGGAATCATGTTGTTAATAATTATGTTACTCCAACTTCTTCTCTCAATGGAGATCAACTAAGGGAATAACAAGAGAATACTACAGCTATGGAAGCCATTGCAAGTACATAATTTGATGCAGAGTTTATCAATATCTAAGATCTTGAAACTTCCTATGTTGTGTGGGATAAATTGAAGTTAGTGTATGATGGTGACAAACATGTGAAAAAATCTTAGGTTGACAGTGTGAAAGGAAAATTTGATGACATGAGGATGGTTGAATGTGAAAACATTGAGGAGTATGGTCAGAGAATCAAAGAAGTGGTTGCAGCTATCAAAAGTACTGGTGGAAATATGGAAGATGATGATGTGGTAAGTAAAGTATTGATAAACTTGTTACCTCTTCATGCCATTAGGTTTTCTACTATTCAGGAGTTAAGATCTTTAGGGATTGCAACTATCACTCTTGATGTATTAATTAGGAAGTTGTCTTCTTTTGAACTTAGAAATTATGATAATAGTATACCAAGGGTTGAAGTTGCATTCAGGGCATCTATATCTCTTGAACCTATAAGGAAAGGAAATGAAGGTAGTCATAAATCCTCTTCTATGTCAAGTTACTCTAATGATTATGATTCTATCTTGTCTAAGGAATATAAACAGTGCGAGTTAGAAGCATTTCTTGCTAGGAGGCTACCTAGAGGAACTGAAAAATACAAGGGAAAGCTACCTTTTAAATGTTTCTCATGTAACAAGATTGGACACATTAATGCTAGGTGTCCTATTAGTGATAAGATGGAAAAAACTAAGAGATTAAAGGATAAGAGTATGAAGACTTGTTTTTTTTCTATTTATGAAGGGGTTACTTATGAGGAATCTGAGGATAATGAAGAAGTTGTGTTTACCTTTGTTGATATTAAGGAAAATCCTCTTACAGATGGTGAAAAAGCCTTGATTTCTAGCATGGATCACAACAAAGATTAGGTAATATATAGTGGATGTACACATCTCATGACCAATAATAGGAGTAATTTCACTAAGTTGGAAGAATGTGACGGTGGTACAGTAAGGTTTGGTAATAATTCTCCTTTCTTAGTAAAAGGAATAGGATCCATTGCACTAAATAGAAAAAGAAATTGTGATGACATTTACTGGGTAGAAGGCCTTGGGTATAATTTTTTTAGTATAGCGTGAAGTTGAATAACAAAGGTTATATTGTAGAATTCAAAGGAGGTGTATGCAGGATACTTGGGAGATCTAGTGATATGGTTGCTACCAGTATATAGACTAAAGGTAACTTATTCTAATTGAATACTACAATAAAGAGTTGTTTTATTGAAAAAGTTGATCATAGTTAGTTGTGGCAGAGGAGATTTTTTCATGTTAACTTTGATAGTTTGATAAAAGTGACTAAGATGAATAATGTTAGAGGTTTACCAAAACTGGTGAAACCAGACAATGGCATGTGCAAGGAATGTCAGTTGGGAAAGTTAACTAGTTCTATTTTTATCAATAAATCATTTTCATTTGAAGTTATTTTGGATTTTGTTCATACTGATTTGTGTGGTCCTACGAGAATAAGAAGCTATTTTGGAGATAAGTACTTTATGATTTTTGTTGATGATCACTCTAGGATGACGTGGGTTACTTTTCTAAAAGACAAATCAAATGCATTATATTTTTTTAAGGTGTTCAAAGCATGAGTTGAAAAGAAAACATGTAAGGGTTTGAAGTGCTTGAGATCTGACAGAGGTGGTGAGTTCACATCTTTGTAATTTAGTGAGTTTTGTAAAGAACATGGAATTAAGAGGCAAATGTCAGCACCTAGAACACCTCATCAAAATGGGATTGGAGAGAGGAGTAGATCTATTATTGATGTTGCAAGAACAATGATGATTCAAATAGATGTGCCTCAGATATTTTGAGAGAAGCTATCAACACTACCATTTATACATTTAACCGGGTACAGGTGAAGAAGGGAAATTATAAGACTTCATATGATTTGTAGCATGGTCACACACCTAGTGTGAAATACTTTAATATTTTTGGGAGCAGATGCTACATAAAGAGAGATGAATATATAGGGAAATTTTACCCTAAGAGTGATGAAGGAATATTCCTAGGATATTATAAAGAATAAAAGCATACAAGTGTCTAAACAAGAGAACCAACAAGTTGATAGAAAGTTCAAATGTGAAGATTGATGAATTGTCATAGCATAATGATGTTTCCAACAAGAATGAATTAAGAGATGATCAGGAGATTGTATATGTTCAACTGATGGAGAAAGAAGTTGAAAATTAGAACAATTAGGATGAACCAGTTCAATCAGTAGAAGAGGCTTCTAGACTTGAATCGGTGATACCAAGGTATGTAAAGTTGAATCATTCACTCGATCAGATTATTGGAGATAAGAATGTTGGTATTCAGACTAGAAGAAAGATCAAAGAAAGTACCTACCTAATTTTTTAACATGAACCTAAATCTATGGGAGAGGCAATGAAGAATGAAAAATAGGTTTAAGGCCATGGAAGATGAATTGGATCAGATAAAGAAGAACAATACTTGGGTACTAGTTCCTAGACCTATTGATAAGAATGTGATAGGAACTAAGTGTGTCTTTAAAAATAAACTCAATGGATTTGTTGAAGTAGTCAGAAATAAGGAAATACTTGTGGTTAAGGGGTATGCACAAGAAGAAAACTTGGACTATGGAGATATTTTTGCACCAGTGGGTAGACTTGAAGAAGTGGGGATTCTTCCAGCATATGAAATTCTGGAAGAGGAAGTTTACATAGAACGGTCTAATGGTTTTGCACTATCAGAAGATGAGGACATGGTGTGAAAGTTGCAAAATCCACTTTATGAATTGAAGCAAGCACCAAGGGCATGGTATGAGAGACTCCACTCATATTTGATCAAGATTGGTTTCATTTGAACAAATTAGGATAGTAATGTTTGCTTGAAGATTGAGAAGGATAATTGATTGTTGATTGCTGGAGTTTTTGTGGATGACATCATTTTTGGTGGAAATGATGAGATGAGCATTGCATTTGCAAATGAAATAAGGATAGAATTTAGATGTCAATGTTTTGTAAGATCAAATTATTTGTTGGATTGTAGGTATCTCACCTTAGTGGTTTATTCTACATCATCCATACAAAGTATGTGAGGGAAGTATTGAAGAATTTTGGGTTAGAAGATTCTAAACTAGTTGTAACTCTAATGGTGACAAATTGTAAGTTATCCAAGGAAGATGATTCTAAAGAGGTGAGTGCAACTTTATAGAGATCCATGATCAATAAGTTATAGTATGTAGTTCACAATAGGCCTGATATAGCACATGCAGTTGGGATAGTTGCAAGATTTCAATATAATTCAAAGGAATCTCATATGGTGTCTGTGAAGAGAATATTTAGACACTTAAAGGGATTGAAGATTATGGTCTTTGGTATGATCATAAAGGAGATTTTACTTTGAGTGTGTTCACTGATGCACATTGGGTAGGTAATGTGGATGATAGGAAGAGCACAAGTGGAGGAGCTTTCTTTCTTGGAAAGAGACTTGTCATGGACAAGAAAATAGTTGAATTATTTTCTTAGTCTACTGCAGAGGCAAAATATATTACTGTTGTTATTAATTTCACTCAAGTTGCTTGGATGAAGTAGTTATTGGAAGGTATCAAGGAAAGGGTAATTGAAGCGATGGTTATCTATTGTGATAACACTAGTGTTATTAACATATCCAAGAGCCCTTTGATGAACTCTAAGACCAAGCATATTGCAATTAAATACCATTTTCTTAGAGAGCAAGCTCAAGAGAAAGAGGTGCAGTTGGAGTATGTACCAACTAAGGAGTAGGTTGTAGACATCTTTACTAAGCCATTACCTAAGGATACATTTGATTATCTAAGAGGCAAGTTGGGGGTCATTCCCCTACCTGACCAAAATAAAAGTGGTGTTGTTGGATCAATCCAATGTTTTGTATCTTTGTTGGATTTATGTAATAAGGAGCTACTCCTTAGGGGGAGAAATCAGTGGTAAAGGTACTAAAGGAGGAGAAGAGATCTATGGTATGGAATCTTTGGAATTGTTGTCAAAGGGGGAGATATGTACTGAGAAGTGGTGAGAAAAATAATGAGATAGATGAGAAGAGACAAATGAGAAAGAGAATTCAGAGATGAAGATTCAGTGTAAGAACACAAGCAAGGAAGGTTATCTAATTAAGAAAATGTTTTGATTGTTTTGTTGTCATCAATGCCAATGGGGGAGATTTTTGGCATAACTGATGATGTGATGGTACAAATTTGGTGTTGAGATGACTAGTTATAGTATTGTTATTGATGTCAAGTATTGACCTAGTATTCTTAGTGTGTTGCCAACTATGTGAGAATGATGAACTGTGTGTTTCAAGTGGTTCCAATCATTTTAATTATTAAGGGAGACTTGGGGATGTCTCTAGATGAAAATTATATTATAAAAATTATTGAATGTATGATTTGTGTAAGTTATGATTGATTGAAGTGTCACAAGGAAACTGCTATAATAGTCTATGACTAGCAATGAGTGATTTGATTGATTTATCATATCTATGATGAATCAAGTGGCATGATCATGTAATTATGTTTTTGATACTGTGTTGAGATCATGGTTATGACCACAACTTATTTGGATGATTGATAAGCATGTTTTGTGGTTACAAAAGTTATTCAATGGAAGGTAAAAATGTTCCTAAGCTACTGATGGTAGATCTTCTATTGGTGACAGGTGATCATGTTGCAATGAATTATTTGTGTTCCAGTTGTCATGTTTACATGTCTTAATTAATTTGTAGTGATAATTTGGAATTACATTGATTGAGGTAGATGTTTTATCAAGATGAAGGTTAAGCTAGTCAAAACATGTTTGACTATTCTTGGTAAAATAAATTCTAAGGGTTTATCCTCTAGCTGACATGTTTGGTAAAGATGGTTGTTACACTAGGATAAATGTTTTGGCATGATCTCTCTAGGTGTGAAGATTTCAAAGGTGTCAAATGAGGTTTAGGTCAGTGGAAGTCTTAGGGCTTGAGAAGTAATATTTATATCATGAAATCAAAGATTTGTGTGTGTAGATAATGATTGTGATGGTGTGATCAAGCTAGGATATTTCAGAGTTATTTGATGAAAGAATGAATATGTTACAAAGGGTCTTATCAATAAAATGAGTTGCTATTTCTAGATCACAAGACCCTAACAAGTTTCTTATATGTAAATCTCTTAATTGAGTAGATCCTAACAAATCTTATTTGAAAATATTTTAACAAGGTGGCACTTTAGCTAGTGTATGAAGTCCTCTAACAAGGCTACTCCTAACAGGGTAAATATCCTAACAGGGCTAGAGGTAAATCCCATAGTTGGGTGGCTGCACCTAACATTGTCTTTATAAACTCCTAACAAGGTTAAGCTCATAACAGGGTGTTCTTCATAATAGTACAAAATTTGTGAGCATCATCTCACACGTGGTTTTCACCCATTTGGGTTCTATAAGAAAAATTTATGTGTTATGTGTTGCATGCATTGTGGTGGTTGTGTTTATTTGATCAAGTTTCATTTGCTTATCAATTGGTGAACTTGTGAATGTTATATTTGTGTTAAAAAGGTAAAAATTATAAGATATTTGGATTATTGATTCACCCCCCCTCTCAGCAATCTTGGACCCTTAGGAATAACAAATATATATATATATATATATATATATATATATATATATATATATATATATGGTTATCAATGGTAGAATCCCACTTCACCACCATATATTGGAAGGGGCTCTAAAATGTGACCCCTTATTGGTCTAAGAATTTGATTAGCAATGAAAATGGAATCAAAAGGAAAGTATCTGCACCGAGGACTCCACAACAAAATGGTATAGCTAAGAGAAGGAATAGATCTATAGTTGATTATGTTAGAACTTTGTTGATTGACAAAAAGGTTGTACAAACATTCTAGAGAGAATCCATAAGTATTGTTGTCTACACACTCAACCAAGTACAATTGAAGAAAGGAACCAACAAGACACTCTATGAAATCTGGTATGGAAATACATCGAATGTAAGTTACTTTAAATTTTTTGGAAGTAGGTGTTATAAACTGAAAGATGCTAGAAATGGAAAGTTTGACTCTAAAGGAGATGAAGGTATATTCCTAGGCTATTCATCAAAGAGCAAAGCATATAAATGTTTGATCAAGGCTACTAACAAAATTGTTGAAAGTGCAAATGTAAGGATTAATGAATTTGCAGAAAGAAATGAAGAGGATAGCAAAAAGGAAATTAAGGATTACAAAAAAAAATGTACAAGAAGGTAATTCGGTTGATACAATCAAGATGCAACAAGAAGGAACTGATGAGCAAGATGAGCCTCCACCAAGAGATGAAAACACTGATGAACAGTCTATCGAGCCTGTATTGGCAAAATATATGAGAAGACACCACTCACCGAGCAGAATTATTGGAGACAAGAACACATGAGTCGTGACAAGAAGTAAGTTGAAGGATAAAACATGTTTGATTTATGAATTTGAGACAAGATTGGTGAAGGATACACTAGAAAATGAATACTATATGAATGCTATGAGAGAGGAAATTGATAAGATTGAAAATAATAACACTTGGTCACTGGTAGCGAGACCTAAGGATAAGAATGTGATTGGAACAAAGTGGATTTTTAGAAATAAACTAAATGAGAAAGGATATTTGATCACAAATAAAATAAGATTAGTCTGAAAGGGGTATGCACAAGAAGAAGGTATTGACTATGGTGAGAAATTTGGCCATGTTGCTAGATTAGAAGGTGTAAGAATATTACTTGTATATGTTTCCTATAAATGATTTAAAGTTTATCAGATGGATGTTAAGTCTGCATTTCTGAATGGAATTCTTGAAGAAGAGGTCAACATTGAACAACCTGAAGGATTTTTTTACAAGAGGTCTACATTGATTAATTATTCATCAATTCAAGTATTCATTATAATATCTATCTTGTGATTTGATGCTAGTGTTCACTCTTTAGCTAAAGCCTCAGGTTGTGAAAAAGAAGTTTATGAATGCAATGAGAGATCAATACATTTGAGGTATGATTTGAGTTTGTATGTCTTTGTAATTGTTGTCAAAGAGGGAGATGAAATTGATAAATACTATTAGGGAGAATGAGTCAATTGATTAGTAAGGGAGAATACTATTGATGAATATTGCAGAGGGAGATGAACAATGAAGATCAGAAAAAGATGTTGTCAAAGAGGGACAATACAGAAGATCTAATGATTAAAGAACACAATATGAACAACAAAGAGAAGTTACAACTCAGAGGGAGTACATGAATGATAGTGAAGTGTACCATCTGTTAGGAATAATAGTCCACCAATACAACTAAGAAGGGGGGGTGAATCAGTTGTATGAGAGAATATTAAACTTTACACTTTGAAAAGAAGCAACACCAAATAGAATGATAACACAATGAATGTCAACACAATAACACAATATTTTGTTGTCGAGGAAACCCTATTAAATGTAAAACCTCGGTGGGAATTAACACCCACTAATGATGTACTGAGAGTATAGTATCCTTTTTAGAAGATTATCCCTATTAGGAGCTTATTGAAACATTATAGTACATAGTCCCTATTAAAGGATAGACCCTGTTAGGATTCAAAGAAAAAGAGTAGGCTCACTGCCCAAAGAAGGTTAAGTCCATCTTCAAAACTCATTGTTCGCAACACAAGTGCATGTAAGGAAATACACAATCCTTGAACTGTCTGATAGGAACTATATTTGCTTGATCAATTCCAATGAAGTATATAAGTTATCCTCTGCTCTACATCCAGCAGATACAAGCTTGCAGCTTCCACAATCCTCTTTTACATCACATTCATACTTCGCATCTTTTCAAAAGAAAAGATGTTACATATATACCCTATTACAAAATAAATGATCAGGTCGGCCAATTAGGCTTTCCTATATACAAATAATTACATAACTCCTTACTAAGATACATGCGATATCTATAACAACTATACAACAATTAAGGTTTGACATCTATAATTCATGCTCACCATTCATAATACCCACTTCATTTATGAAGTTAGACCCAAATAGGTCTCCTCCAGAACATACACCTCTGCTAACATCATCATGTCTTCTACAACTTGCTAAGATCAACAAAAATTCCTTAGTATTCTATCTGTCATCCCTTAAGCTCACATACACTGAATCCTCATCACTTGTAAGATATACTCAAAACTCAGAGACTAACTCTGTCAGCTTCCACTATCATAGTCCAGTAACTAGTCTTCACTAAATCTTATGTAACTCATCGAATAAGAAATATTACATTGTGAAATATTAGATATAAGATCACAACACCTTCCTGTAAACACAAATGTGTTTGCATATTTTGAGTCATATGTACAGTGTATGAACATTGTAATAACCAGTCTGTCTTTCCATAGAAACATTGTTGACATCAGTGACAAAACACAAATGACAACAACAACAATTCCAACATCACTCAATCAAATTATCGATGTTGTATAGTGATTAAACATATTAAATGAATCATCAACATCCAACACTATCATCAATTAAACATTGAATATTTTTATGTTGTCATCAATGCCAAAGAGGTGGATTGTTACCATAGCTTATAGTAATGTTGAAGATTGATTATCTGATGGTGATAATGATGAAGACTGGCCAAGTTTAGAGGAATGCATGCTAGTATAAAGGTTAGATCAATTATTGTCTTGTCATTAATTTCAAGTGATTGATTTCTAGTTTATATTATGTTACCATATCATTCAATATATGATATAAGTTGAATGAGTTAAGAAGAAGAAGAAATGAGATGTTGTGAAGATGAAAAAATTAATTGGGTAATTGATATAGATTGGAAAATGACTAGATTATGTTGATATAATTGTTTTCTACCTAACATATATTTATGTTAAGTTAGTAAAGTGTGATGATGAAGATTTGTCAAGTCAATAAGCAAAACTATTTTGGCTACCGAGCAAGAAATGTCACTCGGTAAAGGCTAAAGGTAAAAGGAAGTATGTTTCAATAAAGGAAAAGGAACTCAAGGCACCAAATAGAAAATAAAGGTTTAGGCACCAAGAAAAGTTAAGCAAAATTCAAAGTTATCTACTGAGCAAGGAACATATATTAAATACAAGGATTGGAATGATATTTAATGATTAACTATGATGAGTTGAATGGTTATGATGACAAGGAAAGTTAGTTAGAGAGATTTATGGACATGAAAATTTAAGGTGAAGATATACGACTTAGCTCTAAATGGATAAAGTAGAAGGAACAATTTTCAAGATAGTTCAAGTTCCTAGGTGAAAATAAAATATGTTACTGAGATCCAGATTCAAGGTATAATGAATTGGATGGTTGAGATTGATCAAAGGAAAATATAATAGAGGAGATTAAGAGGAAAAAATTGTCTATATAAAGGATGGATTTGTATGAACAAATGGATGGAAAATTGAGAGTTGAACAGTTACCAACTGATGCACTGAAGAAGGAACAAAGAGATTCTGGGTGGAAAAGCAGGATTTGATGAAATGTTGATGCTAGTGGATAGTGAAGAATTGAAGTGAAGATATAAGAGCACATAAAAGATTTGGTTATGCAAAGATAGTTGCAAATTTACATGTCAATATATTTATTGTTCTGTATTAGCATTTCTAATAGAGAAATCTCTTAACATAGTGGACTTAACAATCTTATTGTAAAATCCTTGAAAAAGGTAACATTCTAAAGTGTGATTGAAGCCCTCTAACCAAGCCACTCCTAAGATGGTGAAGATCCTAACAAATCTGAGGTAAATCCCTTGACCAGGTCACACCTAATAGTGTGTATTGTAATCTTTAACAGGATTGGCTCTTAACCGGGTGTACTTCAGAAGAGTATTTTCTTAGTGGGTGATAATTCCCATAGCGATTTTTCCCAAAGTTTGGTTTCACATTAAATATCGATGTTACATGTGATTAATGAATTGTGTGAATAATTTACTGATTATTAAAGTTTATTTACTGTTATTAGTAAATAGTGAAGTGTGTTTAACCAAGTTATCATGGAGTTAATTGAAGAAAATATTTTTAGGTATTTGGAATCAGGGATTATTGATTCACCCCCCTCTTTGTAATCCAATAGA